>JAPZDZ010000006.1:10720755-10735432 GCA_029783805.1 Acanthurus tennentii | reverse complement strand
CAGGGTGCTGCGAGGTTAAACGCGGATGAACTCGGTTCACCTATCAATTTATTTTGGAGAGCAGAGGTTATCCACCATGCGAGGCTGACAGAAATCAGCCCCCGTCGCCGCTCGCTCCGCCTCCTCTCCATCAGCTCCGGAGTCCACTCCACCTCTTTCGATCGGCCTGTCTGCTGGCAGGCGGCCAACCCAAGTGTGTGGAAATGACACCGCCAGGGCGGCAGAGATTTTCCTTCATTTCTCTCCTTCCCGATCGCAGACTGGCTGACATTGGCTAGAAAGTGGAGCAGCTCGTCAGGGACAATCAATGCGAATCGATCGAGCTGTGCGGTTGAGGCTCCAGAGCTGGAAAATATCGCGGCAGCTGAAGAGAGAGAGAGAGAGAGAGAGAGGAAAAAAGAGAGAGGGGGAGAGAAAGAGAGAGAGAGGAGGGGGTGTTCAACCAACTCTATCAGTAGCCAACCAACCTCCCTGCAAACAAATATGCTCTAGCTCTCATAAACATGACACTCACTTAGTAAATACTTAAGTTAAAAAGCCCTTAAACGTGTGATTAGGCACGTGATTTGTGTTTAAACTAACAAATATATTATCCCCAACAAGTTATATCATATTCTACTGAACGTAAAATAGTTTAAAAATACTAGCTTAAAACAAAATAAATACTTTAAAATGAATCTGCTGATGGGATACAAGGTTGTTTTACTTGTTTCTAGGTTCGTGCACTTGATTTAAGAACTTATGAAAATTTTCTCAGCAATATTTTTTTTTGCTAGAAAAACCTGGTTTGAAAATATTTCATATAATCTTTTACAGCATCATAATGACTGCATGCGGTTGAGTGTAATTAAACCAAAATGTGCAACACACATCATTAATATTCATGATTTTTAAGTTACCAAACTGAGCTTTGACATTAATTTGGGAAAATAATTTAGATTCATTATAAAATACTGATGAAACACAACTAATTCTGTCCTTAAAATGCCTTCAAGTGTCACTGGGTTATAATACGAAGCAATAATGTTCTCTAACTTCCACCCAGTAAGTCAGAATGAAAGAGTGGGTGTCATTTATTAAAATAACACCCACTGAATGAATTTATTCCTTTGGAATGTAACTGCTTAGTTACACAGTTACTATTTAAAATCCAAATTAAAACCTCTCTATGTTTGGTAAATCATCATGGCTCTGGGTTACCCTGACACCTCAACAAATCTGTTCCTCGTCAATAAAGGAAAATGTGAGAATGTTATTTTTATTGCAGGCTTTATCATACCATATTTTTAACTTTTCTGTTCTCTCACACCTGTTGCATTGTAGGGTGTTAAAAATGCACTATGTGCCCTAAAATCACCACCCAACTGACATCATCACAACCAGGAAGTGATTGGCACAAGTAAGTTACAAAAACATGTTTCAGAATGGCCATGTAATTAAAAAATGTCCCAAAAGCACAAAAAGCTAAAGAAGTCAGCACATTAATCTCATTAGAAGTTAGTTGACGCATTTTACCCATTTTCTTTATATCGCAGTAGCCAGTGCATTACCTTAATTGGTGACATATGATGATACAAAAACATATCCAGCGATTTTGTTTAGAAAAGCTTATCAAAAGCTTTAATAAAGAACAAACTTTTTATACATACAAGTGCAATATGTGCATAAATATGCAAGAAAAACATAATAAACAGGTCAAATAGTAGAAATAAATTTAATGTCTTTGCTTTGAATATGTCACCATTACAGAGTGTGATTGGAAATTCTCTTTAGAAATAGACTTCCTAGTAATTAGAGCAAACCTTGTTTTCAACCTGAATTGTGGCTTTTAGGATGAGGAAAGTGAACATGATGCAGCAACAACAAAAGAGGATATTAAAGACCAGCAAGGCAGAAAAGATCCATTTTCTTTTAACAAAGTGGCTCTCTGCACTCGTGTCCCCTGTGTATTCCCTGTGCACCTTTTCACGCCTAAGTCAGGATGTTTTATTTTTTTCAATTGATCCCTTTAGTCTCAGGTAAGATGAGTTTAAGGAACGCTCACCACAATAAGTGACATGGTTAGGTGTGAAACAATTTAAAGTTAAATATATGTTGCTCATGTTATGTTTTTTTCAGCACATCAGACTACATTTTCACATGTACCTGCAAGACCTTTATTGACTCTCAGTTTAGTTCGGCTGATCATCCCATTCCCTTATATGCTGATAATGAGGCATGGTTAAGGTTACTTGATTGAAGCTCTAAATGAGATGGTTGTTGCAGAACAATGGATGTGGAATACTGATTTTAATACCAGTTTCATATCTGGTCTAACTGAACCCAAACACCTAGAGCTCAGCTTCGACATTGGCACTTTCCATTGCCATTAAGTTGCAGGTATGAAAGAAAATCATAGTAGACCACCAAGGCTTGAAGTGTGACTTTAGTTTGAAATTCTGCTAATAATGCAGATACTTGATGATTGTAAGCTCTCTTTTTTTGTCGTCATCCTGCAAAGCTGTCTTTTTATTGAAAGGGAACCAATCAAATAACATATGTGAGGCTCTGCAGCAACAGGAGTGCTGTGATGAGGCTGCGCTCAGCACAACGATGCTGCAGGCTAAATGCTAATGCCAGCATGCTAAAATGCTCACAATGACAACAGTAACATACTGGTGGCAGAGATTGAATATTATGTTCACAAATATATTTTCATCACTGCATTGTCACCTGTAAGAAAGAATAATTGTGTTTTAATTAGATTGAGCCTTTTATGGATCAGGTCTGCTTCCACAAAGTCCATCATGTTGTACCGATTTGTTTCTATTGTGGCCTAGAATGAACACAGATGGAGTCTCCAGTCACCGTAGGTTTGTGCCTTGAAGGCGCTGCTAAGCAGAGAGGTATTCAGTTGGGTGCATTCTGCATCTTTACCATTAGATGCCACCAAATCCTACATACTGGACCTGTAAGTTGGCACTTGTTGATGTGGTCGTCACGGACTATGGAAAAAAACTGCTTATCATAACAAGTCCGCGTGCAGTATCACAACAGACAGACCAAACGTGTATTCTGTATGTTTATCCTTAAACATAAGAACAAAGCAACCCTTACTGCAGCAACAAACACTGGCACCACGTTAACAAAACCAGGTTTTGCCATCTCCATGCTAACATGTGAGTCCAGACAGGCTGTCTCTCATTTTAGTCCAACAATTTTTTTTTTTTTAATTTTGGGGACATTATGTAAAGTCTTAGTTTTATTTCTATATTTTCTGTATGTTTTCATTCGGGGTTGAAGACTATTTCACTGTAATTATATAGTCACTTTGAATTATGTAACACAAACAGGAATAATTCTTTCCTGTATGAAACCCACCCTGACCACATTCTTTTTCTCGTCTGTAGCGTTCTGTGTTTCCTCCCTTTTGACCTTCTAAAGTCCTCTGTCTCTGGTATGAAGCGGAGGCATATTACATTGTAGTCTGCAATGTCTTTCATAGGTTGAAAAGAGGGTCAAAGAGAAAAAGCATGAGAGAGGAGAGTCATGCATGGATAGATGGGTAGGAGGAAGCAGCAAGCTGTGACTCTTGGACATGTTCTGGTGGGTGCACTGAACCCCGGAGGCTGCAGCCACACTCAGCTCTTTGTTGTTTTCGTTCTGCACAGGGAGGCAGGGTACTTTCCTGAGCTGGGGAGGAGGATTAGCGTTGCATGGCCTCCATCCCCAGCTGCACACATGACCAGCACCGCAGGAAAGCCCCCAGAAACGGCCCAAAAAGAGGTGCGTAAGGGATGTTGGCAGAAGCGTGAGGAACAAAGATCAGTTTTCTCCAAAACTGACAAATGTTGCAAGCCCTGTAAACTCTCCAGATGATCACTGTAACACACTTTCAACATCCCCTTTATTTGTGAGAGGCTGGCTCCTCGTGCTGCCAGTAGTCTCTACAGTGTGTCTCCCAGCTTACAAATTTTCTTTTTGGTCTCCATTTTCAGCAGCACAAAACAGAGACTTTATTCCTTAACATCTAACCCATATGTGCATCAATAAACACGCACACATTCAGCGCTATGTATCTATCTATGGAAATTATGATTAGGAATTAAAATTTAATCCATTTTTCATGTTGTTGCTTAACGTTCTGAGTCATGGTTAACTCCTATTTGATCATCATATAAATAGGACGATTGCATTTATGAAACTATCCCATGTTATCTCAAACATGTGTGTGAAAGATGACATCTTCTGGCAGCAGTCAAGGTTCCTCGCTCTCTCCTATTGGCTGGTCTTTGGTGCCAGGTGATGTCACTTCCCATAGAATACCAAAGATCATCTGTCAGCAAGATTTACCAGCTGTTGGAGCAGCATGTTCCAGTTGCTGTTTCTTTTCACAAGCTCGGGGAAGTCACTGCCTGGAGAATAGTTTTAGCAGGTATAACCACAATGTGATGTTTTTTACATGTCTTATACATGTCCTTTTCTGCATGAATCAAACAAACAAGATACAACTTATAAATTAGTAAGCTTGAAAGGTGCAGGTGGGCATATTTTTGGGGCATATTCGAGTGGGCCAACTTAAATGTTTCTCCCTTCTCATTTTTACCTGCTAAGCTAAGCTAAATGCTTCAAGTCTCTGACTCTAGTTAACACACATATATGAGAGCGTACTTTCTCAGATAGTTCTTAAAAATAAAGTGAAAGCGTTTTTTCCAAAACCTCCAACTATTCCCCTATAAACGTAAGTAAAACCAAAGGTAATTTTTTAATGGAAATATCTTGCTAAACATGTTGTGTATTTATGGTTGCACTATAGTTTCAGATATGCTTACTCACCAAGCTAACGACGTTTACATTGCTGTTGAACTCAGTGACTTTATGCAGTTTGACAGCACATAAGATAAGCATGTTGTTAATGTATTAAAATGCAATACACTTGTGGATTATTACTAATATGACCCAGGAAGTGTTGCTCATGATGTAATTCAATCATTTACAATCATTTACAATGTGGCCTACGATTTAATGAATGGCTTATGCTGTTAATGAACTGCTAGTAAGTAACTGTGAGATAATTTTGTAGCAATGTACAGCTGGATAAACTTAAGTATTTAAAGTTAAAATAAGCCATTTCTCAGTGCCATTTTCCCCTGCTGCAGTGCCAGCACAGCATGCCAGCAACAACAGTATTTAAAGGAGGGGTCAATATACGTAGCTGCCAACAGGTCATTGCCAATACAGAAATGCACTTAAACCAGATTTCTTTTAAACCTCATTTGAAATGGGTTTGCACACTTTTTTTCTCTGTACTAGTGATAATCAGCTAGTCACTTTCGAAACCATGTCATTTCAAAGCAAAGCAAGGCTTTGTAGGGCACTAAATAAGACTTGGCTGTCAGTCCTTTATTGTGCATTATGTGTAATGAAATATGGCTCAAGAATTTTGCTCATTCTGTTTTTAATACTGAGCTGAGAACCACGGCACGACAGCACAAGTTCCTGTGTACTTTCCTTCTACTTTCATCATCACTCTCTGGTTTATCTTTGGAAGCAATATTGGCAACTTCAAGGACATACCATGTGCACCTTGGACGGGCATCCACACTCTGCTATCAGTCGAGACTCTAAAGCGTTAAAGATTTGTGCTGAGCAGGCCTAAGTCAGTCACGCCTTGTGTGAGCCTCACAGCTCCCAATGCTTGATGAGCAACACTGGCTCCATTACTAGAGATTTATTACTCATCCTGCCACTAATCACATGCTCAGCCTCATCTGTCAGGAAGCAAGTGGCTCTATTGTCTCAAATGACAGTATGAGGACAAAAAAACATGACAAAATTACATCAGCAACTGTTTAGCTTGTACCCCTAAATGAGTAGTGTCATTGCTTTCTCAAATTATCATGTCTCTAAATGTTAAGCAGCAAACACTGCCCCTCCTGTGGCAGTACCAGTCGACCAGCTGTTGCAGCTGTTGCCTTTAAAATCAGGATAAGGGCCCCATCTAGTGGCAAGTCTTCACAGAAGCTGTCTATGAGATGGTGAAAAAAAGCTTAGTGATTTACCCCATACTGCTTCTTAAGAGCTCAAAGAGTAGGATTGGGTAATGCTGATCTCACATCCTGCTGTTTTTCAGTGATGATCTCCTTTTGAAAGGATCTTCTTCATGTCTGTAGGTAATTGGCCATCAAAGGTTCGGTTAAAATTTAAACTAATGCAAATTCAGCTAAAAACTTCAAAAGTGAAACTTTACCTCGGCCAGAGATGGACGTCACTGCTTATGATTTAAAATGTCAAAGATCTGCAGGCATGCTAACATCAGCAGTTTTCATTTGGATTTGACCAAAATGTCAATGTATCCAAGATACATTTTTGCCATCGAACATATTTAATATGTGGTTCTTATTTATTTGTATGTATTTATTAACAGTTGTAGTGTGTTTTTAGTGCATACATCTCAGAAATAAATTAAGGGCAGTAACAGGAATCTAAAAGTAAACTTTTCAATTGAAGATACAATTTTTGGTTGTTATTAATTCTGCATTAGGTCCATAACACTGCACCACAATATGCATAGCTTTGGTGAGGATTTTGTGTTTTTTTAACTGCACTGTATAAGTGTATTTCTCATACACCAAAAAATATCTCGTGTTTAGATGCTGCCCATCTTATACAGCGTCCTGCATCTTTTTCCCGGTTTGACACTGTGTATCCCCTAAACAGGGTACAAAACTGTACCTTTTCTGAACTCTGATGTAAGTCTACAGCACACTAACGTCTCATTGTACTTGAAAGTCTTTAATAATTAACTATGAACCAGGCACACAGAACTGCTTTCATTCACTGTTTTACTAATAACCCAACTCTGTACGTGTTTGTTCCTATGTTGAATTGCATATTTCTTAATGTCTACAGTGTGTAATCGTGTATTCAAATGTGTTGTGTGTGTGTTCAAACACCAACTCAAAAAACGTCGAACATCTTTGTTTTATCACAAAAGATAATTTCACCAAAAGTTTTTACATTACATGGCTGAGATCAAATTTAACAAGAGCAGGAAGGAAAGGATGCAGTACTTCTAAAATGCACTTTACATTTTAACTTTTCAAAGCTGCTAACAAGAGCACCAGTTGTGAGCAAAGCTTTAATTGCCTGGAGCAATAATAAAGATGAAAAGCCACCGAACATCACAAGCACTGAAATGAGTCATTCTTATGTTTCAGCAGTGGTCATGCTGCTGAAAGTGGGTAATTAATATAATGATGATAAAGTCTCTGATTCGGTCGGATAGTGAGCCATGAGTTACAGGGTGATATGAGGTAATGAAGCATTACCTTTAATATGAAACAATTATTTGCTTGGCTGTGCAGAAAACTGTTTATTTTAAAATGCGATATATTATATTTCATAAACATTAAAAAGAAGCAGGGATGTTACCATAGAGTAAACGTCATCTGCCTCTATATGTTATCAGTAGGAACTACAACAGACACAGGGTAGAGCCCTGTCTGTGATATTTGCAGATAAATTCAGTGCTACGAAATTTGGATTCTCCAAGTGAAAACAGCCATCCTCAAACTGCTATATATAAGTGTGACTCAGTATTTTCATAGGTTTTCCTGATATTTCGCTTATTTGAAACAGTTTCATGTCTAGCAGTTTTGACTGTATCTATTTTATACCATATTTTAAAATCTCCTATTGCTCTGATATTCCATAACAATATTTATTTGGTTAATTAAAATAAAAGGAGGCTAGTGGCTTTAAAGTTCTCCAGATTAAATGTGTAAAATTGGGATTAATGACTTGAGGAGCCGCTGAATGAAAAGTGAGGTGGCACCATTCAGGCATTAGCCTTGCAGTCCATGCTCAGGGATAAGAATATTTTTATTTGAAGTAGGCTATAAATATTTTTGAACAAATATTTCCTAATTTTATTCCAACACATTTAGTCGAGCTCATTGAGGAAGCTAGTTCAGTAGATTTAATTCACATATTATTAGCCTTTTAAAATCAAGTATTCATTTTGCAGCACACAGGTTCAAATGTAGCTATCAAATAGGCTAAGTAATGCTATTTTGATGTATGCCAAGTTCAATTATCTAGAAAGGTGGCCAAACCACTGACCTTTCCTTGGGCACAAATTGTCACTTTCTCATTGCATCTTTAAATTTAAAATGAAAATCTTTTCTAAAATTGTGTGTAAGACTGCAGTTGGAAGGTCTTAATTTGCACAAACTCTGATGTTTTGTCGCCACCAAGTGAAATTTATCTGCTATCATTTCAACAACCCAACTGCCTGCAATGTTCGCGTGCGAATCAAAACGAACCTGTCTCGTTATCATGAAAGTTATGATTTCAGCCGAGGCCCGTGCGCTCTCATCTTCAGGCGTAGCGAAATTTCGAGAATACCGAAACATGGCGCGTTATGCGTGCATGGGGGCAACCCCGTCTCAGCCTCCATCTGATGGCAGCATCAGGCAGTCCCGTGAAACATTTGCGTGGGAGTTCCCTCCACCGCCATGTCGGGATAGTGCACATTTCTCTCTCTCTCTCCCCCTCTCTCTCTCTTTCTCACTCACTCACTCCGCGCATCCTCCCCCACATTAACAGCTTAGCACAGCAGCAGCAGCAGCAACAGCTCCTACAGCATCCAGCATCCATCCCTGTCTGCCTGGGGAGCAGCAGTCCTACCCGGCGCAGCACCGACGCACGGAGGGGGCGCAACATCTAAGTGATGCCACAGCATCAGTTGCATTTCGCCAGCAAATACTGAGAGTAGATCCTAAAGAAGGGAGAGAAAACGCTTTAGCCACGAAGACAGCAACTGCCCATGAAGATGTCTAACACTGACATCGTCATTAACGCCACCGATCGGGTGGTGAAATGTAAGTTAGCCTACATTTTTGCGTTTGGTTATGGCTGTAAATATTACATAACATCTCAAGTGTTTAGCTCCTTGTGGACTGGCAGAATATGGCCTTTATTTTCAGGTCGTGCATTAACGGCGTGTATGCGGCCATCAAGTTGTGTTCACGGTGATGATAGTGGGCTGCTGGAGCTTTGATGTTGATAAACAATCCGGTTTTCTTTGCTGCACAGCCCCCACGAAGAACGGGCACGGAGCTTGGAAGCAACAGCAGTGCACTGAAAAATATGGATTTTTTAAAATATATATATGTTGCACGCATTTATTTCTATTTTAATCTTTGCTGTCACGATTTGAGTGTATGTGCCTCGGCTCGGGTAAGCATGAAAGGAGGGAAGACGGAAAACAAACAGCTGAATTGCCGAGCTTGTGGTAGAAGCTGGGGCAGTGATGCAGCAGGATTTCACAGGCTTTGACGGGGCCAGTGGAAGAGGGCATGAAATTGACATTTAATGGGGTATATTTCACCAGGAGTGAGTCATGTTTAATTTGATTTAAAAAAAAAAAAAAAAAGTCTATAAGGAATCCCAACAGCCGCATCAGTAGATGTGGAGAAGGCTCCTCTGTGAGAGAATTAGTGTGGATACAACTTGGATCAATGGAGGATGATGAAGTGCTCGCAGTTGTGCCATAACTCATTTAGCCCTGCTCATTTTGACCATGGATCAGCTCACAGTCAGCACTGTGCCTGAATATATTCACATTCAGTGTATAAATCGCAATGGCCAAGCAGCTCAGTCAGCATTAACAACTTTGTCCTTTAGGCTACAGAGTTGTACAAACACGGAGTAATCTACCACTGTGAGATACACTCATGTGACAATGACTGCAGGCGCAACTAGAGACATGTATGTACAAGTTGTTGCATGAGAAAAAGCTTTATTTACTCATCTTTTTTCAGACTCAATTTTACTGGAGTATTTCGTTAGCGTGACAAATTAAACAAGGACAATCATCTGTGAATATTTCTCATCACAAACTGATATTGAAGTTGAACGAAATAAAAACTGTGCATATCAAATTTTGAAACTCATCCTCGTCACCGTGAATTTTCATTGTTTTTTCTTGCACATTCTGTCAAAGTGGTGCATGTCTGATTCCTGCACTGTCACTCATTTTTCAACCATAATGTCCATAAAAAGAGAACCACGTTAGCGCTCACAAACCACTGTAACTGATGTGGTTATTTACTGACATTCAGGCGTTCAACAATATTTATCAAACATAAAGGTTCACTGGATCAAAAGCATGCTTGCCCAAGACTTCTGACTCAGGTTTTTGCTTTTGTAACATGGTCATGTAACATCTGGGATTCAAGGTGTGAAACACTCATAGCTGTTTTTTCTGGTTGAAAAAAAATCTTATGTTTTGGTTTCATTTTTACTAATCACATGGTCTCAATCTGTGTGATTCAGAAACATTCCTAAATAGCTTCATCTGTGACTCAGGATCCCTACTAATTTGATCTTTGAGCTTCATTTCATCAAACTCATTTGCCTAATTGGTCAGATGCTGTTATGGTTGTGTGGTCTTATTTTGCTGGAAAGGGGAGATGTGGCTCGAATAACATGAGCACCCCTTTTGTTAATTTTATCCTCCCATTGTATCTCCTTTTTCTGTATTCTACTTTGAAAAAATAGTAAAAAGCCTATTTTTTCCCAGTCCCCAAAAGACTAAAAAGTGGAAAATGAGATGGAAAAAACCAAGTCATGCCTCCTTCAAGTGATCAAAAGCAGCTGTTGAGACACTGGTGATTTTGATGAGCTGAGACTGACATTTCTTACAAGTATTCCATGTGGTGCATGTAGCTAACGAGAGAGCACTGATACTACAAGCAAACCGAGTTATTTATATCACTGACTGTTTTTTCATATCTCTGACTTAACCCTCAGCAAGTTTTTCATTGGTTCTCTTTTCTTCAGCATGCTTTAACCTGACAGAACATCTCCTAAGATACAGTATACTGCTGGTCTGTGCAGTTTGTTTTCCACAGCACTGTCACCACTGTGCTGTGGGCATATTTAGGTCAGTTATTTCAGGGACGAGGCCTTTAGTACACCTGTGAACTAACTTACTTTATTATAGCACCTCAGAAAATAATTTTTCTTCATGCTATTGACTTGGATATTGATATTTGTCCTAATTTTATAGACAGACACTGTTGATGTGTTTTGAATGAAATGCATTATGTAAATCCGTAACTGTTTCATCCATTGCTTAAAGTCACTAACAGTTAAATAAATAATTATGCAACAATATGAGAGGGGTTGCACTGAGAGATAATATGTCTGCTTAAAAAACAACAAGCCACAGGCTGAAATGCTCATTTCAGCTTTCAGCAGCAACATGCAAATTGGTTCCAACAACACTTATGCTAACATAGATAGTTTATTAATGAATATGATGGAGCAATAGCTGGCACGGTATATCTGCTTTTATCTACACTTTACACATAGTAAGGAGGTACATAACCCTTTAAACATCACATGAAGCAGACTGGAGCTGGAGGAGCTGCAGAGTGTGCATGAAAAAAAAAAAGCAACAAGACTCTCATGACATTATGCTAAAAGCTTGGCATTTGGGTCTGTGTATGTTAATTGGACCTCTTATAAATGCACACTGTCTTGTTAGTCCAATCAGATGAAGCCATTCAGCGTTTCCTGACTGAACCCAGGGTTGCTCATTAGCAACACAAATCTACAACACACTTTATTTTTTCGAGCTTGCAGAATGGAGAAGCTGCTCTCATGAGGATGTGCTTGGGCATAATAAGGTTTACAATACAGACTCGTATGGAGTCACCACAATGTGATCGGAAAATTTTGACGCATGTCTACTGCATGAGCATTTTCAACAGCATCTATGTGAACCCTTCGATGCAAATTGCAGTTTTCCGTGGCGGTACTGGCTGTACTCCAACAGTCAGCTGCTGCTGCTGCTGCTGTTGCCCGGCAACATACAGTATTTCATAGTTCAACTCTGCTCGGGTGCTGAGCAGAAGTCAGCTTTTCATCTCATTTTATCTCATCATACATCCACAGTATATCAGTGTGCAAGTATATCTGCGTCTACACATGTGTGTGTCTCTGAAATGCATTGTGGAAGAGCGTTTGTGGAGTATCTGGATTGCTTTTTCAATTTTTTTGATATCAGTGGGCTTAATCCTGCTCCATTCTGCCTCAAAAAACAGCATTTGATTCCATTTTCTTTCATTTTAATGTTATAAAAGTGCTAGCACTTTAAAAAAAATAAATATTGTGAATCAAAAAGTAAACTTAGTTAAAAGAACAGTCTGTGACTTTGATTTTTGTATCACCTTTTTTATTGCATGTAAATGCATTAAACGCATGCTAAAGATCAAAGAAAAACACTGAACTCATTAATGAGCACTGACATTAACCAAAACTTGAGTGATGACTGTGCTGAGTTTGTCCTAGCTGGTAAAGTGTCAAAGCACACATCACCATCGCAGATACACACTGCACGCTGTGAAAAATTTTGGCCCCATTAAATTCACTCGCCGGGGCTCGCCTCATTATCCCAGGAGCAGTGACTTTGAGATTTTTCTAGTCAAGCATTCATTATTAAAGAGCATGTTGATCATGTTCAGTTTAAGTCTGAGCTTTTTTTGTCGTCTCTTCACTTGGCACTGCTGAGTGGCCCTGTTTGCTATGCACTGCACAAATCTGGCAAGCATACCCTTACTCCTGGATATACTACCGCTGACAGCATGCGGTATGTGTACATATGTGCAGGGATAGAAAGAGTACTAGAATAATTTGTTCAAGTACTGTTGGTTTAAAGAAATTTTACTGAAGTAAAAGTGAAATTACATGTGCAAAAATGGACTTGGATTAAAATTATAAAAGTAGGTCATTATTTGAAAACAAAGTGTTGTGATGTTGTCCATTATGCTACATGCTATGTAACATACTCTTCTATCAAATGCACTAATTTATTGGTTTGAGCCCCATTGTCAGCAAGAAATTCCATTTCAAATGGATATTTGCAGCCTGTGCATACAACTGATTAACAGCCATAAATATTCAACCTTCTTCCTCAGTTAATTACCAGAAAAGATGAGAAAACTCAGGTGATTACTTAAAAAAGGCCAACAAAAGATAAAGAAAAAAAATAACCAATATGGCACAGATCTAGGGTTGCATTACTATTAAAAACTCACTACTTTAAAAGCAAAGGCAAACAAAATATAGATGTAAACTCCAAAGCAGCTGCAGCTGGTAAACAAATACATCAAAGCAAAAATAGATTTGAGAAAAGTTTTTGCACAAACGCACATCATTAGGTTTTTAGGAGGAAGTAATTGGTGATGTCCTCCCCTGCACAGTGAGTTACAGCCATGAGTGTGACTAACAGTTACTAATAGTAAATAGGTACATTTGTTGTTGACCTCACATGTCTGATGCCAGTTTTGTGCACTGAAAGGTGGCCCTTAATCTGCTCCCTCATCTTCTCTGCGCATTCTGAATGCATGATATAATCAGTCAACTCAAGCTCTCTGTCTTACTTACTACACTCCTCAAATTCAATAACAGTTTTTAGCTAAATTAGCGCTCGTAAGTCACCAATATGGCAGGTATTGTTACAAACAGCAAAACAAGCCTCACACCTCACTGAAAGGGAAAGTTCTTTGACAACTGAAGAGGTCACTATTACAGGATCCATCACAGGTAGCTTACAGTAGCATTTAGTACTTTATCTACACCCAGCATGCACCTGAGGTACAACAATATTATGTGTTTGATTTTGGATACTCAACACACTCACATTGCAGTAGGTCACTGACCACAGGAGAAAAATAAAAGTACACAAAGTATGACTTTTGTGGCTATTCCACTGAATTTTGCAACTGGACTTCATGGGAATTATTTTTCTTTCCTCTGAATTATTCACAGCTTCGACACTTAGAAAGAGTTTTCTGTGCTAAGCCAGATGATCTGTAGATTAACGTCACTACATGGAGCCAGGACAGCTCGCAGTGACAGCATACACAGATCAGTACCAGATCTAATGAATAACCTTTGCTGCCACTGGAGTAATGATCTGTGGTCAGATTTCACAGTTTTACAGGCTGTCTGTTGGGTAGGTGACTTGTGCAGTTTAATGGCCATAGGCTTTAGGAGTCCAGGGAGAGTGCTAAATAGAGTGCTCAGATGTTAGCTGAGTTTTATCCAGCACTCAGAAAATACTTAGCAAGTAACCACACATCTGTACTAGAAAAACTGTTAATAACTGACTTTGGACTCTTTGTGTCAATCTGTTCCAGTTTCTGATATTGCCTGATGGGGTTTACACATATCAAAGTAGAGTTGACAATATAAGCAAGGACATGTGAAGCTTTTACTTTCTATGTTTATGCTGTCATTCCACCCAATGTAATTTATACATAGAATTAAATGTATATGCAGTAAATTGTATTTAGTTGTTTGCCTCATAAATATGCATTGCTGGTTTACAGGAATGTACTGTAAAAATATATAGGAACATATTGAAAACACAGCAGAAACGCTGCATATGGATAAAATGCACCTAGGGGAAAAAAAATTGTAGTAAATGAAGCCTAAACGTTTGTGAGGAATAATAATGGTTGACATCACAATGCATATTTCTGAATAAATCAAGATAATTCTGTTTCCTCTTTAATTGAAATCTGCAAATGGCTTCTCAGAATTTATTTTCCCATGTTTATGAGATGGTTTTCGTGCTAAAGATTTACATATACTGTCAGTCAACAAAGATGGATGGATGCAG
>JAPZDZ010000006.1:10683517-10695127 GCA_029783805.1 Acanthurus tennentii | reverse complement strand
TTGTCTATGCTCCAAAAACAACCAAACTAGTGACAGTTCTTTAACTTGCTGAAGTTGTCCATTCACAAGCACAGTCAGCAGCTACAGGGAGCAACTAATGACTGTGATACACAGCTCATGGTGCAATTTAGGTTTGTTGAAAAACCTCTCATAACACCCAATCACCACAATTTGTGTCAAAAAAAAGTACTTATTCTCTGAGTCATAGCACAGTTAAATCTGAACACACAGAATGACGTACAAATTCTAAGATATATTTATAACAAACTATTTCACAAAATTTGCTTCACAGTTTATGGACTAACGTCTCACTTTCTATCCTTTCATTACAAAAAAAGCAGTTCCCTGCATTAGAGTATCTATACCATACAGAAATGCAAACACAAAACAAAGCTCTGAGGGTTTCAAGTGTGTTCAAGGACTTAATCACAGATGCCCATTTATAAAAATATCAATAAATCTAATGAGAAATAATTGAAAAATAGATTTATATTTAAAAGGGACACTCACAACTTCAGATCTTGCATAAGAATCCTTACGTCTTTAATGTTCTTCAGTATTAGAGCAATGCAGTAATAGTATATGTCTTTGGGTACACTGTAAACAGGGGCTGATAGCTAATTCAGCACAATGTCAATAGTATCAAATTGCTAAAATGTAAACAATTCTAAACTATAGAGACAAGGCTCAATTGTAGCCAACAGCTAGCTAGCTGAATCCATAACAACATAATATTTTCAAGTACATACCCAAAACAAATAACAGGGAAATGGCAAAGTCTCCCAGTTTGTCATATTTTGCCATGATTTAATGTGTGCAAAGACCAAATGTTTCTCTCCTCTCATAACAGCAATAGGCAATGCATATGCAGTCCTGAGCAATCCAGAGAAGAGGCAGCAGTATGATCAATATGGAGATCAAGCTGCAGCCTCAAGTGCACCCCAACACTCCAGCCATAGCCGCCATGGATTCCACCGAAGCTTCCACCGAGACTTCGAGGCCGACATTTCTCCAGAGGAACTCTTTAACATTTTCTTCGGAGGGAGGTTTCCCACAGGTCGGTGGCTGTGTATTAGTGTTTTGTTGGATAAAGTTATGTGTTGATGATGACTGCAGTCATCAAATAGTAGAATTTAATATGAATATTTTTTTCTAGTTTGCAGTAATATTTGTTATCATCTCTGTCAACTGTACTGCAGGCATTTCATCTACTATCTTCTTTTATAAGAGTAGATGCTATAGAACTTCACGTGTCTCTTTTCAGGAAATATCCACGTGTACACCAACCAGGGAGCCTCCTACTCTCAGTTTTATCAGCCTCGTCGTCGACGTGCTTATGAGAGGCGCGAGGAGGTGGTGGAGGACAACCAGAGTCAGGTCAGTGACTCACAAAACTACAAGACAAATCCCTGTTAACCAACCACAGTATCATGTTGTGAGCCACTTGTGGAGATGTGGCTTTGTTCTGATCATGAACATGCTCTAAAGAACCATCGCAAAAAGAATGCATTTTTAACAGGTCTGAAGCTGCTCTGTTACTGTTTTGCATGTTTGATTTCATGCATACATGTGCTTTCCCTAAAAGTGAAGTGCCTTTATCATGGTTTGCTTCAAAGACAGAAAAAGCACTGTGCTGGCATGAGCACAGTGTATCAGCACAGCCTACATACAGTAAGATATGCTTTGTAATCTGTGCTGATTTTATCTTCCCACAGAACACCTTCACAGCGTTCCTGCAGCTTCTCCCAGTGCTGGTGCTAATCCTCATATCAGTGTTTACTCAGATGATGGCCACTAACCCGCCCTACAGTCTCTTCTATAAACCGTGAGTGTGTCCCACTGTCAACCTTAACCACACCAACATTTAGCAGAACCAAAGCTATGTTCTGCTGTGTTTGAAACCATAGCTCTGCTGAATACATTTAAATGGTAGGTTTGTGTTTTTAGGGCCTTGGGGCTGGTAGTTTCCAGAGAAACGCAGCACATGGGTGTACCATACTATGTGGATAAAAGTTTTGAGAAGGAATACCGTGGAGCTGCGCTGGACGAGCTGGAGAAAACCATTGAGAGTGACTACATCGAACACCTGCAGAGCAGCTGCTGGAAAGAGAAACAGCAAAGTAAGTGAGCAGCTAATATGGCTTAGACTGTTTTAGATACAGTGCGGGTATCAGTGAGTTTGATAAAAACTTAAATTTTGACATTTTACAAGTTTTTCATATAGTTTTCTGCAGACCTTCAGATTGACATTGCATCAATAGGTCACTGTTGGAGGACTAGTGCAACATTTTGGGAAGGATGCTATTTTTGCTTAAGTGAGATGACAGAACAGATATTACTCTCAGATATGTACCTTTAAATACAAAACAGTCAGCAGCTAGAGGCATTAAGAATCTACTGGTTGCCTGGCAACTGGTCCTACCAAAGCAATAATATGCCACATAACCCCCAAAAACAGTGTATTTATGTATTTGCACTAAAGCAAGATATGTGTTCTGATGTGCCAGGCTAGCCGTTTCCAGTCTTTATGATAAATAAATCAGCTGTTTACCTTAACTTTGTATTTATTGCAGATGTAAAAGTGTTCCTGATTTCTTCCAGAAATAACATGCATTTCCCAAACACCAAAGTAATTCTTTAAGAGTAGAAAGCTGTTATATGAAGTTGTTACTTATCTTTCTTTCATCTTCATGATTTTTTTAGAATCAGACTTGGCAAACCTTGGACAACTGTACCGAGACGAACGGTTAAAGCAGAAGGCAGAGTCAATGAGGCTGGACAACTGTGAGAAACTTCACCGACTAGTTGGCCGTCAGAGAGGCAAATGAAGACTGTTCGAGAAGAGAAAGAATTTTCTATACAGACTTCACAACCTTGCATTTTATTGAAGTGTATAATTTATCTAATCTGGCCACTTTGTAAAGAAATCTCTTAAAGGTACAGCACAGTCAGTGGGAGACGATGCCGCTGAAGACAATGTGCCTTCTCTTCTCTTGGATGGTTGAAAATAAGAGTTGCATGTTAGCTGCCAACCCAGGCTGTTGTGGTAGCAGCATCAAGTGCAAACTCACTGTGGCAGTGTGTAAGATGTCTCAGAGCCTTTAAACTTTCTTATAGAAATGGCATGACTTATGGGGTCTCCCTTTGGGGTTATGAAGGCAGTTGTATGTTCACACATACGTGTTCAGTTTTTGTAGTTTTATCCGTATTTATTTTCTTGAATGTTTGTGTCCTTGCGGAAATTTTAGGTGTATTTATTTAATAGTTAATAGAGTGAATGTTACTTGAGCATCTTGGCTCACTTTTTTTTTTTCCCTGTAGGAAGTAACAGAGTACGGTGACTTAAATATTACTGTAGTCTTTGGAAAAATCTGAGAGCTTCTGTTCTGTGAAATGACAGGACCTTTTATTTATTATTAAAACATGGACAAGTCAGACATTATAAAGGACTAGAAACTGCTGCTGTCATAATCGGGCAATTTGACCTCTGGCACTGTAGCAAAAAGAGGCACTCTAGAATTTTTTTAAAAAAAACAAGAGTACATTTTTTTTGATTAATGTGCTTAGAATAAAAAAAGTTGTGCTTGCCAAAAAGTTAGATGTCTCATACAGTAAAGCTTCCAGCTCCCTGCAGTACTGCTTGCATAGGTGTTAATTACATTAGTCATTAAGCTTCTGCCAGTCAGGAAAGAGTGTTTGAGCCACAGGCCTACGTTTGAGGTTAAAGCTTAAGAAATGACTGTTTCGTATTAACAAAAGAGGCCACGTTTTGAAAAAGTAATTTTGACTCGTCACAAGCAGGGAGTCCACTTAAACCAAAAAGCTCATTCACAGACCTGCACAGTGTTATGTATCTGTAAGGATGCTAAGGCTTGCAGTCAATGGCATGGTTCACATAATAAACCTCCTTAATCCATGTGCAAGCTTAAATAATATTACTCTTAGGAAAATACTTTTTGGCCCATATTTTAAACCTGTTTTTTAAGAAACTCTGCACATTTTAATTTATAATGATGTTTTATAAAAATGGCATGTTTTGTTTTGAAAATCTTCTCTTTAACAGAATCAACCACTTAAATAGTGTATAGAAATTCTATTTAATACCTATGGACATGAACAACTTTATCCCACAGCCATGATCCAGAATTGTGACTTCTTCTTGTCAGGTCTTGTCATGCGTAGGACGCTAATTTTGTGGAGTTGTGAAGTTTAATTCTTTATTCCAACCCAAGATCATTCAAACTCTTGATGGACAATGATATTTGTTGCTGTGCACTAAGACTGCCAAACTGCCTTAGCTGTTCTCAAACTTGTGAAATCTTCAGGTTCATCTCAAGCACTTTTAAGTTCATATTTAATACTGTGTTCCATATTGTTAGTTGCATGCACCTTTGTGAGAGTGTTTTATTAGTTCTCTATTTATTTTGTGCGGAAACATCTTCATCACTATGAACACACTTAATTATTAAAATATTCAGGTCCACGCTGTCACTCACAAACATGTCAAACCTTTACTGTGATATACAAAAATCAGGTTTTGATATCAGTCAGTGTTGTAGAACACCTGAGGGACATGTTTTCAGCCAGAAATACAAGAAAATTAAAGATGTAACCAGAATGTTTTGGCTTGTTTTATTTGTTCATTTGTGGTTTTATTCTTTAAATGCTTCATGTGTCTGGCTGCAGGTGAACAATGCAGTTGGTGTTGATATCTGTATGTGCAACTTATTTGAGAATTAATGTCAAATTCAATCATTACAAAACTGCATATGATGCTTTTTGAAGTATAAGGTAGTTTTTTTAAAAGTGGTGTTCAGTTCATTTACTCAGTTTGGGCTTTAGCCAGGCAACAACTTAAAGTCTCTATTTTATCTCTTTTTCAAATGATCAGTTAATCAGTTTTCATACATAACTTTTGCATGACCATCTTAGATGCGTAAGGGTTTAGACAGCTCTTAAAAAACACACCTAGAATTGAAAAAGGTGGTTACTGCTGTCACATGTTTGGGGTTAGTATAAGAAAAAGACTGTTCAAATTCAGGCCTCTTGTTCTAAGTTGAGGGCTCTTTGAAGATTTATTGTTTAAACATTTTAAAATCCACAAAACAGATAATTAACATGAAGTTTTCTCAACAATACTGAAAAGAGATGCAGAATATGCATGTACTGTTTTACAGGAAGTGTAGCCTACATCAACTTAACTCATCACAAACAATACAACCATATATAAAAATGATCCAAGAGATTTTAAAACCAGTAAACTAAAAATAAAAAAAAAAGCTTGACTGATTTCATACCAGCAAAGAAATGATTTTGGAATTAGCATGTGCCCCTCTGATCATTGAGAAGTTCTAGGTTAATCAGACTCTTTGGCCTCTGGTTTTACACATTATCACCAACATAGAGTACCTCTTAAAATTAACCACACTAATCTGAAGTTCAGCCTGGCCCCTGCAGGCTTAATTTCCACCCTCTTGTGGGCTTGGAGTAACTTTCATTGTCACTTCTACAACCTGATGCCATTCAGAGCAGGCTAAGTCTTACTGATCGGCAGCTACGTCTATGAAAGGTTTGACCTAGTCTTTCTGAATGTCCCATTGTAATCTGGGATTACACAGTATGTAATCCATATCTGCATGGCTGTCTCAGAAGATATGACCTTCTCCAAATTAGTCTACCCATCTAATGTAAAGTGCAAGTGAAGGTTACACTGCACATTATGCAGGGTGACAATCTGTACAAACCACAGATAATAAGGTCAGTCTTATGGTATCACACCTTTCAGTTCAACTCAGGGACAATGTCGGATCTTTTTCATGCTGTATGTTCATTTCTTCATCTTGAGGTCGGCTTCTATGGCACAACGGCGCCCTCTGGTGCCGCCATCCTACAATAAATGAAAGGTAAAAACAAAACTATAAGACCACATCCAATTTGTGACTAGGCCAACACCAGTGTTTGATTTGACAAACAAGTTGTGCTTTAAGATGCTAGATGTTTATTAGAGTTCAGTTCTGTATGAATGAGATTTTCATTGTTTTGATGCATACAACAACAAAAGTTTTTTGTTTGCCTCAGGAAAAAAAGACGGGAAGGATGAGTGTCGTACTTACAAAAAGAGAAAGGAGAAAGGCAGGAGAGGACATGGAGACACTGTCCTGTAAGAGGAAATTGATGTATATCAGAGCAGCCACTCAAAATTTCAAAAAATCTCAAAAAAATACTGCAAAAACAGAGACGAGACAGTGTATTATTAACAAAGAAAGACTGAAATGAGTTTTGAAACTTCTCAGAGAACACATTTTCTAGATAAATTAGCATATCAGAAAGGCTTCTTCCTCGCTGCACTGCAATCACACTGCTTATCAACTTTAGATATTTATCTACGCAGCATAACAGCTAGTTTTTCAACATTTAAAACTTGCAATTCATCAAAATATTTAGGTTATTGCCGTTACCTTACTTGGTGTTTGGATAAGAAAGAGAGAAATGTGAAAAAAAACAAAAGGCTGGCTGACTGGAAAATCATTTTACCAGAGTGTTTTGGCACTAGATTTACAGAAAGTGAAAAAACACTGAACTTTCAGTCAGCCTTACTTTGATTAGTAACATCTATTTTTAACTGTTGAAAGAGAATGAGAATTTTAATTATCAAAAGGAAGCTGTGAAGAAAGTGTTTCCTGTAAAAACCTGCAACATCAACAGAAGTGGTTCATAATACCATGCAAAAATGACTTTAATTGATAAAAAAATAGAATTGTGATTCAACAATGCAAATTATCTGAAAGGTTCAATACTGTAAAATAAAAAACAAATAGAAAAAATGGTGTTCTTGAGAACAAATATCAACATTAAAACTTACTGAAGCCTTGATAAACAGTTGTCAGAAATGACCTCTATATCTAAGTTATACCTACTATTATTATTATTATTCACCATTTTCCAAAGCTTAACATATTCAAAACTTGAATTTACAGCATTCCAGTCATATTTGTACCTGCTATCTGACATTTAGCTACCACTTATTAACTGAGCTTTGGAAAGTCAGATAAACAGTAAACAAAAACTGACATTTTGTAAAGGATGCCTTAGAGTTTCCTTGCAAAAAAAAAGGGTACTTCTGATGCAGATTTTCACTGAGATGTATTTTTCTTAGATCATTGTTTCAAGTCTCTAAAAGTCATTTTAACAAGAAACAAAACCAATGTGTTCTTGAAAGAATATCATTCTAAAAACTAATGTCTTGCTTTGGAAAATGGCAGGCCTATCTACTTAATCATCACTTTCTTCTACCTTTAAGTCAGCCTGTTGTCTCACCCTTGTCTCTTCTTCTGTACTCTGTGCTTTTGTCAAAATTCTAGTGAAGCACCTTGTCAGTAGAGTCCTGTTTGCGTGTGCTCTCACGGCCCCTCAGGCTCTTGGCGCTGATACCAGACTCTGATGTCTCCATGATGAGCTGTGTGGCTAGAAACTGCTGGATCTGCTCCAGGACGTCCCGCTGCATCTCAAGAGCCATGTGATACACATCATGGTCCAGGCTGTTGTACATGACCGCATTCTGAAACATCAGCATGATGTCCCTTTGGAACTCAGCAGTGGTCCGTATCAAACCATTCTCAATGTTCTTTTTTATGGTGGCGAGGTCCATGGGCCTGTAGAGGTGAGGAGCAAAAGTCAGGGAAAGAGAGCAGTCAAGTCTGCAATTAGATGAAGGCTCTCGGTTTGCAGTGATTATTTGTCGTGTTGCTGGTATAGAGAGAAAATCTTTAGAAAAAAAAAGGACAAATATTCACTGTAAATCATATTAGTGTAATGAAAATAGACATTAAATATGACAACAGCAAATATCTTATGCTTACCTGTGCACAATGCTGTGGTACCCAGGTGCAATTTCTTCTGTTACTGGCTGCAGGAAGACATTTGCATACCTACAACAGGTTCACATAGATTACACACATTTTCAGTATAAAAAAAATAAATAAATGCAAAAATAGAAATATATTAGAAGCTAAGCACCAATTACAAGAGACACTGTTGGAGCCAAGGAAGCGTATTCTGACCTGTGATTGGCTGCTGCACGCCACACTAGCATGATGGCTTTCTTCCAGATCTTGTGAGCCTGTAGAGCTTCGAGGTCCTCACTGCACACAGAACTGCGCAATAATGATATGTAAGAAGAGAAGAGGAAGGAAGGGAGTATTATAAGGCAACTCCTGATCTGCATTATGGCACAGTGAGAAAGTCATGATGCAAGTTGAAAGAATAAAAAACAAGCTGTTTAAAAAACATCATAAGCACTTTATAATGTACCACTTCACCACCCTCCTTCATAATCCACAGTTTCTTTCCCTCCTATATGTGCCTGTATGTGTTTCACTCACAACTGCGATGAAGCAGGACTACTGGGGATAGAGTCTGCAGTTGTGTGAAGCTGCAGAGACGAGGAAGCCGTGTGGAGGCTGTATCCATCCTCGCTCTCGCTGGCTGCAGGTTCTAGCTCCATCTCCCCATCCGGCTCTGACAAGAACCCTTCAACCCCGTCACCCTCCTCATCTGCACACACTTCTGGCCCATTGACTTCATTGTGGGCTTGAGTACCTGAGCCATTTTGTCTTCGACCATGACTTAATCCATCCTCTACCTTTATTTCCTGCAAAGATGGAAAAAGATGCAGAGAGATTCAAACAGAGCTCACAGCGCAGTAAAACTGTGGAGCTACGCACTTTACATTTCAGTGCAGCATTTACAAGCAGCATGGTCGCTCTGTCCTCGTTGGGTGCTATACCTTGGGACGCCTTTCTGTCAGTGGGCTATCTTCTAATACTGAGTCTGCCGAGATAATAAAGATGAATAATAAGAAGGAAATGGTTATGCAAAATGCATAGGTGCATGCAAACTGCATATTATGAAGCAAGAAAATGCTTATATTTATTCATGGGTGTGCATACCTCTATGGGGTTTACCAGGTCTTTGCTGCGCCCACTTCACACTCTCACATTTTATGGTGGCACCCAGTGAAATTTGGCCTCTTTGGTCCACTTTTTCTCCAGTCTCTCTCATTGCCTCAGGCTGTGGAGGTGCTCCAGTGTGGCAATGCTCCAAACTGTTCAAGTTGCATGAGGATGTGGAGGTGGGAGGAAGGCTCCGCAGTTCCATGGGGAATGCTGTGAGACAGTTTTCTTGACTGTTATACAGAGAAGAGAGTGAAGCTGAAGTTCCACCCTGGACTTCTAACCCTTCTGTCTTCTCCTGCAGGCTAATGTGAAGAGCGGGGGTCTGTAAGGACTGTGGGACACCTGTGGGCACTCCAGGGTGAGACTCATTGGGCTGGAAAGGCCCAGTCTCCCAGGCAGCAGACAAAGCATGGCCGTTCTCCTCACACAGCGACAGAGCAGCTTCAACTGCTGCTGCATCCAAAGCCTCTGCAGTCTCATCTGCCTGCAATAGAAGAGATATGATTATACATCTTAAAGAATAACCTCTTTTTTTACATAGTTCATAATGTCCTTAAATCTTTGCAGTTTTGTTGCTGAGTAAACTACTGCCATAACTCAGTAATGACCAAAATGGGAAAACCTAAATTGAAAGAAAAAGAAACTTCGCATTATTTAAAACCTCAAGCAGGCATTATGAAGTCCTAGAGTGCTGCCAAAGTAGAAAGAATTTGACTCATTTTTGCACCTTGTCCTCAATGATGGCAATAATGTCCCCAACCGTCTTCAGGTCCAGCTCATCTCCCATGTAGGACACAGTCACATCCTCCTCACTGAGCTCCGATACCTTATCCTCTGCAGCAACAGACTGGCATCCTGGAGGCACAGATGCCACCATCACATCCAACTCTGCAAACGGACAACTGATTTATCACCATGCTTCTTATTCAATATAGAATTGTGGATTAGGATCAGTAGCAGTTGGTATAAGCACTAATTTCCATTGTGTAGCATACTTAACTAATCATTTATCATTAGCTTGTGTTTAAACCTTGAACACAATAATACTTCAACCTTTGTGATGCTTTACCTATTGTTTTAACCTTTAACAGTCATAGCTGTGACATTGTCTGAAATTCTCTTGCTATAAAGCAACTGATATTAAGAATATGAAGGTTAAGCCTTCAGATTGAGCAATAAACAGTTTGGATGCAGGTCAAAGTGGACAGACCTGTGCTTGCTGAGGCAGTGGAGTCGACAGGAGCAGGAGTGGCAGCAGAGAGAGGAGCGCTGGAGGCAGGGTCTGCACTGACCATGAAACCTAATGGGGCAGAAAACTGGGAGGGACTCGCCTCCAGGAGACGAGACAACATCGGGGCACCTGCCATGCAAGCATTCGTACACATTAAACCATGAGGTGCAGAGCGCACATAATGCAAGTGTGAACATATGAGCAGACATATTAGACAATAATAGCACTTTTGTTTTGAAAGCATACATATATTTAGGAATCGAAAGTTAAAAGAAAGAAACATAAAACATCCCAACTAATACAGATATAGCTCTCTAAAGAGAGGGGCCAAATATTTAATGTTATGCAATCAAATATTTTGTTTTTACTTTTAGATGAAATTTGATCTATGTCAAGAAAAATTATCTGTATGCACTGTAATTCAGTGATGTAAACAAATAAAACTTAAAACACTTCAAATGGTTGAATACATTTGATCAGTCATGAACACTGTGTCTGTACCTGCTGCATGAGAGACAGGTTGTGCAGGTGGAGCGAGCTGCAAGTCATGTGCTCCTGTCGTACCAGCAGACATGTCACCCTCCCCAATCTGGGATAAAAAGGCATACAAGCATGTCAAACAGTATATGCGTCTTATGTCTAAATTCTTGTACCTGAAGTGCATGTCAAGTATCATTATTTATTTTCCAGCCTGTTGTAAAAAATCTGAACTGCCAATTCACATGTAATAGTCAATTATGTTAGAGTGACGTTTAATACGTTAAATGCACAATGCATCATTTCATAACTACTACAAATGTGAATAACAACTGACTGGAATTCAGTCCAAACATATTTATTATTCAAAATTTTAGTCTAAAACCTACAGGTAGCACTGTATGTAAAAACAAAAGTTATCAGAGAAATGTGAGGATACTAGGGTCTAGTAAAGTATTATGCATTCTGACTTGTTGGGCCTTCATAAGGGCACAGTGAGCTTTATCTGATGAAAATGAAGAAAAACATGTGGCAAGCAGGAGGTAACTGTCCAGTAACCATTTGTGAAGAGTCTTGGTAAGAGACTGACTGAATGGCAACCCCCTGACTGCAATGGGAACCCAGACACACAGGAACCATTGATGATAAATGACGAAAAAAAGTACATGGAAGGAAACCAAAAGTGTGAAGAAAAAAAATCAGCAACAAAAAAAATCTATTCAAAGATACAAATTTTAACACAAACCATCACAAATATAGCCTGAAATTCATAAAATACACATGAATAAGACCAATATAACATTGACTTTGAACACCAAATTTGATCAGTTTTTCTTGTAGTCCTGATGGATGATTGTTCTTAATTTTAAGAAATTCCTCCAAGATGTTCTTGAGATATTTCATGTATAGTAATGGAACAGACGGACAGATGAACAACCCAGAAATATA
>JAPZDZ010000006.1:10671676-10683214 GCA_029783805.1 Acanthurus tennentii | reverse complement strand
GTACCACAGTTTTGTTCACATCATGTTATTCATGTGTTCTGAGTTCATTCCTTATTCTCTGACTAGTTTAATCCTGGAAGTAAACTACAGGCAACCAACAACACAACAAAAAAACAAAATATATAACAACAAAATATTTTAAAAAAGACAGGGACATTTTTACATCTTAATGTGGAAATGTTACATATTTTTGCTTTTAACAGGCATTTCACCAACAGAAAATACAAAAACAACTTTTCTTGTTCCAAAAGATGGCATGCAGGGTAGACTTTGAATACTTTGAACCTTCAGTGACTTACATTCTTGGTCGGTGTAAGATCTAGTGTCACGCACTCGAGTGGGTCACCTGGTGAGAACTCCTGGCTTGGGGAGCTGCAGCCTGAGGGTGAATGCATGGTGATGCCGGGCACTCGCTTAGGTGTGATCTTTGCCACCTGTCTGGCTGGAAGGGGAAGGGCCAGCACAGAGAAAATCTTAAATGTTATTTTTTTTAAAGCTCACAGAGAGTGTTCAGCTCCAGTGAAAAATAAAAATTTCATGAGGTATCTCTCCTGTGCATTTTTTATCAACTACAGTGCAAAAGCAAGAGAAGCTTATCTATACAGTGTTTTCAATCAATCTGCCTTCTCTAAAAACTGTTAAACTTACAGCTGAGGCTGAATAATTGATAATGTCTCCAGCAAAAGGGCTGAGAGATTGTAGATGGAACAGCTGAAGATGTTTCAACAAATCATTTCACTTAATCTTGATGGTTTTTTTTCCAAAAGTACACATACTATTGTGAAGCTTTAATGGAATTACTAAAACACAATTCTAATACACAGTTCAAATATTTATATATATATATGTATATGTTTTGCCCCAAAATACACCTTAAAAGTAAAGAAGATACCCTGATAAGCAGCTTCTGTGCTTTTTCTTTTCAGCTCTGCTTCCTCCTCTTCCAGTTTCTTCTTCCTGACAAACAGAAGATCATTCATGGTTGATTCTTGTGTCTAAGCTGTACAACCAGGAAATAAAGCCCTTGTCATTGTGTTTTATTAGCAAACTAAGCAGTCATTTGTCAATACTTCATAAAAACCTTTATTTTTGTAATATATATGGGATACTTTGACATGTCTAATTTGACAGATTATGTAAAAAAAAACTGATTTGATTATTTTCTGATATGAATTAATTTAACTTAGGAATTTTCTTTCTACAAGCCAAAGTACATTTACACAGTTTTTGTTGTATTAAACCATAAAAAAATGAACATCTTAAAAGTCAGAATTGCTCTTTGTATCGGTTGTTGTTTGTTCAGTTGAATAGTTGGGTCAGAGCCATGGAAGGTTAAATCATTAATCTTTGTTCACTACTTTTAGTCGCTTTTACTTTTAGATGTGCAAATATTTAGGCTATAATTGAACTTCTTTTTAATAAGAGGCAGGTAATTACTGGTTATTAGCTGCTAAAATCCTTTTCATGCATCTCTAGATGAGACACATTTTTTTTTCACTTCTTACTGCAGGATTTCTTCCCATATCTCCTCCAGTTTGGAATCTAGATGTCCTGCTTGAATCAACTCAGCTTCTCTTTTCAGCTTCCTATGAAAACAAAAACACAACCAGTCTCATCAATGCAGTTTGTGATGTAACTGTTTCATTATGTTCATGCTCTTAAAAGCCACATACCTGTGCTTCTCCTGAGTTTCTTTGATCAACTTTTTTAGTTCATCAATCCTGTCAGCTGTCAGCCTACGAACTATCACATCCTCCACTGTCTCCACCACCTCACCTTTCTCACCACGTTTGCGCCTAAAGGCAACAAATGCTGTATTAGTTTTAAGACATTGTTGTTTGGCATACACTGTCAAAGCATGTGTCAAAGTGTTAAAAAAGCTATGTCATCTATTTTAGCTTGCAAGTCTACAAAAGCAAACTCAAAGGTACAATCACTTATGTACTCACTTTGGGGCCTCTGTTGTTTCCAGGAGCTCAGAGTACTTAGATGCACAGTGCTGTGAAGAGTCAAAGGAGATTTGTGACAGGACAAAAAATAGAGTGGCAAATCTGCTGCATTGATCATGAACTTGATGTTCGTGTTCTGCAGTAGAGTGAGCTCGGATTTTATCATACCTTTTGAGAGAACCAGTCAGGAGGTCGTCCAGATTCTGCAAATGGTTTGATGGCTCGACTGACAGATACCCTGTTGAGATTAAGATGCTCAGCCTGCTATTTCTGTCCCAGTTTAATATAGTCTTGAAGAAATGTCTCCAGTCTAATTTCTTAATTTTTTTTCTTTTACATTTGTTTTAATTGTTATTGGATTATGTTGTATTGTATTGTATATATTACATGTGTACATTAATGTTAAATATATGTCAAATTAAAGCTAATAAGGGCAATAATAGCAACAACAGCCATGTTGAGTGTTGTTCATCTTAGGTGCTAATCTTTAGTAAAGGATGGATGTGTAAAACATTATGCACTGCCATACAGCATATCATGTGAATAATTGGCACCAGCTTTAGATTTAAGTGGAAAGACACATCAGGAGCACAGTACCAGTTCTGGTCTCCACTCTTCATGACAGATGTGGCCAAACACAGCTTCTCCCTCACTGACCATGGCTCTGTTGGTCCGATGACAAGCAGCTTGTGTTCTGCATATGTGGGGAGGGAACAGAAACATGACACATGGTTGTAGTTATATGTGCATACAATTAAACAATGCCTATGTCATGCATGTTAAACTGAATGTCTGCATTCGCTTTCAGGCCTGGTACATTCAAAATTGTTCATCTCCAGAGCTTGGCTTAAATTTTTTTTTGCCATCTTAAGCTGCCCACCATGCCAGCAGTTCACTGTAACACAATCACTGCTTGAAATCAGCACACAAAGGCACGCCGCCTATACAGTTGTTAGTAAAGAGGAGCCACCACTAGTGCGATAGGAGCTGTCAACTCGTGGTAACAGCCATTAATCCTTGCAGGCAACCCTGCGGGGAGCGGAGGCTGCCTTGCTGGAAGTTAGTAGTGATAACACATCAACACAACGACACACGTATCGCTAACGGATAGCATGTCATGGCATTTGCTTTGTACCAACGTTACTTACTTCCAACCCCGTTTGCCATCTTCCTGTCATCCCGACATCCCATACATCTTGGTAGATAAAAACCCAGCAATTATTTTCACTGACGAGATCCGAAAACGATATACATGAATGACGGACGATAACATAAATGAACGTTAAGCTAAAGATGTTGAGGCTTTCGGGATATATCTTTCTTGCTAGCTCGCCGAATCACCGTTTTCCGTTGAAGTCTCGTGTGTCTCAGCTATGAGTAACCTAACTTAAAGATTAACGTTAACTAGCTTGTTCAAATGCTAACCTAAGCATGTCTTTATCTGTAGAGACTCCCTAAAACGCTTTGGTTTCGCGTTAACATCAACAGACCCAATGCTATTTAGTAACAACCAGACGGGAAAATTTAGCCTACTGTAGTCACTAACGTTATTTATAATTTTAGCTAGCAGCAAACTGTTCGTACACGCCCACCACAGCAGCCCAGAGATGGTACAACCCTGGATGCTTTTCAATATTCTTAACTTTACTGTCGGCTAACTCGCTTGTTTTCGCGTTTTGTATATGGATGCCCCTTTTCATTTGGTTGTAGAACAACAACGGCAACAGAAATAATGATAAATTCACACACATGTTAAAACAAAAGCCCCGTTTTTTCTAACATAAAGGCTAAAATGTAGGGAAGGTTTTGAATGCTACTTTTGTAGTTTGTTTAAAATTGAGTGAAAAACTGTAAAATTATCTAACAGCAAACTCTACTGGTTTGAAAGACAGTTAAGCTGTTAGTGTTAACTAGTATTATCACTCTGGGATAATTGTTGTAGAGGTTTATAAACTATTAATATGTAGCCACATTAATATGGAAGGTTGACAGTGGCAAACAAGTTAAGGAAATAAACTGATATAGACATTTTTAAAGCCTATGTATGTCTTTTTAATTGTGTCTAAGGTCTAACTTAGTTCAAAATGTTAAAAAGGCATTTATTTTGCTTTTTGTTAATAATATTTCATTTTTTTTAGTTTTGAAATGACTAAAAGAAATTCAACAAAAGACAGAATGCAAAAAATATTTCCATTAAGCAACTTTTGATGATCTTAGTGAAATGTTAATTGTGTTTTTCATGTAATATCAGTGAGTCTGTTAGCTTGGGCTACAAATTGAGAAGTGGGAGCTACAGACTAGAAAAACTGGTTTGTGACCAATACGATCAGGCAAAATAAACAGTCAGGACATTTAGAAGAACTGGTGACTAACTGTCACAGAGGTGACTGTTCTCTACTATTTTCTCTACTATTCTGTAATAACATAGTACAGCTTTATCTACAAAGTGTGGCAAGTTGTAGTCAGTAATCTACACAAAAGGAACCCTTTGGCTTTCTTTCCTCTTAAAATATCATTTATTATATATTTTAGTCACATCAGCTTCAGTCAGAGTGACTTGCAAATAAAAAGAAAAAGCTAATATAAAAACATGTTTAAACAGTCTTTTGCCAAGTAGACAGTAAAGCATCAATCAGTTCATGTTTCTCTGTGCACCTACACGTTTTCTGTGATCTAATAAAACAATAAACTGTGTGTTGTTAACTGAGATTGTAGGGATATTAAGTTGTATTAAATATGACAACTAATATCCCAACTTAAATCTAAAAAGAGGAAATGTAGCAGCCCCTTTTTACCAACAGATTGCCAGGTTGTCTAGTTTTTATTCACCATAGTTTATTTCTGCCTGTTGCTTTTCTCTGCCTCACTCCTCTTGATTCACCCTCAAATTTTAAATTTTTGCCTTACCTTTTTGGACAAGTTGGTTTCCACCTGCTTTCTTAAATTTCACCCTTGCTTGTCTTTTGATTTAGTAAATGTTAACTTTTTTTATATATTCGATTAAAGTTGTGTTGTGTTGTGTTTTTGGTCCACGTATGTACATTTTTGAGTCATTAAGATCAAATAGATGAACAATGTGAGACATGTTTGCTTGGCTGGATGGATGATTAGAGTTTGTACCTATGAAGCATGGGCAACATTAAATTCTCAATTATGCATCAGAACACACGACAAAATATATTTTTTGGTCCTTGGTGAAATATGATGGTTTTGTGAGGTGTCAGTTCTTTCAACTTAAATGGTTTCACATGATACACAGAGAGAGACCAATTACTACAGGAAAACAAATGTTAATGAGGCACTTGACATTTAACTCCATAACACTGCCACTTTGCCCCCTGCTGCTCTGTGAAATAACTGTCAGCTCTACAGGAGAGACTGGCAGCTGTGTGGAAGAAAGCTACAGCCTGAGACAAATTAATAATTCTGTTGATTGAGAAAACTCACACCTTGACTAAAACCTAATCACTTACCTTAATAACTTACTTTTGTAAGTTTTAAGTTATCTCGTATTGGAAGTAGTAGAGAACTGAGCACTTAATGTATTTGTTGTTAGCTTAATAAGACCCTATTGAAACACACTGATGACTTCTGAAAGACTGAAAACACTTTTTAGCATTTCAACAGTAAACTTGTTATAAATACTGATTATTCATTTTGGGTGTTTCTGTCATAAAACAACCCAAAGTGCTAAAAACAAATAAGCCTGCAAAATTATTGTAGTTTTAAAGATTGATATTTGCTAATGAATTAATTACAAATAGGAAAATTAATTAAAGTTATGAAAAACAACCTTGCCTATTCTCCTGAGAACAACCTCATTACAGTCTAATATCTTTTTATGTTGCTGTCAGATGTTATAAGTTTTATTTTATTGTTTAAATACACAAATAGTTGTTAAAATTAGTCATTTAAATCTAATTCCCATTTAGGCTGTATGTTTATTACTCCATTTAGATAAACAAGCTTCTGTCTCATCTCAAGTAAACAAGTGATGGAGGCTCAAGAGATGAAGGTCACACCACATGTTGCCTTTAACTGAGAGCTCATACAGGGGGCAGAACCACAGCTTATTATATGAAGGAGGGAACCTATTGGAGCCTCCCCCCTCATCTTTGCCATTAATCTCACATCATTTGGGACTGTAAGTTGGTGCAGTGAACCCTGTGGAAGACAAGTGGACTTTCATTCCAGAAGCCCATCGTTTGCCGTTGGTGTTGGGGTAAGTGACATTATTTCTTTAAACAAAATTAATTCTGTTTTAGCTAATTTTTACAGATTCATGGAAGCAACCCATACCAAACCATGTATCTCTATGTATCTCTGCATGTGTGCTGAGTATAAATCATACATGAAAGAAACTATTTAAGAGAAGTGAAAAATAAATTTCAAATTTCACAGATATTGACAATATCTTTCCTTTTGCTTTTCATTTACTGCGCTCTAAAAGGTTCAACAAGATAAATTTTTGCATCAGTCAATGCAGCTGATCAACATAACAGTGGCTGTAGAAATTGTTGGGATATTAATAGCATTAAATCTCTACATCTGTGGTTTCTAAAAAACTGCATCCTGAAAGAACAACAAGTTAATGTAAATTTTAGGTGTATTTACCCTCTCAGCCATCGGATGCCCTCCCCTGGGGAAGCTGCTCTGCCTCCCCTGCCCTTCTCCTTTGAGACCCTCACTGTGCCACTTACAGCTGAGACCCAAGGAGCAGAATTAATGAGCAAATTGAAACAGACTCTAACCATGGCATCGATACCTTTAATAAATTTCCATGCACGGTGGTTTGTGTACTTTAGAAGTGTAGCCACATTTAAATGATCTTTGTTCTATTTCAGTGATGCATTGTGTTATTTCTTGTCTGACAAGTCAACATTTGATGTTCTGCTGCAGGCTCGCTGACCTGGGAAAGGCGCAGGATGTCCAACAACATGGCCAAGATTGCAGATGCTCGCAAGACAGTAGAACAACTGAAACTAGAGGTGAACATAGAGCGAATGATGGTGAGTCAACCCATAATAGAACCACAAAACAGATAATAATTTAAATGTTTTGGAATCACTTTAGATTGTGAGTATGCCAGCATGTCGTGTGTTTTATAAGGGAGTAATAAATAAATGAAAATAGCCCTTTTTACCTTCTGTCTCAAAATAAAATTTGTCTGCATGTATGTTTTAATTTATATCTTTTTTCAAATTTATGTTCACCAAGGAGAAGTCCTATTTTTTGGTTGTCTTAATCAGTGGTTAAGGACCAAACAGAATTGTAATTGTAACACACACCACTGCATCCTTTTTTTTACACAGATATCTAAAGCAGCAGCGGATCTGATGGCCTACTGTGAAACTCATGCCAAAGAGGATCCTCTAGTAACACCAGTGCCTTCTTCTGAGAACCCATTTCGGGACAAAAAATTATTCTGTGTGATATTATAAGTATGTACAAGACAAAGGTCGTTAATACTCATTGCTATTTTAATGTCTGAATTCAATGACAAATGCGATAAGAAAACCTTTTTTTAAATTATTTTAATGTTTTTGTAATAAAAGTAGGTGTCTGGTAACTTATCTATGGAATGATCATCAATTGAACATGATAATGATGGCAATAAAGATTTGTTGAAATGGGTGCAAAGTTCATTTAAGGCCTGTACAGCTGTCTCCTTGTGAACAAAGTTTGTATCAGAGTTTATACATTAACTAATTTTTATTGTTGCAGGCTAAGAAATAAGTCTTACTTATGTGTCTTTTGTGCCTCTGAGTTTTAAAATAGCTATAACAAATATTTGTTTTTATTTTTGGCTTTATTGTATTTGATGGACTGATTTCATGATATGAAAAGACAAAATAAGTTATAGATTATAGTATTATATTTGCTCTACCTTATGATTCACAGCATGAAGAAAATACAAGCCAAGATTTTTTTTCTTTCAATTGCAGTTTATTTATACCGGAATAAACAACACAGTTTATAGTCAGGTATTGTTTTGTGCCTCAGAGTCACAGCTGTTTCCTAGGAGGATGTCCCTTGGCCACAGCAGCAAACGCAAATGGGTGGGGCTTTGTGATGTCAATACAGGTTAGAGGTGCAGACAACAGGTGTGCACAGTTTACACAGACCAGAGTGCTCTTACTCTGACAGCAGCCAGCAGTCATAGATTTCCCAACAGCCTCTCAACCTTTGGGAATTAGCAGCAGAGAATAAGGTATGTACCTTCTATCAGCTATCTATCATAACCTGTGAGAGGAAAGGCAGTTTTTATGTGTCTGAACAGGGACTGTTCAGTTTACAGCTCACCTACAGTATGCTTCTGTTGAGTAGAAACTATATAATGTACAGTCAGTCTGTTGGATTAAAAACTACATCTGCTCATAGGCCTGTGTGTGTTCTTGATGATTTATGTGGAAATGTGTGAGACGGTGTAAGTGTGTGAGAGGAAGAAATGTGTAGAATCATCAGGTCAGACAGGGCGAGTCAAGAAAAACTTGTTTGACTGAATATGTAGATCTCAACACACCCGTACCTCAGGTACTAGCCCAGTATCACACCAAAGTGTGTGAAAGACTCATTGGTCACAGTGGATAATAGCAGGAAGTTACAGAGTCAACACTGAAACCATGGAGTGACCATGCTGTAAAACCAGATGAGTAATTTTTAACTCACACAATGGCACCACTGCATTGAAGGCACATTTGTTCGGCTTTTTATATTTTATCAGCATACTTTACTAGGCACAACCAATATAGATCAAACTGGTAGACAAATAGTTTTAGTGCATTTTTAAATGCAGGTGAGCAGCAGGTTCACTTACCAAACGGCCCTGTTTGATTTGAATTTCATTTTTGCAAGCCAAATGAGAAGCTCTTGTGTGGATCAGAGGGCTTATGATACCAGACTGTCCTGATCCCATAATCCTATAAAAATACAGCATCTAGTACCAAGTAATAAATGTTTGCTTGTTGTCATTGTGTGATTGATCTTGGCTGACAGGATTTAGTGATATTAATATGACATGAAACTTACCAGTGTTTGACAAGACTGCTGTTTGGGATTAAAATGAACCGCATCTCACCTATTACAAGTGATGTTATGATATGGGAATATATTCATTTTTTTGATTCTGCTTTTCATAAAGATTTTTAATAATTACTCTATGGTTATATTACCATATAAATTCTGTTTTAGTCTGTAATAACTTTCATTTGCCAGCATCCTGTTGCTATTGGTATATCATTTTCAGCTGCTCTTTTTTTGCCCCTATCTTTTAAGTGACCTATAATTGCTTGTAATCATTACATGACTCCAAACACAATAAAATAAATACAAGCTTGTACTTTAACCTCAAGGGAGCCACGTCACCTATAAAGGATTAAGAGAATTGACCTAAGAAATTATTTTATTAAGTGCTAAGGTATATTTCTTCTGTTTCAGGCATAACAATGGCCAACTTTGGAGGCCATGCCATCCCTGGCTCTTTTTTCCTGCTGTTTGGCTTTTGGCTGACAGTGAAACACATTCTCCATCACTTCTGGAGGGGCAATCAGCCTAAAGGAAGACTGATCAGGCCACCTTTCTTAAAGCGAATGGACTACTTTGAGGGAGGATTTGCAATCTTTGCTTCATTTGTCGGTCAGTTTTGCTCTCAGTCTATCTGCACACACCTGCAGCTCTTAAAAACCTGCTCTTGACTCATTTCATTTGGTCTGATGTTGTCCCGTCCCAGGCATTATGGTTGAACAGTTTGTGGTGGATGGACCACATGCTCACCTCTATGACAAAGAGGCCAATTCATGGGTGAAGCTGATGAACTGGCAGCACAGCACCATGTATCTGTTCTTTGGGATCTATGGAATAGTGTTGGTTGTTTGTACTGCATCCAAACTGGTACCAGTTGGCTCTGACCGCCTCACTCTCTCCATTGCTCTGTTTGTTGAAGGTGAGCTATGAGGAAGCTAGATTGTAGTTACATAGATTTTTGTGTGATATAACCACCTATCTGATGATTGTTTGAGCCATGTTTTGTGTTTGTCTCTCCCGTGTCATCCAGGGTTTCTGTTCTATTACCACGTGCACAGTCGACCCCCTCTAGATGCTCACATCCACTCCCTGCTGTTAGTGGCAGTGTTCACTGGATCAGCCAGCACCATGTTGGAGGTTTTCATTAAAGACAACATTATTTTGGAGCTGCTCAAAGGAACCATGTTCATCCTGCAGGGCTCATGGTTCTACCAGGTAAAAATTAGAGAGACGATGTGTTGGTGACATACTTGAGCTTATGAAGCCACTACCATTACTAATATATAAGCTACACTGTATTCAAAACCCATATAAGGAATTCAAGCAGTAAAGCTCATTGAGTCAGTTTGGCTAAATGTGTATTAACTTTGCATTACTATTATTCTCGTGTCAATTTGTTCCCATTTTCCAGACAGAATATAATAAGTTGATTTCAGTAGTTTTAATTGATTTTTTAAGGCTTTTTTTTGCACCAAATTAGCTTAGTCTCTATTTCTCCAAAGAGACTAGAAAATGCTTGAGATTTATCACCCAACCCACTGACCTCAGGCCTGTGTCTTATTCAAACACAAAGATTGTTTTTTTTTTTAAACACTCAAAAATTTAACAGATTATTTAGCAATTTTTGTCTTAATTTTACTATTTGTCATTTCAGGTTGGATTTGTACTTTACCCATTGAGGGGACCAGAGTGGGATCTGCAACTGCATGACAACATTATGTTTGTCACAATGTGTTTCTGCTGGCATTTAGCAATGGCCATGCTTTTAGTCACCTGCATCTCCGCTGTGGTTTGGTTGTAAGTATCAAACACTTTATTGTGAAAATGAATAGTTATGTTTGAAGCCATAGCCATAGTTTTATGCTGAACTGGGTTAATTTATACATTTAAAATGGACTAAAAGAACTTGAAATGTACATGTTTCCCATCCTTCACTTTCATGATGCTTACATGACAGTAGCAGTAAACTGGTAGACTAATTTTAATTGATCTAATATGATTCTTCCCTATAAAATGCAAGACAGAGTTTTAGTAAAATGGGTTGTTCTCATTAGTTCACTTAAGTTTTCAGGGTATGGGGGCTGAGACTCAAAAGGGAAGTTTCAACAGGAAGCAAACAATAACAAGTTAAACTGCAACTGGAATGCAGAAATACTGTGAGCTTGTCTGTCCACTGGCAATGTAGAGACAATCAGCCAAAACAAAGGATGGAAGGATGGAAGAACACATGTTGCCTCTGTAATAAGTCTCTTAAGACATTTAGGCTGCTACTAGTCAGGACTAAAGGTCCATTAAAATTATACGTAAGGCCATGAGGCAGTCTCTTGTTCATTAACGTGAAAACAAATTTAGAGCATAAAACACAAAAAATACACAATAAATCAATTTACTTCCCAGATCTTTTGGGGGCCTCCGGTTTAGGCTTCAAATGATTTTCCATGTTCTTGCACTGTGTATAAACACAAGATGAAGCAACTAGCTTTCTTTGAAAAGAAAATGGCAGAACTTTTGAAGTTTAATTCTGATGCCTGAACCTTCTTCTGGAAGGTTCCTGTGAAGTTGTCAA
>JAPZDZ010000006.1:10621000-10635793 GCA_029783805.1 Acanthurus tennentii | reverse complement strand
CCTTGAAGTGGTGAGCGGCCATTCTCAGCCACAGTAACTGGAGTAGCTGCAAGATGTTTCTCCAGCACAGAGATTGAGGAGTGAATGCTTACAGAGATAGAGGAAGGAAATAGCTTTGAGAAATAAGGTTGTACTTGAGTAATTGTATCTCTATGAAAATAATCACAGGTGTCTTTGTGTGTCTGTGTCTTTGTCCTTTTAGTTGTCAGTCTGGTTTAACCATTGTGTAATGGTCTGTATTGTTTTTCCTGATGTTCTCAAAAGATAGCAGCAACTCTTTTAGCAACTTTGCAAATCTTTCCCCTCTCTGGTACAGACTGAGCACCCATTTAAATCCAAGAAGATGGTTTGGCACAAACTGTTGTCCAAGCAGAGACGCAGGGCTGTGGTCGCTTGCTTTAGGATGACGCCACTTTACAACATTCCCAGGTAAGAAAGCTGCCAAACTGAAATGCAAAGCATTAACTTTTCAAAAAATAGCCAGCACATATGTGTATGAGTGCAAGTACAAGTTGCTTTTTGTTCTGTTTTGTTTTATGCATTGTAGGCACAGAGCCTCAAACATGTTCCTTGAGGGATACAAACGCAACTGGCTCTACACAGAGGGCTACTCATTTGAAGACAGGATGATTGATGACTTATCTGTGAGTGTCTGCTCACATCTGTTTCATCTGAAATAGTTTTTTCCCCTGCCATTACTCATCCTTCCTCTGACTGTGCATCCTAGAAAGCAATGGAGCAAGAAGAAGGAGATGAAGAGGAGGAGAAGGAAACAAAGCCAGATCCCCTCCATCAGCTTATTCTGCATTTCAGTCGTACAGCTCTAACAGAAAAGAGGTTGGATAGATCCGCACACACTTAAATGCAAAGATGTGATGTAAACACGGGGCATATTTCTAACTCATTAATTGTCGTCTGTTGTCCCCATTTCAGTAAACTTGATACAGATCATCTTTACATGGCATATGCCGACATTATGGCAAAGGTGAGTCACTTCAGAGGGTTTTGGCCAGTTATTAAGGTTTGATATGTCTCTAATGTGCTTTGAAATGCTCAAATTCTCTCCTTTACCTCTCCATGTATTCAGAGTTGCCATATTGGTGAGGAAGAAGAAGGGGGAGAGGAAATGGTGGAAAATGCTGAGGATGAGATGTCCTTTGAGGTGCGACAGTCAGAACTGGTAATGGGCGGCCAGGGGCTGGGGACCAGGAACACAATGGAGCGGTAGCTCTCAACGCATTGAGTGACCTCATCATCGGCACATTACTTCTCTTCCACATCTATCTCTTTATCTCTCTCTCTCTTTATTTGTTTTGTCTCATTACCTCTGTCTGTTTTGTCTGTGCGTTGTCTTTTGTGTTGTATATTGTATTTAATTCATTGTGAGTTGCTTGATTGTGGAACTTAAAGCTCCAATCCAGAGATTGATTTTACTTTAAGAGTTACTTTATGTATCTTAAACTTTTTCAAATCCCAATGCACCTTAAGACAAAAAGTGGTTGTCCTATTAAAATTATGATAAAAATATGCAAATGTAACATTAAGCTTATTGTCCTGTTTGCTCTTTTATTGTACCTTGCGTCTGGATTGGGTCAAATTAGATTAAGCTAACTAAATGTACAAGGGGTGATTGATAAGTTTTTGGCCCAATGTTGAAAAAAGATGAGTTATCCAGCTCTCATTACAAGCATGTGCATGTGCAACTCTTTGAGTGATTATGCAAAGAGTTTAAACGTAATTACTTTTGTAGTATTCCAATTTCAGGTAATTGAAAATTGCAAGGAAGCATTGAGTGACAAAATAGCTTATAATTGCCTTTGTGCTGTCATCTACTACTTTTGTCTCACTGAGGACATCCACGAGGACACATGGGCAACACAAGAAAGGTGCCTGTCTCACAGTATGGTGAAGAAGTGGGTTGTTTAATTCAAATGTGGCAGTGAGGGTTGACAGCAAGAAGGCTGGTGCAGTCCATTTTTGATGACCGTAAAATAACATACAACAGATTTTCAAATGTTTAAACTATCGACATAATCACTCAGAGCAAAACTGCATGTACATGTAATGTGGGATGTTTAATTCATCTGCCTCTACCTTTGGGTTGTGAAAATATCAACCAAACCTCGTAATCTAACTTCAACAATAATAACAATAATCAAAACAAAACTCATCACACTAATAATAACTAACTTTTTAAAATCAGCTACAAACACAGATGGATAGTGTAAACCAGTTCTGAAAAAGTAATTAAAATTCAAACTCAGTGCTTTTGTGCCTGCCACACCACATAGCCTTTCACATTCCTGTCCATTCCTGTCCATTCCTCCAGGTTTACTCTGAATAGTTCACAGGATTGAGTGGACTGGCAGGGCTTTTTATGGTTAACTTTGAAAGACAAGAGCAGCTGCCACTGTGCAGGCCTTTACTACGTTCCCTGTGTCATGTTTATAAGTCACACACTGTTCTCATTGATACTCCCAGTGCTGACTTCACTATTCGAGGTAATTGGAGCTACTCTATTAAAGAACTCCAGTGAGGTTTTTTGTTAAGCTGTAAATCGTTTTTGTGCTCTGTCAACACATATTGTGGCTTAAAACTACTAAAAAATATTTATGAATTTAAAAAATGCTTTTAAAGCATGAGAGCTTATATTAAACTGGGGAGTTTGGCATGATAAAAGACTGTGCAAAAAGCATGGAGATAATATTGAATGTGTTATATAAGGCAGTTCAAATTCAAATCTCCACTGAAAATGTCTGTGAATGGGGGTTTAATACAAAGTCATTAACTAGTGATGTCATTCCTCCCAGTTAATATAGCTGTTCCATTTGTCTCTCTCTCTGTCTCTTTTCCCATCACTTCATGTAATCCCTGTCATCGCATAACACCAGTCTTTATTAACTGCATGCTACTGATCAATGTTCCCTTCCCCCACTCACATAGCATACTGACAGACTACAGTGAAAGCCAGTATAGAACATGCAGCGCTAGAAGCTAGACATTCATACACATAGTCATAGTGTGAAGTCAATCCACACTCATAATTTAGTGCATTGTTCATAATTAGGTGTCATTAGATAGTCAGGGACAGCAGTGTAAGTTTGAGGTCAAACTGCACGACACATAGTGGGTAGAGCGTGGCCAGGCATACGTGGGTGGGCGGGTGGGGGGGTTGGATGTGGGAAGGGAGGGAGGGAGGCAGTGGGTGGCAGGGTGGGGGTTGTTTTAGGGTCAGAATGTGGGATACTGCAAGTTCATTTGTGATATGGCTGAACAGAGGAATGACAGTTTGTCCTCTGGATTCAGAGATATTCATTTGACTGCCATTTTCTTCCAATAACTGGCATTTCATTCCCAGTTGGCTCGATGCTATTAAAAAAGGAGCTGTATGGAAAAATTTGTTTGCATGAATATTTCAAACCATTTTTAAAGCAAAAGTACACTACTATGAAATGCCAAAGCAATATCTCAGATACAGAGGGATTATAGCTCCTGTCCAAAGTATCTTATTTGCAGGGCTGCTGCAATAAAGAAACTTTGGCAAACTGTATGGCTAAAATGCTAAGCCTATAGGACTGTTTCCTGTAGTCTAACGCTTGCTCCAGCCAGCAAACGTGAAGAAGTAGTGTAACAACTCCATAACTAATGAAGTTGGGTGAAAGAATGTGTGTGAGAGTCAAACAGGTCCTTCAAATAGGCCATAACAAACCATGATGCTTGTAAATATAAAAAAATGCTGTGCATAGAAGAGAAAAGCAAACAATGAGTAAGTGTGAAAATATTTTGATACTATGGGAAAGGAAATAGCATACATTTATTAATTGGTCATTTACAGAGCTTACTGATCAAATTATACTTTTACTATTAAATTCACCTTTTGCAAATATGTCTAATGCTAAATTTATGGACCATGTTAAAAATGTGATTTTTTTAGACAGTAAAAAGGTAAAAAGTTAAGGACTTGAGTGAAAGAAGAGTGAATGTGAATTAAATTGAGAATGTAAATTGATAGAGTGGACAGCTCTTTAATAAACAACTTTATTTACTTTTAAACATCTGGAGTCTGCTGCACCAGCTGTTTGTTAGTTCAAAGTCAGCATCAGCTGAGTTTGCATCTTCAAATATTTCTTTTTTATTCAAACTGCATGAATACTATTGTATCATACTTTTACTGTATGTTTAGTATGACTTTACGAACTGAAATAGTTTCTCTATTTTTGCATAAATACAACAAAGTCCTGCCTACATGTAATAAAGAAATTTCTTTTGTGCCTCTAAAACTAATATTTGGAAGTTACGCTAGCTTGGTAGGCTACGGTGACTTTCTTTATTTAGCTCATTCCTCTTGACCGGAGAGCACTTTTTTGATGTTTTGATGTTTTAAAGAAACATATTTACACATTCCCAACTTACTAACAAATTTCTTAAGTTTTGATGTTGTAACTAGGTTTAATAAACCACTAGTTTGAATTTAGTTTTTGCAAAGAGCTTTGAAGGGACTACATTCAAACTTATCCATGGATTTATAAATAGCTGATGCAACCGAATTTGGATGTATTGCAGATTGCCATTAAATATTTCATTCATTTCATTTCAATACCTGAGCTGAAAGAGTCCGCTGTATCTATTTAAATTCTTTGTGATAAATAAAAATACAATAGTGGCAAATACTCATCATTTTTGTGTCCATTGCAGGAAAAAGAAATGGAGAAACAAAGGCTCCTGTACCAGCAGTCCAGGCTTCATAATCGTGGCGCTGCAGAGATGGTCCTGCAAATGATCAGTGCTTGCAAAGGTTCTCCCCGTCTTCTTTAAACTTTTTTCCACGAACCTGCCTCCACTTTGATCCAGGTTATACATGCCAGGTTAATGACTCTTTTTTTATGTAGGTGAAACTGGCCCAATGGTGACTACAACTCTAAAGTTGGGTATCTCTATCCTTAATGGTGGAAACAGCGAGGTTCAACAGGTATGTATTCTAAAACAAACCCTTTAGATTACATCATCCTAAATTTAAAAGTTACCTTTTTAAATGAGCACTTTTCATGGATTTTTCTCCTTTCTTTTTGTCAGAAAATGCTGGAGTACTTGAAGGACAAGAAGGACGTAGGCTTCTTTTTAAGTGTCCAGGCACTGATGCAGACATGCTGGTCAGTTTTTATATCAGTGAATAAAATTTTCAGCATTTATATTGTAAATTAACAGAGGTATATTGCTTTAAAAAGTGGAGAGGGCACATCTGAAAATGGGTTTATGTTCTCCACAGTGTCCTGGATCTCAATGCATTCGAGAGGCAGAACAAGGCAGAGGGGCTGGGCATGGTTTCAGAGGAGGGCACCAGTAAGTCTCCACACTCCTACAACAGACAAAAAATCACACCAAAGCCATTGTTTTATATCATTATGTAGCACAGAGCACATATTTAATGGTTTCCTCAACCACCTCATTCACAATAATAGATACAGTCATCAGCAGTGGGGTACAGGTGTAGTTAGGACACCTTTCCTCTAAATGAGGAATCAGATGTATATTCTGCATACTGATTTGCTGTTCTGTGTTTGCCACAACAACAATGTGAACACATTAAATGCAAATCTGGCATTTGCAGAGACAATTTAGCAACCTTAAAATAAGTGAGTACTGAATATTATGATTATTTATTGTACTGTAACTTTTTCCTCAGTGTATCTGTGAACAATATTTTATAATTTGTTTGCAATTGCAGTAAAAAATTGGTGGTTTAGGATTGGCAATTGTGCACAACAAGCATGGCAAAATAAGCTGAATGAAATCAATGTCATACTTGTTATATATGATTATACCAATAAGGTTTACGTATGAAAAAGATCTGGTTGTCTTCACTTGATTTGAGTATTGCATATGTCCAGACAATCTCAAATAAATTGAATCTGCATACATTGTAGATTAATTATGGAGCAAACAACTCTGTTCTACTTTGTATCGATATTAATTTGTACGGTATATTGAGTAAATGGTCAAAATGAAAATTTAAATGAAGAAATGATTGGTCAAGTGATGTCTCATATTCATCACAGAATACGTCATAACTGGCTTATCGCCATTAACATGGAAAACAAACAACTAAATCAGTAAGACAATAAGATGTGAATTAATCGAAAAATTCAAGTCAGTCTGAGCATCTTTTAATTCATCTGCCATCTGTGACATTTACTGTGTAAATTTTAATTTAATTGAATGATTAGTTCCCTAACATTAAATACTATTAACACTTGATAACTGTTAAATTATTAGATTTAAGGACTTAGTTTAGTTAATGTTTTTTCCTTAGTATGTCCAGTAGTTTGACTTGTTGACTGGGATTCACCTACTGTTTTTACCAACTTTTGTCATCTAATTCTGGAGGTTCATTTGAAATTCTACGTGAATGAATTTGCCACGGAATGTTGTTAATCTCCCCCTCCTCATCTCTTAGTCCTCTACTGTTGTCAACACACTGATCCTCTCTCCCTTCCCCACGATCACTGCCACCTCTCCCTTGTTCCCTCCTTTCATGGTCCTCAGACTTGAACCTAGATCGGGGTAAATCATGTTCCTGTCCATCTGTCTCTGTTCTCCTATTCCTCTTTCTCCTCTCTGTCCCTCTTGCTCTTTCCATCACTTTTTTTTTTCTAACATGCTAATTTCACCAAGAGAGGATTGGATGCCTCTGTCCATCTTTCATGTTCATGGCTAGAGCCCCCTCCTCACATTTCTTGTTCATTTCAAAAAGCAGTGAATGGAATCTGGTCTTTTTTATGGTCTTTCTTCTAATGAAAAACTACTGGGTGGGCAAAGAGTAAATGCATAAGTGTTTTTTTTCATAAACTGTGATGGAGCTTCTCATTTCACAGCATTCATAATCTCCTCCACATCTTTTAGTCACATCATTCATGGAAAAGCTGTTTTTTTTTCTTTAAATATATCTATAAAGATTGCTGTTCTTCAGTCAGTCTTAGAAACAAATGTGTATAAAGACTTGGCTCACACACCCACACACGCACACTTTCATCAAAACATTATCTTTTTTTACACTACTTAAATACAGAGGAACATTCTTGGAGATTAGAGCACTCAAATTCTTAAATACAGTCTTTAAAATTCAAGAGATTGAGTTCTCACCATGGGGCTTTTTAATTTTAAATATCAAATTGTACCATCTAAGTGGAAGTCTGCTGGAAGTCATTAGCTAAACTGTGCCATCTTTATCTTTGTTGACTCTCAAGTGCTGGATTCCCTTCAACATTTTGATGGACAATGCCCCCAACCTCTCTGACACTTAACTCTGCTGCTTTAGAGCAAAGTTAATGTGTGCTGCACGACTCTGTGTCTGTGTTTCTGTGTGTGTGTTCATTACCACCAGAGGTGGACTGGGATTTTAAAAAGACAACAATGAAATCCAGTATCTGGTAACCAAGTAAATGTACAGATGAAGTATACGGCTTATTTTTATAGAGTATTTCAAATGCTTCAAATGAAGTGATTCTGTTTCTGTGTGGGATGACACACACTTTAAATTTCTGGTGTTTCTTTAACTTCTCTCTGTATACATTAAGCATAATGGTGAAGATTTAAGAATCAGCCCAACAGTGAAAGTCCAGATGACCAGTTCACCCCTGAGTACTGAATTGTTTTAACTAAAATGCTGTTTTTCTATCACAGTTTATATATGTTGTTAATGTGACTGTTCGTCTTATCTGTTTTCTGTGGTCATTTTTCACTGCTAGACTTGTTTATTTGTTAACTGTATGCATGCAGTGTTGATTCCTCCTGTATGTTGTTTGACGTTTGGTAGTATGTCAGGCCATTGTCAGACCACAGCCACTTTATTTCTTTTATTAATATAATTTATACAGTTCAGTTTGACTGACCCTTTAATTCGATAGTAAGGAAAAACAGCAACACTCGGCTAGAGGTTGTTATTGAGGTGTCTTTTACTAAAGTCCATCGAGAGATGATGGTGAGTTGAGCAATGATTTTTATTTATGATCTTCACACTGATTCTGCTCAGAAAAACTCTTTTCAAAATTTGAGTAAATACCAGTAAGGCTTCTTATCATTATATTTAGTCTGATCTCAGTCTCAGGATGTAATTTAATGCTTTTGTTTATTGTTTTTCTTTTTTTTAGATGAGAAAGTAATGGCAGATGATGAGTTCACCTGTGACCTCTTCCGTTTCTTGCAGCTGCTTTGTGAGGGTCACAATAATGGTGAGAATTATTCATATTTTAAATGGAAGGAAAATTCAAACTAAGTGATTCATGTCACTAAATTGTCAGAATGATCTTTATTTTGCTGCAGATTTTCAGAACTATTTGAGGACGCAGACTGGCAGCACAACTACCATCAACATTATCATCTGTACTGTTGATTACCTCCTCAGACTCCAGGTGCAACTTTGGTTTCAGCCTATAGATGGTGTAGTATTCAGAATTTAAAAAATAGAGGTTTGGAGGCCAAAAAGGAATTATTAAATTAATTGGCAGCTCAGATAATTTAGAAAATCTGATAATAATATATTAAGTAACTGTGCTTATTTTAATGGTATAATAATACTGTGCTTGCTTTTCAATTTCATAGAGTCATGCACCGCAACCATGGCTCAAATGAAGCAGAGTAATCAATACATAAGTTGACCAACAAAGCAATGCCATATGTTGATAACAAAAATGCCCACACCTTTTATTTTTTTTCAATTTTAGGAGTCTATCAGTGATTTCTACTGGTATTACTCTGGCAAGGACGTCATTGATGAACCAGGCAAAAAGAATTTCTCCAAAGCTATGACAGTGGCCAAGCAGATTTTCAACAGTCTAACTGAATATATACAGGTACAATTTAATCAAATCAGGCATTTTCACCAATCTTTTTGTTTGTTTATTGTGTATTAAACTTAGTTTCTTCCTTCAGGGTCCATGCACTGGCAACCAGCAGTCCCTGGCCCACAGCAGGTTGTGGGACGCTATTGTTGGGTTTCTTCATGTCTTTGCCCACATGATGATGAAGCTGGCGCAGGTATGCACATACAATTTCATTAAATATACTTTACAAATTAAAGACACTTACACTCCGTATATATGTTAAATAAAGTAAACACATACCTAGTGTTTCCCTCCTACAAATTCATGTGTAAACTGAACTCAGTGACCTCAAAAGGTCAGAGTCGACTGACTAAATCTGTTACACAACTTTAATCTCATGACATATTTTATTTTCAGACTTACCATGTCAGAAAATCAATAGAAACCATGAGAGTTCAATTGTGTTATGTTGGTGGAAGCTCGTTTAACACCCCATCACTGCCAGGCTTTCAGGAATGTCTATCTGTGGAACATTCAGTAGAGTTTATCTCTGCCGGCTTCAAACACATGCATGAGTAGAATTATGTTGTCACAAGCCTGATAGTAAGCATGCTTGCAAACCTTTGATTAAGAGGAGGCTAGTACACACTGCATAGAGTATGCCTGAATATCACGTTACAAGAGCAAAGTCACTTTGGATTTCAAAAAGTATTTCAACCATTTACTTGCACATCCTGTATAGACTGGGCTCAGTGTGGTTCTTCACATTCACATTCATTCTGGACAGACAGAACTTTCACTTTGTCATTGTTGGAAAAACACAGGTGTGAATAATAAAATCATGACGGCTGAATTCCACTTTAGTTTAAGGGTGCTGGTGTTATTCACACTGCCCTGGCTGAATGGGGCTTTTGAATAGAACAGAGTCATTGTTAATGTTATTAACAACAGCTGTGCTTTTTCTTCTATGACAAGTTAAAACATCTGCTGTTAAAAAAAAAAAAACAACTCTATTATGTTTACTTAACGTAATGTTTATTATCACAGAATTTCTTTGTGGCTGGTTTTATTTAGCTCTTGAGAATTAGAAGAATGTATTTTTTTATTAGAATATAAAACACACATAAGGATTCTCAAAACAAGGAATCACACTGATTTCAGGCTTTACGGTGCATCTTCATTGCTGCAAATGAATGGTCAAAATACTTCTATATATCAAGGAAAATCACATGACTTTCAAGTTCAAAACAGGCAGTCATCTTCAGTGGATGACTGAGGCTAATGGTGCACCTTTATTCGTAGCACAGTGTTTTGCATGCATAACCTTTTAATTAAACATTCAAGTTAAGAGCCAAGCTCTACTTCATCCATAAGCTCCAAGCTCAGCAGACGCTTACCACACATGATGCACCTAACAAAATATTACTTTCCCCATGCACTGTCCTTCATGACCTGATACTCCCACAAATATCTGCATATCTGCTGTTTTGTTTTGCAGCTCTCATATGCTGAGTACTTTGGTTAACTGGTAAATAGAGGATATTTTAAATGTCTAGTTGCAGAAAACTAAACTTAAATATGTAAAAGATGTGAAATTTAATGCAGAAATCTATACTAGCTCAAACAGTGTTTTACTATAAATGAAAGAAATCATTTGTAATACACAAGAGTACTTGAAATGTAATAATGTTTTTAATTGTTTAACAACTGAGTAATTTATCATTTAAATTGTCTTCCACATGGTCAATGCAGGGTAAAGTATGTATCCATTTTATTTATCTATTTATGTGATAATGTGTTTACTAGCTTGTAAATGATTCAATGTTGGTTTTCCTTATCAGGTTGTTTTATATTCACCTGCTTTAAATATTGATAAAGAATACTTGTTAAAATGACTCCATCAGGCTTTTTTGTATTTTACTAAAGATGCACAGTAAGTTCAAGTTACAACATGGAAAATATCAGAAAGTGTATTGCACTTCAGTGTTGTCCAGTAGAGGGTAGCTTAAATCTGACAATACCTCATAGGTGTCTTGCATAGTCAGACCCGTCACCTCAGTACTGTTTTTAATTTCTTTAAACCAATCCCAATTGTTTACCTTCCTGTTTAACTTCATTTTTTAAATTGATTTGTTTTGTTTACATTGAACAGGACTTAGCAAAATCCAGTCATTATTTAATGCTGGGCTCAAACCTTTTTTTAACAGTAGATACATCAGCATTGTTGTGATGTCAACCAACCTTTTTCAAGTCATCTGATCAAACTTACACTTGAAAAAATACTAATACACTTGAGAGATCTTGCTGAAAGGCTTACCTTCTACATCAGTTCATTTTTGAAAAATCACAAAGGTGTTTGGATTTCGACCAGGAACATATGTCTTTTGCATTAAGTTAAGATGCAATGCAGTGATGGGAAAGGATACTACAGGATACTAACTGTACATTAATTTCCCACACTGGTTATTAGACCCCTTTTACAACTTTGTAAAATTTTGAAATGTAATTTCTAGTCCAACACTTGTTCCTTAAAAGGAAAATCAATACAATCAATCACTTATTTTCCCTTTTAGCCACAATTCATTGCAATGGTAAACTATTTTTAAAAAATGTTTTTATTCTGTTGCAAGACGTATAACACTGAAGTTCAACCACTTTTAAGAGCAAGGTAACACCCACTTGTGTCTCATAAATCATTTGGTAATTTTAAAAGAATTTTCTGTGTGACATGACACATGACAATTACTGTCAATGAAAGTCAGGGCACGCCAGATTACCGTGGGGTTAAAAATCAAATTATAGACATCATTATTCAAGAAATCACACACAAACAGACAGATCCATACTTGCCTGTTCACAAAGATTTTGGGTTAGGTTAGGTCAGTGCCTGTTTCTGTAAATACTTACTGTAATACTGTAATATTTTGAGTTGCTTGTATTTGCATATTAGAGCACATTGGGCAAGAGGCAGAACAGACTCAATGGGATAACAGACACAACTTTTTTTCTCCTTACTTCTCCTGTTTTTTCCTTTTTTCTGAATCAATTCATTCATCTCAAAGAAGCAGGTGATTACAAAACACCCTGAAAGAGGGGCTGACTTTTAACCTCCACTGTTGAGTACACATTTTAATATGAGAATATATGGTGTTCAAAAATAAATTTTAATATGAAATCTTCTTTGTGTGCTCACATTTAACAGGGCTTACAATTCTGTTGCCATTTTTATTCACTAATAATTTAACCTGAAGGAATATGCTTTCATAAGGTTTTGTTGCTTTGTGGCCTTTGTTTTGTTTTGGTTATAACATTATTTAAGCATTGATATAACATGAGTGTGTAATGTGACCCAAGTATTATTTGTATTTTAGTCATAAGAGTCAAATCACAAACCATAAAACTTTCTTGTGTTGTCCTTGGCAGTTTTTTAGAAAAAAATTAAATGGAGCCAATATCCTTAATTTGTTTGTTTTATTATCAAAAATGATGAAAATATTCATGAAGATAATAATATTGGGCCGCTGGCACTTAAGTATTCTGGTCTTTATGTCCAAATGATGACCATATTCACTAAATTATTCTTTCCTTAGATGACGGAACAATGAGCTCAATAACGAATATAACAGGTGGGGTAGTGTTTGATTACAATAGTGGAGACAACTGTGTTAAAGATGGAACCTTCATTGATGGGTTATCAGAAGCCAAGATGTCTATTCTGTGTCACAAAAGCTTCATCTTTAAAATCATATGCTTACTGTTTTGAAGCTTAAAGCACTCAGGATTTGTGTTTGTATTTCATATACATAGATATAGGAAGGTTATATTAGGATGTAAACAAATGTGTTAAGCCTGATTTATCTAAGCTAGAGGAGATCATTTAATTTTAATTTTGACGTTTAAGTTTTCCTAAACTCCTTTTACAGTTCTTTCGGCATGAGGGTTTGGTTATTTAACTTCTTTTGGCAGCACCTTATCTGTTGTGAATGTGACTGTATGCAACACACAGTATTTTGAATGTACACCTCATATCATAACAAGTATCTGGGTTACTTTATGTGAAAATAATTTTGTGTGATAACTGCTGAGACTTTTGACTGTGTTTTTCACTGTTGCATCACTATAAATTTAGGTTAACCTCTAATATTTTTGCTATCTTGTCATTACTGTAAGATTTTGTCCATCTTTTCTGGTCACAGGACTCCAGTCAGATCGGTCTGCTCAAGGAGCTTCTGGACCTACAGAAAGACATGGTTGTTATGTTACTCTCACTATTGGAGGGTAAACACATTTTAAGGTTGTTTAGTTTTCAGCAGTTTTCCCCTGCCCGTCTTGTTCTTTTCAAACCTGTTTAATTTCACTGTTTTATTTAGGAAACGTGGTCAATGGTACGATTGCCCGCCAGATGGTAGACATGTTGGTAGAGTCTTCCAGCAATGTGGAGATGATCCTTAAGTTCTTTGACATGTTCCTTAAACTGAAAGACATTGTGGCTTCAGACGCTTTCCGTGATTACGTCACTGACCCCAGAGGACTGATCTCCAAGAAGGATTTCCAGAAGGCCATGGACAGTCAGAAGCAGTACTCACCCTCTGAAATCCAGTTCCTTTTGTCCTGCTCCGAGGCAGATGAGAATGACATGATCCACTATGAGGAGTTTGCCAATCGCTTCCAAGAACCTGCCAAAGACATTGGGTTCAACATTGCAGTGCTGCTCACCAACCTGTCTGAACACGTCCCCCATGATACCAGGCTACAGAACTTCCTTGAACAAGCAGAGAGTGTGCTCAACTACTTCCGCCCCTTCTTGGGCCGCATTGAAATTATGGGTGCCAGCAGAAAGATTGAGCGCATCTACTTTGAAATCAGTGAAGTAAACCGCCGACAGTGGGAGATGCCACAGGTCAGAGAGTCCAAACGGCAGTTTATCTTCGATGTTGTTAACGAGGGCGGTGAATCAGAGAAGATGGAAATGTTTGTAAATTTCTGTGAGGACACCATCTTTGAAATGAATATAGCCTCCCAAATTTCGGAGCAGGAGGAAGAGGAAAAGGGGGAAGAGGATGATGAAGGAGAAGAAGTTGGAGGTGAGGGAGGACCAGGAGGGGGAGGAAACGGAGGTGGTGATGAGGAGAGTAATGGAGAGGAAGGGCAGCCTGAATCAAGCTCTGCCTTTGCAGACTTTATAAACAGCATGATAAGCTTCTTTAGCATTTTCACCTTCCGTAACCTTCGCAGACAGTATCGCAGAGTGAGAAAGATGACCATCAAGGAGATCGTCGTGGCTTTGTCCACTTTTTTCTGGACCATCCTAATGAGTATCCTCCACTTCATTTACAATGTGTGCAAAGGCTTCTTTATGATTATCTGGCAAACGCTGTTTGGAGGTGGCTTAGTGGAGGGAGCTAAAAACATCACTGTGACAGAGATACTAGCAAGCATGCCAGACCCCACACAGGACGATGTGCACGGAGATGGACCAGGAGAGCCGAGGACAGGGGAGGAACAAGACACTGGAGGTATAACAGACACTGGAGAGACTGGGAGTGGAGAGGAGGAAGAGGAGGACACCCAGGAAAAAGAGGGTGGGAGGATTCCAGGTATTGATGCCCCAGGTGGACTTGGAGACATGGGTGTAGAGTCACCGGTTGAACCTCCAACTCCTGAAGGAACTCCCATAACAAAGAGGAAAGTGGTGAGTTCTTTGAACAAGGGTGACTTAAAATATATGTATCAGCTAATTTGCTGGTTGGTTATCAGCCCAATTCCTAAGTGGTTTGTAATCCAGTTTGAAATTTCTACTAATTTTTAAATTTACAGACATCTACCAAGTCTCAAGTCTTGCATAGTACATTTGTTAAACAACAAGGCAGAAAATTAGCAAATATGATGAGGGGGAAGACTAAAGTTGCCTTTAACTGTGTTTTCAGCCACCAGAAGAAACTGACGCTAGCCAGAAACCGCCTGAACCAGTTCC
>JAPZDZ010000006.1:10601512-10620900 GCA_029783805.1 Acanthurus tennentii | reverse complement strand
ATTCTGTAGTGTGATATAGAACAGGATCTCTCTGTTGAGATTGTGGAAAAAAGGGACAAAGGCAGACACATGGCAAATTCAAAGGGTTGTGCATCTGCAGCAGTCACAGCCTAATGCGTCATCTCTTCACTTTGTTGTTGATGAAATGCAGAAATTAAACAATAACTCTACTGTGTTTGGTTGTCAGTGTTGAAACTGGAGAGAAATCAGAGAAGGAATCTCAGACCAAGGAGGAAGTTCAGCCACAGGAACCAAAGAAAACTGCAAAAAAGAGAGAAAAGAAGCCAAAAGGGGAAGGAGGTTTTCAAATCTGGACTGAGCTGGAAACCCAAAGAAATAAATTTATGGTGACACGTGCTAGCTTTCTTTGGAACTGACATGCTAATACAACTACTCTTCAGTTGCCAACTCATTACTCACTTGAGAAAATATTCATCTCTGTTTTGCAGAACTACCTCTCCAGAAACTTCTACAACCTGCGTTTTTTGGCCCTGTTCCTTGCATTTGCCCTGAACTTTATTCTGCTGTTCTACAAGGTGAAAATATTACTTTGACTTTAAATAATTATGTTCTATAGGACAAATATATATCACTCAGTGTTATATTCTTTTATTAAAGAAAATACCAATACTCAAGCTTAGTACTTTATCATGTCTGTTTGATAGATAATCTGAAGGTTAGTTTAAGTGAACTCTGCTGCCTCGTTCTTCCTATTTTCTTTTCTTGCTTGTGTCTACATATTTGCGGTCTGTTCAGGTGTCTGAGACTCCACCTGAGGGTGAGGAGATGGAAGGATCTGGTCTGTCAGAGGGAAGCGGCATGTTCGAAGGCTCCGGGTTGTTTGAAGGCTCAGGGGAAGAAGCAGAGGGATCTGGAATGAGTGAAGGAGGAGATGAAGATGAGGAGGATGTCCCTATTTATTATTACTTAGAAGAGAGCACAGGCTACATGCAGCCCACATTGGCCTTCCTTGCTGTCCTGCACACAGTCATTTCCTTTATCTGTATTATCGGCTACAACTGCCTGAAGGTATGACTGGCATACAGTAGAAGTAGTAGTAGTAGTAGTTATCAATGTTAAAAACACTTTAAGGACAGATTGGAAATAACTGCCATTAAAGTGTTGCATCTTAAACTATGTTTGTCTTACACTAGATGATTTCAAAAGCTTGCATGTCTCAGTTAAACAACATTTGTGACTGTTTTCGGCAGATTCCACTTGTGATCTTTAAAAGAGAGAAAGAACTTGCAAGAAAGCTTGAGTTCGACGGCCTCTACATCACTGAGCAGCCAGAGGATGATGACATTAAGGGCCAGTGGGACAGACTAGTTCTGAATACACCGTATGTGGATAAAGAAATTATTGATTTCATATTAGATGGGGTTTTTTTGTCAAGACTAAGTAGACACTCAAAAAATCTGCCTCATAAATTGTGTCTTTTTTCTCAGCTCTTTCCCAAACAACTATTGGGATAAATTTGTCAAAAGAAAGGTGAGTTATTTTTGGTTTAGTCTATTTCAAATTGTCTCTGCGGAGGAGGTTAATGTGTAATGTGATGTTTGTATTCAGGTTCTGGAGAAGTACGGAGACATCTATGGAAGAGAAAGAATCGCTGAACTCCTGGGTGTCGATTTAGCCTCCCTGGATGTGAGTCAGCAACATGAGAAGAAACAGGAGGAACCAGACAACTCTGTGTTTGCATGGTACAGAATGCATTCCAACAAAAATGAGCAGATAGTTTTTATTTAAAATGGACACCAACCAATATTGTATCTTTTTAGGATGACCTCCATTGACATCAAGTACCAGATTTGGAAGTTTGGTGTTGTGTTCACAGATGGTGTAAGCAAACCCATATTTACTTGTATATGGCACAATACTATACCATGCTTTGCTGTATGAACATTATGTTAACTCTAAGAGCTGACATTACCTTCCTTGTTATCTCTATGTAGACTTTCTTATATCTCTGCTGGTACACGGTGATGTCTCTGCTTGGGCATTACAACAACTTCTTCTTCGCCTGCCATTTGCTTGATATTGCCATGGGTGTGAAGACTCTGCGCACTATTTTATCCTCAGTTACACACAACGGCAAACAGGCAAGTGTAAAAAAATGACAACTCAATAGTGTTTACTTAGCCTTAGTTTGAATGTACTTACCCTTGTCCCTCTTGTCTCTGTTAGCTCATGATGACAGTGGGCCTGCTAGCTGTCGTTGTGTACCTTTATACTGTAGTCGCCTTTAATTTCTTCCGCAAGTTCTACAACAAGAGTGAGGATGAAGATGAGCCAGACATGAAGTGTGATGACATGATGACTGTAAGTTGCCGGTGATCCCAGAATTTGCACTGTGTCACACGGTTGTCCACACACTTCCCAAATTACATGTTTTCTTTACTTCACAGTGTTACCTGTTCCACATGTATGTGGGAGTGCGTGCTGGTGGAGGAATTGGAGATGAGATCGAGGATCCAGCCGGGGATGAATACGAGCTCTATCGAGTGGTCTTTGATATAACCTTCTTCTTCTTCGTCATTGTCATTCTACTGGCCATTATTCAGGGTAAAGACAGCGCTGGCCTGCAAAATGCTTTTCACGTTTTACTTACTTGAACCTGTTCAAAGGGATTTTAATGTTTGATGATTTTATAAACACCCCTGATGATAATGTGTTTGTAGGTCTGATCATTGATGCCTTTGGAGAACTGAGAGATCAACAAGAGCAGGTCAAAGAAGACATGGAGGTACAGTGCAATACTTAAACTTGGCACTTATTGCTACTGACATGTATACACACTGTGACTTTAAACCTTCTCACCTTTTTCTGTGCAGACAAAATGCTTCATATGTGGCATTGGAAGCGACTACTTTGATACAACCCCACATGGCTTTGAGACCCACACTTTCGATGAACACAACCTGGCCAATTACATGTGAGTGTATCTCCTCTGTTACTATGTGTGTGCATGTCTGTGCATGTGTGTGCTTGTATAAATGAAAAAATACTGACATTGATTCCTTTTCAGGTTCTTTTTGATGTATCTAATCAACAAAGACGAGACAGAGCACACTGGGCAGGTCAGTCTGAAGTGTTTTCTGCAGTTTTATTATCAGGATTTCCTCTGAATAACAACACATAGTCTGCGTTTTTCAGAATCTGGACTCAAGCTGTGTCCTTTATTGAACTGTTGTTCTTGCATCATCTGTTTTAGGAGTCGTATGTGTGGAAAATGTACCAGGAGCGTTGCTGGGACTTCTTCCCTGCTGGAGACTGTTTCAGAAAGCAATATGAAGATCAACTTTCCTAGTAAACATGTATTTGTATACATATGTTCAGAGTGAAAATGTCTGACATTAAAATACTTGTGTTCATCATTCCTGGCAAAACTCACCACAAACTGACTTTGTCATGAAAATAAGAGAAAAAATATTCTCTTGAAAGATTAATGTCATAAAAACTCAATCCTTAACAGGAAATCGCAGTGTCCTTAAAGTGACTGCTGGTTAAGATACTTTTTTTTATCCTATCAAAACTTACAGTTTGATCATTTAGGAGGAGAAGATAAAACCACTGTTAATGTGAGGATGTGATCAAGTGCCTTAGTATCAAGAAGAACATATGTAGCAGACTCAGCTTTACACTTTGCCTCTCTGTCTTTATATGTAGTCAACTGTTTTCTTGGAGGTCACCATATACCTTGTTTGTGATTATTGTGTTTTTTTGCCTTTAGCTTATTTATATGTCTCAATGAGTGTTTTTTCTGTGGTTATTTTTCTTCACATACTGTAGCTTTAATGTTTGAATTTAAATTATTTTATTTATTGTTTTTCAAGACAACTTTGAGTCTGTGATGATTAAACATGTATAAGAACAAGCTTCACTGTGTTAAGACATTGATTTGTCCTTGTGCTTAGCATGCGACATGTAAAATGTATGTACATGATTTTAGTTTTTATTTGCATTTAGATTGCTGGTTGGTAGCTTTGCAAAGGTGTGGATGATTATGCATGTTTGAGTTACATTTAAAACTCTGATAAAATTTTACAAATCTACATTTTTTTCAGCTTAATTTCATTTCTCCTTGAGTAAGGTATGTAAAAATAAGAATTTGTTTTCACAATACTTAAAATTGGAAATTGACCAGATAACAGCCCTTCAATTTGCAGGATTACACACAAAAAGAGACTAAACTGCTCAGGACAGGAGTGACCAAGGAGTCCTTTTATTGCTGTGGAATTTTTGAGAGATTAATTATTATAGACATGCAGAAACATGAAATGTTTTGGTCAATGTTGGCTTATAGTTATCTATTTTATTGATTTCAGTAACTACATGTCTCAGCTGTTGTTTTCTGCACCACTTCAAATTGAATGAGAGGGAATGAGTTTAAGAGATTCACTAAAGTCGAAGCTTCAAAATGACTTGTAATTTTGTTTATATAAAACTTAAGTGCTATTAAAGGTAAAAATTACAAAAAACAATTACATCATGCTGGTAAGTCATTTTAAACGGGAACTCTGCACACACACTGCACTTTGTTTGTAACATCTCAGCACAACCCATTTTCACAGCAAGCTGTTGAATCGTGGCTCAGTGGAACATCCCGTCTAAATGCGGATTAAAGCTGAGCATTAAAACTCACATTGAGCCTCATGTGCTTTTCAATCATCCGATCCCCAAACATTTCACTCAGAGCCTTCTTAGAGTGGAACTGTTAACATGAACGTCTCTGGGATCCACCATGGGATGCTCAGGATGTACGGTAAGCTAAGCCTCTTCTTCCCTGAGCAAGTGCTATATTTTGTGAGAAAATGATTGCTTGTCTTAAATATAGCTGTTAGACTGTTTTCAGCTTCCAGAAGTATTTATGATACTTCCCTTTTTGACATTTGTTCACTTAGGCTTTTACAGATGCTTGTGAATTATTTTTAGCAATATTGAATTTAAACTGGGATTCTGCATCATACAGGTGTGATGGTGATGATGATGATGATGATGAGTAATTGAGTTTGGAAAAACACTAATACGATGAATGTATTGTCTCATTTTTTTTCCAAAATCAAGAATTGTGTTTCAAAATGACAAATTACAACATGATATGATGTTTTTAAGTGCTTTGAAAACCATGTATGACTTTAAGATTTTTTTTTAAAAATATGGTTGAATTTCTCTGCAAAATAATCAATCACCAAACAAGATAGAAGGGTTTTTAAAAAAAAATACAGTGATATTGTATCAAAAGCAAACAATTAGTTTGTACTTCATAGCCACAGCTGTGTTGCAGAGGCTGATACAAACTACCTCAAGCTATAGCTGCAAAACATCAAAAAGATAAATAAACTGGAATAAAGCTTAGTTGCTCTGTCTCTAATTACCATTTCTTTGTTTTGTAATTCTGCTTAATAAAGTGTGTCCATGTGGTTTTACTCTGTGTACATAGATTGAGTAGATCCAGATGTGGACACTGGTAGACATGGTCTGATTGGTTGAGTCTCACATCCACAGCCCCTTGATCCTCCAACAATCTGACTGCCTCTAATCTGTGGCAATGATAGAATGACAGTGTTCATGCTTTAATCTCAGCAGTAAACTCCTCTGTGACCATGCTTAAAATTGTCAATGAGCTTTTCCTGTTGGGTTATGATTAGACATGTTTCCCATTGCATCCTTTCCAACAAGTAATATTTACTGTTCAGTGTCTTTCTCTTTTTTTTTTTCCAAACCATCTTCTCTTTACCAGGTGGATTTATTTTCAAACAGTGGAAGAAAAGGTTTCTGCTCCTGACAGCTGATGGCAGTCTCATTGTTTCCCACAATGTATCGTCTCCCCCTGACCAGCTGGTGCTGTTGCAGAGCAGTTGTGAGGCCATTGTGGAAGGCAAAGAGATCCTTGACCTTCCCAGGTTACCCTCCGGTGGATGCAGGGACTGCTGCTTTGCTCTTATCCTCGCCCAGAATAAATACCTGCTGCTGCTGGCTGACACCCCTGCTGACTGCAGGTCGCTGTGCTTCCTTCATTACTTATTCCATTGGAACAATACACTGTCCACATCTTGATTCAACTAAAGATCAATGAGTTACTCATTGTACCATCTGACTAAAAGTATTTTGGAAAATGTAGTTTTTCACATGAGAGTTGGATGAGAATCTTTATACCATTCACATGCCTGGAGGTCTGGCTAGCGGAAACATCTTTGTCTGGCTACACCAAAGTGTAAAAAAGACAGAGGAGAGGCAGAAAATAGTCTGCCACATAATTCTCATGAAAACCACAACTTGTTTTCCCTTTTCTTTTTTCAATGTGGAAAAAAACATAATGGTGTAATGTCTTAACAAGTGAGGTTTGGATGGAAAGAAGATATTTTCAACCTTCTCACAGAGCCAAGCTTGCTGTTTCCCTCTTTTTCTAGTCCTTTCACAGTTATCAGTTGTCTTATTCATCTGTTTGTGGCCTAATGGACACAAACAAAGGCAGTGGTGGTACATTTTTTAAATCAAACTTCCAGAGAGAAAGCTCAAATGTTTATTTCACAAAATTTTGAACTTTAATTTAATTTTTTGTGCATATTGCTCATCACGTAAAGCCCACTAACTATTTATGTATCCGATAAAAAAAAGGAGCCCTATCCTATTCCAGATGCTCTTTTGCATACAGGCTGTTTCCCATTCCTACCTACCTTTGTCTGTATATGTCAAGCAGATAACAGTAACTCAGTATTACGTAATATGGTGTGTTAGATTTAAGGTCACTGCGCATTACATCCCTGCAACCCACCAAATAATTTTACATGCACTTAAGCTGATTTATAATTCCAATGAAAATAATAACAATCATTTTTTATCCCTTTTTAGTCAATGGCTGACAATGCTGAGAAAGGTGAAAAAGGTGAGCTAAGGTATTTATTAAGGTAATTGTTTTGGAAGATGTACACCACCAACAAAACAAAGAGTTTACAGCCATGCTAACAGCTCTGTTAGGCTACACTGAAGAACAACTGTGACTTAGGCTAAATGCTAATTTTAGCATTAGACTAAAACATCAAGCTTACGGTGACAAGACAAAAACTGTGGTGTTTGTTCACTATGTTTATTTTTCAGCATATCATCACTGAGGTGATTGTAGCACAGTGTAAATAAATACATATTGCATACAATTTTAAAAAATGCTAGCCTCTGGGAAAAAACTAAGGATTCAGTTGGTTCAATTCAGGGATCTTTCCCATTAAAGAGAAGTTTTACATCATCCTTCCTTAATAGTTTCTTTATGAACTGTCACATCTGTTCCTGAAAGTTATCTTTCTAAACAAACATCCTGTTCCTCACTTTACCAGTCCAGCACAGAGCAGGAGAGGAAACAGCTCTCCACGCACTCAGAGGCATGAGGGATTGCACCTCAAACAACAGTCAGTGACATTTGCTAATAGAAAACAAATGAAAGAGCTGGAGGGTTAACAGAAGAGTTGGGTAGTCTGGTATATCATTCAAACATATAAAACTATAAAAATCCTGAGTTATGTGTGATAAGTATTGTTCTTGCAGCTGCATATGACCTTTTTTAAAAACTTAACCATGTCTTCCAATCTGCACCTTCAGTACACTTTACAACGAATTACATTATACATAAATGATGATGAATGTAGTACTGAAAATACTGCATAAAATTAGAGATAAGTATTTAAACTCCAGAAATTCAAAGAATAGATACCTCTAATTTCCCCTGTAAATTGGACACAAGTTGATCAGACTAGGATTTTGACTTTATTGTTATTTGATGGTTGAACTACATGAAAAGTTAGGGGATTACTGATTGCTTTTTATTCTGAAAGGAACCTGAATGTGTCTAATAAGATTTATGACATTTATAAGCTTCCTATTCCTAATCCTTTCACCTCAAATTTTTCCTTAACAGATTTCCTCTTTTACTTCCTACAGAGTTTCTCATCACCTATGAGTCCTTGTAAGCGGCATTATGTGCCACCACCAAGCATTACTCTCAAAGATCTGGTCCCGGAGCAAATCATGGACAAAGATCCACCTACTCCTCCGATTAGTGATGCAGAGGTCTCCTCCCCAGGCCCTGTGACTTGTGCTTCCCCAAGGGAGAGAGGTGAGTTCACTCAGGATGTCTGCTTGTTTGTCTGCAAACATCTTTTTGCTAAGTTTGATGTATTAACCAGATTAATTACATATTCATCAGGTTTTTATTTGCATTGCTAACATGTCATACAAACATGTTTGTTTTCTTCAAACTGTCCAATCACAAAGGCAGGAACTCTCCCCGCTCAAAGTATTACAAGGGAGGAGCACATTCAATAGGGTGCCTGCGTCATGGCACCATCAGCAATGCCCAGGCAGTGAGAGCTGTTTATCTGCTGATGGGAGGGGCTGCTGCCTCCTCTGCCATGGGTTATCTTGGGTCGTGCTCGCTCTCTAATCTGGAAGCCAAAGCTCCCGACCTGCCACTCAACACAGATTTCTCTGGCATGGGACCAGCAGGAGCATACCACGCTGGTGGGCCAGCACTCGACTCCCCTCACTATAACAGCTTTGACTTTGAAGTGGCAGACTCTGATTTTGATGCTTTTGATTGTGGCGGATTTACTTTCTGATGTGCTGCATGGAGGCTGTAGACCCAGACAGTTTAAAAGATGCTGAAACAGCAGTTTGGTGCTGAGCTGGTTAGATGTACTGAATGCACTATTAGGTTATTCCAACCAGACTTCCCGGAGATTTTTTTTTATTGTTTGTCAGTAACTTACATCCTGAAGTTGTTTTCTATCCAAATTCCTTTGAAGGGTGGGACATATTTTTTTTAAACTTTCAATTACATGCCCCAGGACAGTGTAACCATGAGTTTAACTTTTCGGTAACGGATCGAGTTGGTGAAGCATCAAGTTGTCACAATGTGATTTTAAATCCTTAAGTATATGATGTAACATCTTTCTTGTGATATGAACACTGAGATAATTATTGCAACAATATTTTTGTGCATGTTGCCCACCCTTTGTATGTGCATTATTTGTCACAATGATTACAGTATCATCTGTTCCAGTGATGTGAATCTGATGAATGAACAACGTAGGTGAATAACAATAGAATAGATACTTATAGGACATTTGCAACTTGACACACTTGTGCACCTACTCTACATAACGTTGCATATCATGATTATTTTGCATCCTCAGAGAGATTAAAAGAGATCTGCATCAGATTACTCATTTAGTTACAGTTACCTTTGGCTGTTGACAAAGTAACCTATTGCAGGGTTCTTCCCAACTCAGGATCATCCACCTTTGTACATACCGTGTTGTTTTTCATATATGCAACTGTTACTGTGCTTTATATCTCAGTTAAAGCAAAGTCATGTATATCTGCATTAGCCCATTTCATATTTATGAATAAAACAGACATGTGGAAATCTGTCAATCACGTAATAAGTTCGAAAGTTTTTATTTTGAAATAACGTAAAAATAAAATGTTATTATGTAAAAAATAGATATGTTAACCTTTTATTGTTATAACAACAAACTTATGACTTTATGACGTGATCCATTTTTATTTTCACAGCGTAGCAGCAATACTCTGAATGATGAAGAACCTTAAATGAAGACTAAATTAATTACATATGACCAGTTTTCTGCTCATCGTAAATCGCTAATCTCTAACGCTGCAAACACATTAGTACACAGAATCCTCAGTTCAACTTTTTAACTCTGCATGAAAGTCGCATCTCACGCTGCCCCCCCTCGAGGTGTGTCCACATAACTTACATGCCAGAAACTGTAAGTGAGATAATAAGAGAGATATTACTTCCCTTAAATTGCCAAAAAAATAGAAGTTATTCCAAACAAACGCCAAACAAAAAAACAAAAAATAAAAAACAAGACAGATTTTCATTTTCAATCCCATTTTCAATTTCAAATGAGTTTGCTGAACAAACTAACAACTGAGTGGCTTTGTGTTTCGCTCTTAGGATTAGTGTATGTAAGGCCTAAAATTTAAAATGATTAATGAGAAACAAATGGGTACAATTTTACTGTGTCTAAATTCACACTTTTTGACTACTCCGCTAAGACTCGACTCTACATTCTACGGAGTGGGTCTTTTACCCTTCCAAAGACTTTTTTTTAACTCATTTTTGCCAGCTTGAGGGCTTAACTGAGGTGACATATCAGTGATTTAGGCGAAAGTCTTGACCCGTCTTAACCTGTCAAGAGGCACAGACGAATGTAATTGGGAGAAAATCCGGTTATTTTTCAAAATAAAACATCTTTCAGACTCTGATCATCACTAAAATATTTATTTATTTTTTTCTGTGCGGCCCAGAACCAAATGACAAACGGGCTGGTACCGGTCCGCGGCCCGGTGGTTGGGGACCGCTGGCGTAGAGCGCGGGGGCGGATTTTTCTCTTGTCCTCTTTTACTCTTTGCTCTGTCACCGCCGTCGCATCCTCCGTGGACCCCGCAGTAGCCACGCCTGGTCCGTGAGTGTAGTGGGTAGTGGTAAGAGCAGCGGTAGCAGGGCCCTCCCTCTGTCTCTGCAGATAAATACTCGCAGCCTGCCTATTCCAGGCATGGATGACGGTTGCACTCAGACATGGCACTGCGACATTATACTCTCGACTTCAACCTCTCTACGGCAGGTAAGATTAGCGCGGTGAGCCGCTGAACACATCCAGTGCATTCAAGTTACAGTCACTGCATCAGGGCTGCATGCTAGCTAGCTGGCTAGCCCGCTAATATCAACATGCTAGTCTGTCACTGCCCTTCAAAATAGAAACGTTAACGCAATATTGTGGATAAAACATGGCTGATAAAAGCACGTACATTTACATTTTTGTGTCAAATTGTAGGTTTGAAGCTAAATGTTATTGTGGGTGAAATATTTGATTTTAGTGTCATTTGCATGGTCGTATGTTGTTGGACGTTACACTTTTTTTTAACTTGTCTATTCGGTCCCGTTGCTTTGCGGCTCAATACCGCTCTTGCTAACAATGTGAATATAGTATGTTCAATCCAGCGCGGTCGCACAGGAAGTGGCGCATTTTCGGCCATTATTGTAGTTTTATGTGTTACATTTAATACGTAAGGGCAGTGGTGAAAGAATTACTCCTATTACCCACTTTTTTCCTTAAAAGAGGAGCTAAAATGAGTGGTTGTATTGTTAATTAAATGTTATTATTGCATTGATTGATCAAAATGTTCCATACATGTTTATAATATTATGGTAGTACAATGGTATAACAGTGTCACAGTGATTCTACCTGCATAACGATTACTTGTACTTATATACGGTGGCAGATTTTGTTAACAATACTTTTGTACTTTTACATGAGTCTTACTTTGAAAGGACATTTATTTGTGATAGGATAATTTTTTAGAATTTCCTGTTACTGCTATAAATGAACACTGATACTGATTAATTTAATTTTTTTCCATGCTCTATGTTTTCTCAGTTGACTCTGCTTCGACAGTTCCTAGTCTACTGTCCATTTTTCATGAGCAGGAAATGACAGAGACTGTCCATGATACAAATGGACACGGGTACCTCGCTACTCTTGTGGGAAAGAACGGCCGGTAAGACAAACAAATTTGGTCCTGCCACCATATTTCTTTTGGTCAGTTTTCTTTGGTACAGATGCATTACTTTTTAAAGGCATTGCCGAGTCATGTAGTTAATTACATAATATCAGTTTCAGTTTTTTTCTGTTAACTTGGTAATTAGAAATTTATAGGCTTTCAAGCCCTGCAGAAAGCTATGTACCAAAAGAATTGACCATAATCTGAAGTGTGTGCCCTCAACATTGAGTTCCTCCACAGTTTTATGGTAGGCCATCTATATATTTGAAACAAAAAAATGTTGTGTCTTGAGGTTTTTGTTATGTATTTTTTGACATCTTTAGGTAAAAAGGCTGGCTTGAGAGAACAGCAACCCTGTTCAAAATTGTGTCCTAAAACCAATTCAGAGCTTATCTAGCCTGGCTAATTCAGACCTGCTTGAGTATTTATGGTAGCTCCATGTTTTATGACTTGAATAAGAAGCAGGCTGCAGAAAACCTGCATATTAGACATTGATAGATTCTGAAGAAGATGCAGATGGTTTTGATGCTCCTGATTATAAATCAGCTCATATTAAGCAAATAATACAAGAGTACAGTCTCTTAAAACAAGTAGAGTACCAGTGAGTGTGTTTACATGTGCACAAGTATCTCAACTAACATAAGGTTTTTGGGGTTTCCGGGTTATATACTGCTCATGTCACTGCTTTGTTTGGTTGACTTAAATTGCACACTGCTGCACACATAGAGCTGCAAGAGCGGTGCAGTCCGTGCACTGAAGCATTCCAGTACTGCATTCTTTTAGTTCTTTGCTGTAGAGAAAACGACACACCTTTTACAGCACCTGTTAAGGCAACTGGGTGTGGCTTTTAACGTTGTTAAGTTTTGGCTGCAGCATCAGTTTTTTTTTTTTAATCAAATCTCGCAACTACTTCAGTGCATTTCATCTATCTTTTTATCTTTACTGCTTCATTTCTCAGGCTTGCTATTCTGCGCGTGCACTCCCATGGGTTGGTGACCATTGATCTGCAGTGTAATGAAGAGGATAACATTGCACAACTAGACAATGTAGGTGATGAAAAAAATACATATATATAAAAAAACCCAACTAAATATCTGTTTACACACAGAAGTTCCATTGTGCTGCATGTCATGTGATGTTGCTAACTTTTAAGCTTGGGAGGGAATGTGGTTACTTTTTTTTTATCACTCATAAAATTTAGCTTTACGACTTTATGGCTGTAAACAGTTTAAAACTCCTTGTCTAGTATTTCCTGGAAGAATTTTAAAAAGAACTTGTTTACTCAAGATGAGCTCCAGCGTTGAACAGTGTTCCCAGATGTTGTTGACTTGAATCTGGTGCTCATACACAGATCACGTTTGGCAGCCCTCTAGAAATAAAACTCTGTCCTCAGCTGCTCTGCAGCACTAGTAGATGCTCACAGGGCACAATAAATCATTATGGCTGCTGCATTGTTCAGTAAATTGGTGCTTTTGCATTCCAGCTTTTTTTGTGATCGTCTTAATTTTTTTGTCTACAGCTTTTAAATGCACTGGAAAAGAAGCTTAAGGATCTCTTAAATGGCAATATTACAAGGATCAAAAGGTAAATATCTCGAGCAGTAGAGACGTAATGCCCATATTTTATGCATGCTGCAGCTATATTTATCAACCCTCTTGTTTACCATTGACCACAAGGCTCCCAGCCCTCGTACGAGGAGCTACAGTCGACCGATACTGGCCCACAACTGATGGCAGGCTGATTGAGTATGACATTGACCGGGTGGTTTACGAAGAAGATTCTGCATACCAAAACATAAAAATATTGCACTCAAAGCAGTATGGAAATATCCTTATACTCAATGGAGACATCAGTAAGTGCATACAACACTACAATGCATGGCATGTTAAACGTGATGTTGATTGTTTGTATTGTTTCCAAGAATTAGTTGTTATTTTAAAATTGGAATGATTCGTTTACCTTGCAGACTTGGCAGAGAGTGATTTAGCCTACACTCAGGCAATCATGGGTAGCGGGAAAGAGAATTATGCTGGAAAAGAGGTGCTGATATTAGGAGGAGGGGATGGAGGCATCCTTGCTGAGGTGGTCAAACAAAAGCCAAAGATGATCACCATGTTGGAGATATCCTTTTTTTTGTCTTTTTACACTTTCTTTCCAAAGACCAAAGCAGTTTACTCCAGCATCATTTTACTAATGCATATAATGTTACATCTGCATCAGTTTGGTCTTTCCTTAACAGAGTGTGCACATTGACCAGAAGGTGATAGACGGGTGCAAAACACACATGAGAGAAACTTGTGGCAATATCCTCGACAACCTGACGGGAGACTGTTACCAAGTGAGTGCTCAGCAAACATGAGAGACATCCTGAACTACTGGTTTCACAGAGCTGGTTGTTTATATTCAGTTTACGCTGTTGATCAGTGAAAAGTGATATTTAACAAAGTGAATATTAAAAAATATGATTACTCAGTAGAATTGAATAGAATGAGAAGGTGCTAAAGCACTAGAGGTGTCTGTGGCCCACATATAGGACCAGTTCCCCTGATTCTGCAGTCTGTATTTGGACAAGATACTGAACTCTCAATTGCTCCCCATGCTGTTTCATCAGTTTGTGAAAGTTTGTGTCTGTTTTTGATGAGCAAGTTGGCACTTTGTACAGAAGCCCCAGCCATGAGTGTATGAATGTATTTGTAAAAGGGTGAACATTTACATGCAGTGAGAAGCACTTGAGTGCTCAGTACAGTAATTACTGATCAAAAATCTTGTTGCATTGCCTTTTTTTTGCGTTATCAATATTTGTTCAATAATATCGTAGTACTTGATTTTTTCCATGTCCTCCAGCCCTCAGCACAGCTCTGCAGTGGTATTTAAAATAATTTCTAACTCACAAGTTTTGCACTTAATGTTTTCAGACAGGGAAGGAAAGTCCGTTGATCTTACAGAGGAATTATATTTCTGAGTTTAGCATTTGCGTTATTTCACTGTCTGTTTTAATATTTCATGTGTTCGATGTAATTTTGACCTACACTGGAAAAATGTGTTATGTATGATCTATAGTATTTAACTCAAAGAAAACTCAGAGGGAAGTTGAGTGTATCTTCTTGTCTCATGTGTTATAGATACTAGTGGAGGACTGCGTCCCTGTGCTGAAGAAATATGTCCAGGAGGGACGGATGTTTGACTACGTTATTAATGACCTCACTGCAGTCCCAATATCCACGGAGCCGGAAGAAGGTGTCTGTATAACATCTGTAACATCAGCATTGTTTCATAAATGCAGTGTAGAGACGTTATTGTTTCAACTTCTCTCTGAACCTGTTTTACTGCCTGTCGTTAGACTCGACGTGGGAGTTCCTGCGTCTCATCTTAGACCTGTCAATTAAAGTCCTGCATCCCTCTGGGAAATATTTCACACAGGTGAGTCTTGTTCTTCTTTTAAACCCATTCATGTAGGAACATTGGCCAGACAGACATACTTTTTTAATTTTTTCCCCCCATTTCCGTTAAATAACAAGGGAGAGACCGACTGACACTGAGACAAATCTTTAAATTTCCAGTGGAACTGCATTTTCTGACTATTTGTTTCCCTTATTCTGTGTATTTTCTGTTTTAATTAAGATGTCTTATCGGTTTAACGATAATGGCATCAATATTTAGTGGAGAAGTTAAAAAACTTCTAAGAACTAAGCTTTCTGGTCAGTTTTTTCAAATTAAATTAAGTTATGAATTGTGGCGTTGTAGGAAATCAGATAACCAGTCACATTTCTTGTTATTTTGGCCAAACACTGCTTTCATTATGACTTCCCTGCAGTTATGTTTTGAAAAACATCAAAAGTAACGGTATGTGTGTCTTGTGACATTATGTTTTTTTCTGCTTCCGGTAATCAGGGTAACAGCGTGAATCTGACAGAGGCACTGGGTTTGTATGAGGAACAGCTTGGAAAGCTCTCGTGTCCCGTGGACTTCTCCAAACAAGTGGTGTGTGTGCCCTCCTACTCAGAGCTGTATCCTTTTTGTCAGAAAGTTTTAAAACTTTGCAATTGTGATGGATGATCTCATTTATTTTCGAAACCTTTAGGATTAAAATGTAGAATTAATTTCTGTATAGCTGAAGCTAAAAATCATCTGTGAATGTACCCAGTTTTACTTATTAGAAATGTATTTCACTACTACACAAACAAAGAAGAGAGAAAAAAAAGAAAAGAGACTAGAAGGAAATAACCTAATGAACCAGAGTTTAAGTGTTGAGCTCTGAACTGAAAACTGACAAACACACACACCACCTCAGTGCTGCTAGCTAGCTCTCTGCTAATCTACAGTACCTTACTGTTTTAGGCAAATAAACACCAACAATCCCACCATCAAACCCACATGAATAATGTGAGACTAAATTTACCTTTTTAAGGGGAGTTTCCACAAAATACAAGAACAAACATTGGGCGGTTTATTAAAACCTAATGACATTGAGCACAGCCCTGGCATTCTGTCATCTGTTGACTCTTTTGGCTGGAGCTGTAAAACCCCTTAAGGGCTGGGAGTAATTTTCTCCTTAACAAAATTTGTTGCAGCACAGCGTTATCATAACTGATTAAAATGACAGACGAAACTGCAAAAGTTAGTTGTGATAAACTGGATTCCTTTTGGTTCATTTGTTCATATAATCCTACAAATGCCATACATGTTTGCATGTCATTATATTTTACCATCTACAGCCCTTAATTGCACTGTGTCAGATGGGTTTTCTACACCGTATGGAAGAAGTAAAGTCCTCCAGTTCTCTCTGCTTGAATCCCCAGCGGCTGGAATGTTAATGCTCCTCTCATTTCTGCTGTAGCCTGAGGTTGCGCTCAGACTGAACATGACACGAAAAAACATGAAAAGGCAACACAAGGGTCGGATGAATGCTTTGTTACGGTGGCTTCAGATTGTTCTAAAATGGAGTTGATCTGCAGAAATCAAACAAAAAAATAATAATTGCAGTGTTCCTGCAATATCAAACGAGTAGTTCATTCTTAAACGGGCACATTCCACACTCACACGGCAGCCTACATGCCTGTTATTAGTGAACCAAAGCCGACTGACTACGGCTAACATCTGCACTGTAATTGGCTGTTCTTGGTTAACAAGCAAGGACTTCAAAACACTCCAGCAGTCCAGTTGGTGTGAATAAATCAGGACAAAAATTCACTTTGTGTTCAGTCTGAACTTAACTTTAAGGGGCACAATGACAGTTTTATTAACCCCACTCGATTAACCCCATTCCTCCCTGATCTTCCTTCTCTTTCTCCCTGTTTTTAGTTGTGTTTTACCATTGTTTGCTCCAACTTATCACTTGTATGTCATTTCATTTGGAATGTCCATTTGCATGTACTCTGAAGGAAATGTTAGATGTTTAAAACAGTGATTTGATACACTGATAATATGGTGTAACTGCTCTTACAACAAGTGTGTGTGTGTGCGTGTGTGTTTTCTTGTTTTCTTTGGGTTTACTCTTTGAGTTATGAGCTTAAACTGTTTGATAGGGAAATCTATAGGCTCAGCACAGCTGAATTGAGTTGCTTTTAAGCTCTTTTTTTGTTACTGCCTCTCAAATGTGATTTGATTCTTTCAGGTTGTATCGAGACAATGTGATCGTGTCCAGTAAGACTGAAGTGTTTGAGTCCAAATGTGTTTTTAAAAGGGAAACAATTCCACCACTTTAATGCCACATCTGTGCTTGTGCTGTTTATGTGTCATGTTTTATCAGCACCTTTGGTTTCTCCTGATAATATTTTAAGTTTTTTAAAGACTGTATTAGGTGCATGTAAAGGACGGTGAATGTAGCTTGCATATACAGTACACAGCACGTTTACACGTGATAGACCCTGTGGGACTGAGTTACATTTATTTATTCAATATGATTTCACCAAATGCTTTTCTGTCCCACTTGAGATGATTTTTGTGACCATCTGCAATTAAACTGTTTTCGGGGGAAAATGTCTTGACTGTTTTTTAACAAAATAATTTAATTTTGGAATAATAACCATGGAAACTCTTGTGGTATTTCAATATAGGGTGTCAATATAAACCCAGCAGGGAAAAAGTGTAGATACAGCAACAGCCATGAATAAATGTTTACACGGTTGTGTTATAAGTCAAATTTTTTAAATCCAGCGCAATTGAGCAATAAGACTGAAAGGATCAGTTGATTAACACAAAGTGAATTCTGTTAAAAAGGAGAGTATTTTAATTTTTTAAGTTTTTGGGGGGAAAGAAACTCATTTAAACATGTATATTCTTAGCAAGGGATGACTGCAGAAATACTGTTGTCATGAGCCCTAGTGAACCCTGAGGGGATTCACGGCAAGAATCTTAAAAACTATGTAGCCTAACAGGCGGAACAATAGTCACTTAGGAAAGAATGTCAGTAACAGAAAAAAACTGGACTAAAAGCCTACCCAAGAAAAGTCACAAATATGGCCAAATTTGAAATCCTCTTTACTCCTTCCCTGCACACCATTTAAACTGCAGTACCTCTCAGGTGTTGCCCTTGATTACCTGACAAGTGTTGTTCATGCAAACAGAGAGCCATAACCTAAAAGCTGCAGGACATAACAGTGAAATTAGGACCATTTCCTGTTTGCAGAGATTGTGATAGGGGTAAAGCAAAAAAAAAAAGGAAATATTGTCGTTTTCTAATCCTTGACAGCACAATGTTCCAGAGGAAAACAGACTTCTCTCTTACCTGTGAAATTCATTTTAGAAAGCAACCAGATGCCTCGACACGATCCTTCAACACCATGAATTTTTGCCCAAGGCCTCTTTTGGAGTTGGCAATAACAGACAACCTGTCAGCAGCAAGGCAGGCTGAATGATTAGTCAGAACTTCAGTGAAACTTTACTGTCATGTATTTATTTACAGAGCTTCCCTGGAGAATATGTCAGGGCAGAAACCAGTTGATTCTGTGGACCACAGTTTAGACTCATCCCATTTTGAAAGGATATCAGTTAATAGTGTGGCTTCTCTCCCTGTGGTGTAACTCTTTTATTTACATGATTTGAGTATCTTGGTCTGGTTTAATACAGTCAATGGAAGGCCTTAACCAGTCCTGTCATTCATGGCATTCATGATCGGTCTTGCTTCAAGAGGTGGGCCACATAACCAGAGTGTCCCTCCTTGTTACTGACATCCTGTATTGTTCTTAGATGATCTAAGAGGATTATGTGTCATTTGAAGGTGCAAACTATACATGTTGCGTGTATGTAGGTTACAGTTGTCACTCCCACACAGTAAAGAGATTAACAGTATCATACTGTACATATGCATGTCATTGCATGTTTGGTCATGTACAGCATGAGCTATTTAGCACTGCACTGACACCAGCCCTCAAGAGGGGCTTCATTATTTTACGTTTTTAATATCCACTGTCTTATCTCCTGAACGCTTAAAAGAGGAGGGTGAGCAAAGGGATGGTCAGTTGCTTTCAATCTGCATATCCACTGCTAGATACCACTAAAATTCTTCACTCTGGGCCTTTAAGTAATGTATACGACTATTTAGGTGAGTTTGTTTGCCGAATCTGCCACTGTATCTTGTCCTGCCTTCACTTTCTGCACCCTCCATACTTTCATTACCCTACCAGGGCCTGTATTGGTCATGTGAAAATTAATGTCTCTTAGAGTCTAAATGGTGAGTCTAAGGTGATATTGATTTGTTCACTCATCTTCAGGGTATGTAGGGGAGGGCGCAAGTTTGTTGTTAAAGTTAGGGAATTAATCACTGAGTCTGGTCCGTTTTTTGTAGCACAAGTTTCTTGTGTTTA
>JAPZDZ010000006.1:10569673-10583615 GCA_029783805.1 Acanthurus tennentii | reverse complement strand
TGTTTTGCTGACTACAGATAAAAATAGTCTGTGTGGCTAAATCTATCACATAAACATCATGTCATTGATCAATGATCAATCATTAACTAATGTGTGCTGCATGAGCTAAATCAAAATGAAAATAGCTAAATCAAAATTAAAATAAAGTTTTGTGGTGTGCATCTTTATTAGAAAACATTAAGCTTCACACATATCTTTTGGAGCGGTTATTTATTTTTTCAAGATGTTGTGCAGTAGTAATACAGTTTACTGTTTTGTGTCTAATCAAACACGTAACAGTATGCTATGCTAACAGTAGCTGATAAAATAAAACCATAAAAATGTAAATGTGTTTGATCAAAACTTTTTCTCTTATAAAACAGGCATGCAAAAAACACGCATCCGGAAAAATTACAGCCATTCAATGCAACAGCTGATCTCAGATTTTCTCCAAGTTACAACTGAACACTTGTTTAAGTAGAAGACATCATGCAAGACATCATGGCTCATCAGCAGACACTGTGCAAACTTGAGCTTATTGCAGCCTGTAACGTCAATGGTGGAAATAGTCAACAAGGAATCCTGTTTATTCTGTCGCATAGTTAATGCACTATGCATACAAACTCCAGTAAATGATGTTGAAAAGCAGGTAGGCCAGGGGAAATATGACTCTGGAGTAGGAGTCGATCATGTAGCTGTTGCTCATAATGAAGCTGAGGTTTTGTTTCAAAGGGTGCTTTCTGCGTAGCCTGGTGCCCTCTGTGGGTGCAGAGACAGTGGAGTTTCGAGACTGGGGGTTCCTGTCTGTGTTTGGAGTGCCGGAGACCTCTGGAAAAGATGTCAGGTCAATGTCATTGTCATGAAAGCAGCCATCGAACGCCATAGCCTGGGTGGCATTGTAGGAGCTGGGTATCTGCAGATACAGAGGGAGGAGAGTTAGGTTGTAAAGTTGGCATTGTCCAGATGGCAGCAAATAATTTTCTCTAGGTCAAAAATGTCCCAGGAGATTTAAGGAGACATTAAAAGCCACAAAAATCTGAATATGAATGACCTTTGCCCTCTTGAGCTTCTTCATCTCCTCCACTGTGGTGAAATAGTTGACGGCAGCGTACTCGATGACAGACAGGAAGACAAACAGGAAGCTTGCCCACAAATAGATGTCTACAGCTTTGACATAAGACACCTGTGGCATAGAGGCTGAGACACCAGTGATGATGGTGGACATTGTCAAAACGGTGGTGATACCTGGAAAAAGAAAGCACCATTGTAACATAACAGTATTAAATTTGTTTCCTCACAAATAACAGTAATTGTTTGGATGCTTTATGTTATATATTTAACTCATGATTATAAGTCCCCGGTTCAGAAACAGCCCCACACTAGTCAGAGGAATGAAAGAATAATACCAAAGTTGTACAGTAACACATTCTTTCTTTGATTATATTTTTCAAACCTTTTATCTGATTTATTTATCGGTAAGCAAAACTTCAGGTGCATGAGTGTCTCAGGGTAAATAAGAATTAATTTGTAAAAAAATTCATTTCATATTTTCTGTCTGAAGTGCGTGCAAAACAACTGGACCAGTTAGACCTTAATTGTTGCTTTTTTTTTTACAACAAAATAAGCAAAGTATGACAAAAACAGAAGTAATATAACCATCAAGTTTATAACATAGCTTAACAAATTGGAAAACATATTCATGTAATGCTAATGCACAGCTGAAAGGACCATTTTACTTGCTACACCTGCACCTGTATGACGTAGCTTTGTTTGAGTCACAGGAGAAACATAACAGTAAGCTTCCATGTTGGGATTGTGTGACTGTGTCTTTAGTTTTTCTTCCCATCACAGCGCTGCGAAAGACTAAATTTCATGCCTAGTTTGTGTAATATGAGTGAGTTAATATCTAAAGACACAGAAATCTGAAGAGTTACCAAGCAGCTGAGCTGGTGCTGGCAAAAACACTGCTGACACGGTCACTAAAATCCAAAGTTGGTGCCCTGTTTTAAATCCTTAATTATAAAGTAGTTCGCAGTCACTCTTCCACAGATCACACATCCTGCATCTCTGTGATTTATGTGCTTGCTCACAGCAACTTTGCTGTGCAATCAATAACATTAAAAATATGACTTTAATTGCTTTATTAGCGATAAGATAAAAATATTAAACAGAATGTGATGAAGTGATGCTGACGCACAAAGTGATGTCAGTGTTTATTCACAGAGCATTAACTGTATCTCATGCAGTAGGCTTGATTTGATAATTCAATGTCAGACACCACGCTCAAGATTATTATTATTATTATTATTGTTATTGTTATTATTATTATTATTATTATTATTATTATTATTATTATTATTATTATTATTATTATTATATTGTTATTATTATTTCTTTGGCATTTAAACTTAACCCACACAGTCATTTTTTTGTTTAGCAGTAGGTCAACGTTAAAAGTATATGTATTTTATGATCGCTTTTGTGTCAATAAGGGCTGGGCAAACCTTAATACATAAATAGAGGACTGGCCTACTTTTGCGTTTTGTTAAGTAGATATACACTACTTACGAGCTGCTTTCACACGTGGTGTAACCAGTTTCATTAATTATAGTGAAAATGTAGAGTTGAACTCATTAAATACTCAGCAGGGAGATAAAAGTTGTCTCCACTTAACTTCTGTATGGTTGCAAGACCCCAGGAAGTCAATGCATTCGAGCAGAGAATAGTCCAACACATAACTCACTATAAACACACAAAATTGTTTTCCCAAGTTGTGGTTCTCAGGCATAAATGACACTAGATGCAACCAGATAATTTGTGGGCTTTAGAGGTGTTGGTTGCTTCTACATATTCAGCTTTTAGGCATGAGACTTATAACAATCTTCTCATCAAATCTCTTTCAGAACATGAATGTGTACAGTATTTCCTATATTGTTAAACTATTCCATAAATTAACAAAAACATAAACTAAACTAGGTGTAATGTTATTTTTGGACCAGTTAAGATGAAAATAGAAAAATAGAAGTTCATAATATTTATTAAAATGTTTTGTAAAAAACTCTGTCCACCATTTCTAGTTGTGCGTTGCACCAAATTTTTTTTAACAGTAGAACACTCTATGTACAACACGTTTTTATGGCCATATTGACATGTGGTTTCAGTACCCAAAGAGACACGGGCAGGTACGGCCCTCCTGTCTATCCAGAAAGACACCCAGGACAGCATCACCATCAGCATGGTGGGAAAGTAAGTCTGAAGCATGAAGAAGAAGATATGCCTCCTGAGAATGAAGTTAATGTAGAGCCGATTGTACCAACCTGAAACAGAGATGAACGGACAAAAAGTGGAGGTGGGACAGGTAGGGTGGGGGGTGGGACGTAATAACAGAGTGTGGTGGCGGAAAACAAGACAATATCTCTGAGGAAATGTTACAAAACACACCTGCAGTGGATTGTGTAAGATGTGAATCTAAAAGTAGGAAATGGATCAACAGAAAGAATCTTGAACTCAGATAAGAAAGTATTAATTATTTTCAGGGGCAAATCTTCCTATAGCTGAAGTTACGTAACAACCTCTCAGAGTGAAAAAGTCCTCAGAAGATTATTTTGCAATGAGGAGAAAATCATGCTGACCCTCCTTCTATCTTTCTTACTCGTACTGAAAATGGGCAGATTCCCTGACAGTCCCCATATTCTCATTTAGCCACATGATAGCAAATGCTTTTTTAAGACACAAAAAGCTTCAGATATCAAGAGTAGGTATTTAGTGAGGTATTTTGTGATTTAGAACAAAATGTAAAAGTCTCTTAAGCTTGTGTTAATCACAGACCTTAATTCAGGCATCAAACAAAAAAACATATTCATAGAGCCCTATGACTCTGAGATGAGGGAACCAGAGGTCCAATAATGCTATTTACAGGATTTAGGACTCATTCCTGGTCTATTACTGAGCTTTGGAGAGATGCTTTTTGTTGTCTCTGTAGAGAGCCAGGCTGCCTGCAACACTGGCCGTAGCTTAAAGCTTCAAGCTGTAGCTTTACATTGACATATATAAGATTGGATCCGTGTTCTTATATAACTCTTACCAAGAAAGCAAATAATCAACTATTCTCTTAAAGAAACATGCAGTGTTACTCATACTTCGTTATGGACTAGTTTTAATTGGTGTTGATTCATTAGGTTATTTATTTATTTATTTATTTAAATCTGAAAAAGCAACATTTTATACTAGTCATTGTTGCACCGCTCTTACTGTTTGCAGCACAAGCCAGCACGTGTAAAAGTGAAGAAACATATAACTCTATCCCTTATGAAAAAAGCAAGTTCTTTATTTGTTTGTTTGTTTTTGTTTTTTGGTTTTTTTTAAAGAAACCAGGAGCTCTGTGGTTGTTCCCAAAGTGGATACAGCTCAGAGGGCCCCAAGGCTCCAAACTCACATACCAGTACTGCTGTAGAAGGCAAGCCCAAAGGAAGGCTGGAAGTCTTCAATAAAAAACTGAGAGAGCACGATCTCGTCAGTCCTTAATGAATCGTTCCCGTTCTTCCAGTAGAGCATTAGGTCGTTCTCATTGTAAGCATCTTCAAGAGAGGGGAGAAGGAGGTGAAGAGGGAGGGGAGACGACACCTTCACATGCTGCCTCTCTTAGAAGAGTCATGGATGTTTTTTTTCTCAGAGGAGAGGAGGGAGAGCAGAGGAAAAGGGACTCCCAGCTCTCTTCTGAGATCACAATCCATGCTTTATCCATGTAAACATTTAAGACAGAGATAAAGAGAGAGAAGTCATCCAGAAAGACAAAAATCCCTTAGCTCTACATAGGAAGTAATCCCGACTATATTGTCAGCCAAAGTAGAGCAGAATGAATAAAGAAGAATCCATTGTAAATCCTGCATTAGAAGACTGACATGTGTAATGGACGGGGATGAACCTGGGTGAGGATTATGATTTATTTACTGCTAAAAGAAAATGGTGATGGTGACTGTGTGTAATGCGCTGCAGGCTACACAGTGTGTGTGTGTGTTTCTGTCCCATCAGTTCAAAGCCTAAAGGTATCCAGTAGTTCTTTTGAGCAGCAACATGGATACTCTTGAATAATTCACGAGCTCTGCAGCTTCACTGGCCAGTGCCTTTAAATTAGAATTCAGTGCAAATGTTGTGTAACTTGTTTTCCAGCAAAACGTGGCAAGCAAACACATTATGTAAGGTAGATTTTTTTAGCCATCTAAATGCAACAAAATCAACATAATTCCCCTTAAAAAACTGCTTTGACCATGTTGTCCTGCATTCACAGAAAGCGGTGTCTCAACTGTAGTTTGATACTCACAGCTCTCTAGCTCCAGAGAGCAATTCTGTGTGTCCAGAGGGAAACTACTGAAGTCCATTGAGCAAAGTGCAGTCACAGTGATCCTAAAACACAGCTTACAGTTAAAGAAACACCCACACAAATCAAGCAATCATTCAGACACAGTAGCTAAGTTCACAGGAAATATTATTTTCAGAATTAAGATTACTTAAAGAGCACAAGAATAGTCAATAAACTCAAAGGATCTCAAACAGATTATAAAACCAAACTACTAGGCTGATCTGATCATCAGTAAGTTTCTGTGCCTAACAGGCTCTGTGGCTGCAGCAAGCTGTTATGGATGACGCCATATTGTCGACATCTGTGGCTGAAATGGATATGATGAACACAGTCTGAAAGCTTACTGGCTGGCCTCTAATATTCTACTCAGGCTGTGCTTTTTAAACTGCACATTAACAGTCCAGGGAATCATTTTGTATCTTGGTTAACAACCTGTTCTCAACCCCCTAAACATTATTCAAATCATAATTTATTGAATTATATTTATATGCCTGTAACCTTTGTAAGTAGAAATGACACACTCCTCCAAATACATGGTTGAATTCAAATGCCCTGAAACAAGTCTTTTATGTGTTTTTTAAAATAAATTAGAAATTTGCCTTTTTATAGCCATTCTTTCTCTGGTATGACCTGTAGCATGTGGTGACCAATATTAGCCAAGCATAACACGCTAGTTAGCTGCTGCGTAACTGACAAGAATCATTAAATTTGCTGACTTTAGTGTCCTTCTCTATTTGTCTCACCTTCAAGGCGACTAAAGAAAAAATTTTAGTAAATTAAGGCAACATTAGTATTTATTCCTGTAATTACCACCAGTGGCCGCTGTTGCTTTTCAGAAAAAGTTGCTTGCTATAATTATTCCTATTCGAACTCTAAATATAATCTCTTAATGAGTTTTTTTTGTAAAATAAAATTTCTTTACCTGACACTGTAGAGGATGTTGCCATCTGGATAAACCCTCAGCATGATGTTTTCCATGGTTGTGTCATGGATAAAAGAACGTTTGGAGTGGACAAAGAACACATCAGGAACCCAGATCTTCTTTACAAGACGTGCATCAAAGGTGCGACTCTTGTTGCTGCTGGAGGGGAAGGCAAGGCGATCGTCCTGCCAGTAATGCCTGAGGTACAAAGTCATGGTGAAGTCCTGGAAAACAAAACACAGGTGCTCAAACTCGACATAGAAAAGGATATGCTACATAATCATGAGTCAAACTACAGAAATCCTAGAGACACGTACCATGTTTACTTCAGATATGCTATCAATACTCTCCACCTGGACATCGATGCCGACAGGAATGGCTGAACCTGGAAAAGGTCAAATGTTGTAATGCATCAGCTTTAAGCAACAGTTGGATCACATCATCCATGAATCATCTGTCTGCACATCTGCCAGAGATTAAATATGTGTAAATCCCTATGCTGAGCCATAAGACATAAGCCACATCTTACTAGGCAAAGGTTGAATGAAATTGATGATTCTTATCCTCATGTTGATTCTTAAACATGACTCAGCTTAGTGTTTCCTTTATATAATCTTTTAATAAATACTGTAAAGCTACAACACCACTTCACCTGTTACACAACTGTCAATAATAAAAATGATAATCATTCATATACAGCACCTTGGGTGAAGCAGTAATCCTCATCTCTACATTTCTGCTGCTTTCATAAGATGCTACAGAATAAATACTTAAAGGGTTTAAGGATATCTCAAACATGTAAACAGATTTTTATTTTCTAAATGAGCTGTAAATAATCAAACAGTATTACATAATAGTAACCGGCTTACGATTTCATAAGCTACCTTACATCTGTCACTGTCTGCATCTAAATTACCTTATGGCCTCCTGGTGGAGCTATAACATGCCTGCAGTGGCTGCAATGTAATCCTTTGGGGCAACTAGGATGATCTCCAAAATATTCTCTAAAACTTTTTTTTTCTTTCCACTGAGGCTGCAACTGTTATCCTAATTGTAAGTGACAAGGCTGCAACCAGACTTTACAAAAATAGACCTTCTTGCTAGAGTAAAATCCTTTTTGTTTATTCTACAAGACTTGTCTGAATTCTTGCAGGATTTCAGCACAATACTTTTCCTTAAGCAAGACTTGTATTTTTTCAGTTACAGAATATTTTTTTACCCTTTATCGTAAGGGTTTGTCAAGGTAGAGATTTGTTTTTCAATATTGTCAGACACTTTGAACAACAACTGCAACCTGCGAGCTAAAAACATTTTTTAGTTGACATAGTAAAGACAGTCAGGGTTGCCCCAAAGCATTACATTGCGTCCATTTGAGCCATGTTGTAGCTCCTCCTGAGGCGATTTACTGAAAATTAAAACTCTTTATGTTACTCAGGCCACAATCTGTAGATTAACAAAACACTAATCTAGAAATTCATTAATTTTTGGTTGTTTAGCTGTCTGTGTCATTAAGAGTTTTGAAGCCTATCCCCGCATGCACTGAGACAAGCAATCACTGACACCAACAATCCAATCAGTGGGCATTTTAGGTCATATGACCTGAAGCAAACAAACAAAATACTGGCTTACAGAAGTAGGCAGAGCAATGAAGCAAACTAGGTTGTTTTTTTTTCTCTATGTGACTGTGTTGGGTGTTTCAGACACAGAAAAAAAAAGAAAAACCATAAAAGAAGAGAACAACCCATCATTCAAATATTGCAACAAAGTGGGTAAACATGGACTGTAAGCAAATATCAGTCTGCATGGGAAAAAAAGCAAAAAACACATTTGCTGCAGAAACTGAAACTTTACAAAGCTTTGTGATATTTCACCTTATAATAGCATAGCATAAATTTCCCAAAATGTGCATAGTAAATTGAATTGTCTCCTTATATCACCAGGGACAGACTACAGTAAACGTATGTCATGTACTCTAAACATCCCGTTCTCTCAGTGCCATTATCTAATGAACATAAGTGCTAGAAACCATCAGTCTATGATAACAATGGAGTAGTGGAGTGGGATGGATTATATTGGACAGTTATGGTCCTGGAAGTCCTGTTCTTTTCTACAATGTAAGGTCACTGAGTAATAGCTCATTAGCTGATAAACATACACAACTCAAAAAGGGTCAGTTCACTGACTCTGATACATTTAAGAATAAGAGAGAATCAGATCTTTATAATGTTTAAAGGCAAATGTCAACTCTTCAACTTCATGTCCTCTGTCTGTTTAAATAAAATGTAATGTTTGACAAGGATCTGTTGTGTAGGACCAGATGTTGATATCCCCTAATACATACGTGCTTGAGGCACCAGTGAGACTCATTTTGACAAGTAAACTAATTTTGTGTTCACAAAGCAAATTACTGACAGAGGCTGAGTTATTAATGACAAGCATCTCGAACTAGAACAACTTGTGCTTATCGAGTTCATAAGGGTGAAAAAAAATGCTGCACATACTAGTCCAAAGGAAATATGCATTTTACAAATCGTTTAATGCAGCCATCAACACTTTGCTTGTTTCATAAGACCTTATTGTTTGCAAAGAAAACAAAATGACAAGAGCTGACACAGTTGGTCATGGTCATGGTCATGCAGGAAGTCTGATGCAGTCAACAAAACCTGGCATTGTGTGCCTTCTTTTGTTTGTTTTGTTTTTTACAAGAGCTCATGCGGGATTTTTCAGATTGTCTAACTTCTCTTACTGCATTTAAGAGCAAATAATAGTCATGAAGTTTGTGCTTTGAAGTCTGCTGAATTCACAACGTGATATGATTCAAGAAAAGTTTCACTCATAAGGTAGAATTTATTAAGGGTGTTGAAATGCCCCTCAATTAGCTGAATCTCTTAGAAAAAAAGGAGCCTCCAGGTTGAATTTAGCATGAGAACAGAAAGGATTGTGAACATGTTGTGAACATGAAACGTCTAAAGCACAAGAAAATAATGTTTGAATTTAAATTATAGTTTATTTTTGATTAATTCTTGTACACTGTTTGCTCACATTGGCAGCAAGAACAAAAAATAAAAGACAATCCAGACCTTTGCATGGCAGCAGAGGGAAATTACAATATTTGGAACATCCTCTAACATGAGGATGTTTTTTCCCTTTTCACCCTGCAGAATTAGGTACACAGTACAGATTATTTTATCTGTACTACTGGCTGCAGTCATTGTCTCACACAGCAGACGATCTAGGTCACTAAGGGTTTTTTTTTGGAGGCGTAATACCAAAGTCAGCACAGTAACCTACATTAACCTTACTGAGTTGCCAGTAAAACACGTTTCTGAAAAATAATGGGGAAAATAAAAAACAAAAACGATAATGGAAAAACATTTTAAGTGTGTGTCTTACCTCCAAAGCCAGGCCTCATTGCAAAGTCATGGTCTTCAATCCGAAGCAGCTGCTCAGATTTAATTAGCATAGACTTGGTGCTGTCCAGCTTTTTCATCTTGAGATCCACTCGTCTGAGAACCACAGAGAACAAATAACAGCTTGCGCAGAAAATCTTTCTCTGTTTCCATCTTCCTCTTTCTAACACGAACACACACTTGTAGCAGAACTGACATCTGGTCGAGGGGGTTAGTGGTGCTTAATTGAACTTTAGCACTTTTGATTACAAGGCTGAGGCCTTGGTCTAAAGGAAATGAGAGTTCTTTCACTCTCAGGCTACTGATGCTGATCCATCATGGTTGTAACTGGGTCAGACATATTGTGGGACCTCACTTGTAACTGTCTCATGAGCTGACCTTGCACCTCAATTGTTTAGTTGCTCTAAGACGCACATCTGTCTTCACCGCCTTCCTGAAAATCCTCATTGAAGTGATTAATGCGAACCAAGAAAGTAATTCTTTTAATTATGTAAATAACCGCTCTTTCCATTTCTAAACCAAATGCACATTACAATGCACAGATCACTTTTTACCTTATATGATCCTATGACCTGCTCTTACCTTCCCAGCCATTTTTGTGATGGTAAAGCATACAGAAAAGCCTCCTGTAAACCACAAAAGATAGCTGCCAGGTGCCACAAAAAGGTCAACTTTAACAGCAGAGGCAGCTCTAAAATTATAAAGAAGAAGAAATGAGAAATTACACATTGGCTCACCCTCCATGCTTTTGTTTGGTGTTCTCCCCGAGGTACTCCTTGTGTCTCCGCTTGTTCGGGAAGTGGCTGCTGTTGAGCTGCGTGACGGGCCACAACCAGGCCAAGCACATCAGTCTTAAGGCCAGGAGGGCAACTCTCATGGTTAAGCTGGGGCTGGAAAGACGAGAGGAACCCAAATGGTCCTCCCGCTGTGTCACTGTGTTGCCCAGGGAATGCCACAGCTGTCCCCCTCCTCTACTTGCATGTCCATGTCCCGGCACCACTCATTCTGCCCCACCACAGCTGCACCCAGCTACGTCTGCATTATCCCGCTCCGTCATCTTCTGTAACATGGTGAACATCAGTCGAGATATCCAGTGCTCAGCTCCAGTGCTCAGGCATCCCCCTGGTTGTGTTTGCTTGTCACTGTGCCATCCCTCTGCTTACGTCTCCGGACACAACATGTTGCCCGCTGTCCCCACCCTCTGATTTAAAACCAAATATCAATTTATTCCTATAATGACAAAGGAATACCATTAATTCCTCTCTAATCTTCTTATCTGTGGTTGGTAAAATCTTTCAGTAACCCACAAACTGGAAGCAGCATCAGGCAGGGAGGGGGATAATACAACCAGCAGTTTCATCATCATTCTGACCAGATAAAAATAAAAAGCCTGTAGCCTACTTTTATGCATTGCAGGATTTTCCCTCGAGATGTGCACTGTGGCAGTGGGAGGATGCAAATGATCCCACTGAGAGGAGACAGATGTAAGCATGTGTCTGCAAACTTTGCACGATTGGCTCCTGAGCAGATGATTGAGGATGTGATTCATAAACTGAGGCTTTGGACTTTATTTCTGCCATTTAACATTAGAAAAACAAACCAGAGGCTTTTAAGTGACTGTTAGCAGTCACAAAGTCATTGGTAGCATTAAGCATCCTCCACACCTTCTTGTCCAAATATAGTCACTTCTATGACTATATTAAAAGGATTGTGATAAAAAACAAAGATGGCAACAGCCATAAGCTAAACTCCAATATTTATTACACAGTCTATAGTCTAAGCTTTCTATTTTGTTGGTCAACACAGTGATTGTGTTATTTATTCTAATTATTATTAGTCCAAGGACGGTTTTGTACTCTAAGGGTACTTTTGGAAAATTCTTACAGTTTTTACTTAAAATGTATAGTTATTGATGCCAGATGAGTAAAATGATATTTTCTTGAAACACACAGAACATGTGACTTGGTATTGTTATTTCTTTGATATTGTTTTAAATGCTGATGAATTTAACTGCTGTACTGTAACATTTTCAGTGAGCACTTCATATATAAACTGATACAGACAACATCACTACTGTATTTCTGTATGCATTCCACATGTCATGATTCAATGTGCTGGTCTACATGTGTCCATGTGATATATTACACAAGAGACATAGAGACATTATCCTGTATCACTAATCAGACTGAAGGAAAGTAAACAACTGAAGCAGAAGAAACTCTTTAGTTTTCATTAGAAATATTAAAAAAATAACATCTGATACTATGAATCTGTATTGAATCAAAGAGGAAATGAAAACCTGGAACTGAAAAAGAAAAACTTAATAAGAATCAATAATGAAATCAAAACATGGACAGCATGACTCCACTCTAGTGGCATGGTCCCTTTAATCTGGGATTAAAATTGATTGAGGGCAGACATCAGCAGTGCCATCTTAAAGAATCATGCACGTGGACCTTTGGTCTCTTGTACATGTGACCCCACAGCTGCTGGACAGCAGGCGGCCATTCAAATGTGGGAGTGACATCTCATGTGTGCCCTCTAGAGGTCATCATCTGTCATTATATGTTTTGACAAGCTTTAGTTAAAGTATACACACATGCATACAGCACTGTTTTTATGCCAGACATGTCAAAATAAACACATCAGCTAAAATATGTTCCAAACTTTTTGTTACTTTCAACCCTATACTGAAATTGTGTGGGAGGTAAATTGAAGTCGGGAATACCATCACATCCTCCCTTTTTCTATACTCTGTAGTGTCTGTGTAAGGTCATGTGGGGCTGTAGTCTCCTTTAGCTGGGGTTGGACAAAAAAAGGAATCAAGACGGTGATTCAGTCCAGACTTGAACCATGTTTGATGATGCCAAACATTACAGTTTTTTAACAATTGGTAACAAATATTTCTAAATACAGTTAACTTTTTCTTAAGTCTCCATCTAGTCAACACATCAGCAGTTCAGCAGTCGCTGGTGGATCACTTTTCTTTTCTTATACACAGACTGAATTCAGTTCCACATTTTCAAATTTCTCAAACTGTTTTCTTGCTCAAACCGTCAAAGTTGTGTGCTTGTCTACTTGTCCGTGCATGTTAACACAACCCAAGATTACTGCATTTTTTACATTCTGCTACATCCGCACCTAAAACAAACATGTATAAACTCTTAACTGGAACACAACACAATTTACATATCTTGATGACCCCAATGACCGACTCGAGGCAGGTGAGGAAAGTGACACTGAATCCAGAGCGTTTTGCAATTTAAGGGGGTGATGTGGCATTTTTCTGATTGCTTGTGTGATGTATATGGAGAGCTTGCAAAACTGAACCCCAGTTATGTTTGAACTATGTGAATTAGCAACTGCAAAAAAAGGGTTACTGGTTTTTTTCATTATACGAAGGGATTTCACATGACAGTAGGAAAAATGGGTCTCCTTCTCAGATAAAACTTCTGCGCTGTCTTTTTAAATTTTTCTCTTTAATCTTTTATCAATTTATATATTCTGCTTTTTTTATTCCTTGCTAAATAACTGTATTTTCAGTCATTATGTCATTTGATTTTTAGGAGCATCTCCTTTCAAGATAAAATTACCGAAGATTTATGTTTACAGTACAGATGACATGTACTTATTCTGTGATTAAGAAAGAATATGTGTTTCATGTGTTTCATGTGTTTCATGTGTTTCATGTGTTTCTGTGAACTGTTTCTGTTAAGGTGTCGTGCAGTGAAGCATTTGCTTTGAGGCTGGTTAAACTTTTACCTTCCTGGTTAATTAGTAGTGTTTCATTAGTGTTAGGAAGGATGTAAAGTGGCAAACAGAAAGAGTTCACTGCACACTGCTGTGTTTCACACACATGCATGCCTAATACAGGACTAAATGCCCAGGGCAGAACTTCTGACATGGCTCAGAAACATGGACTCATGACTATGCTGCTGATTTTGTTGGAGATATTCTCATTGACGACCTCAAAAGGTATCGTAATCCTGGGCATAATTTCTACAATTTCACAGATGGGTAATTTATCTGAGCAGGGGGAATTATATAGATGTGATGCTTGAAACATTTACTGCTGTGGATAATCTGTGTGCAGTATGCAATATGCTAACTGTTGGCGTAAATCACCTGAGTGTTTATTTATATATTCGGTATCATTATCATTTATCAGCTAATTTCTGCTTGATGACTTAAAAGATTGAATGTTAAAATATTAGAGTAAGATGATGAAAATGAGAATACTAATAGAAGGAAACAATTCTTTGCAACAAGATG
>JAPZDZ010000006.1:10520598-10532447 GCA_029783805.1 Acanthurus tennentii | reverse complement strand
TGGTTGTGAACCACCATAAAACTGAATAATTTATGTATAATTGCTCTCCATCTTTCTGCAATTATTGTTTATTGCAATTCATTTGCCAAAAATGACAAAAACACGCCCAGTTAAAGATAAATTGAACTCATTTTTTTTTTTTTCTAATTTCTTCAGATATTGCAATTTTATAGTAATCTTGAATTTTTCAGACAATGATAATCATGTAGTGACATTATGATATAATGACAGCACTACTGTAAGTCTGTGGTATTCATGATGAATGTAAGACTTGTAATGGTTGCTTAAAGGTTAATTTCCATGAAGCCTAGGAAATATAATTTCTCTCTTAAGAACTTAGTATTGATCTATGTGGTCCTAATTTAGCATCTTTTCTATATTTGTTTAAAATTAAAATATCTAGCACTGAATTTTATCTTGATCCTACAACAGCAGAGTTTACACTGGAATATTTTTCTCTGTGGCCACCAAAATGTGTGGAGCTCCAGTGACTATGTCAGATTTAACAAGACTAGTTTTGGCCTTGTTTGTGGGTCGGTGACACAGAGGCACAATAGTGCTTTAAGCTAAATGCTAACTTTAGCATGCTTAGCAGGTATTATGTTACCACATTTCGTACCCTAACTTTTAGTTAGGGTACGAAGTTGGCACTAAATAAACTTCACATATGAGAAGAATGTAACTTGCATTGCAAACATTAAAGATCCACTAAAGAAATTAAATATAACACCCATATGTATGTTTTAGTCATAGCTGCGAATGGAGGAGGAATGTTCACATGACCACTCCCCTCTTCCAGCTAAGGAAAAGATGGTCTTAGTAGATAGATTTAGATTTTGTCTGGTATTTACACCATTGACATAAATAATGTTTTTCATATCAATATATACGATATAAAATGCTAAAAGAAAAAATAGAGGTACTCAAGACTGGGTGATTGGGTCTTGTATGAATACACAATTCTGAATAACTTTGGTAGTTCCACATGAGAGATTTTATGTGTCTCTGTTGTTGCTTTTTCCGCTGGCTTGAAGTGGACAGCTCTCAATAGCAAAAGGTCTTTTGGTTCCTTTGGTGCACAAACCAAAAGTGTACCAATGATTTGAGAGATTATTTTCTTTTTTAGAATTGTTTTACAGTCAAGTAAAAAAAATTATTTTATCTTATTTGTTACAAAACACAGTTCAACAGTGTTTAATATGAAGAATCACACCTTATCATTTCTTACATCACATTTATTGTTATAGAATAATGACAATCAATCTGCATGAATAATTGTTGCTGATTAAAATAGCAGGTCATTACAGACCTACCGACATTAGCAGCTAGCTGCACAGTTCAGAGAGAGAAGTTATTTATTAAACTACTGTGAGGTTGTGAGTACATTCACATGTGCTACTACTCAGTCAGTAATATCTACACATTATCGTTAGCTACGGATCACATGGACAAACCCCACACTGTGCTGTGCATCACTTTCATTCAAGGAATGCAACATTATGAAACAGCTGCCAGGAGCTAGGAGAGAAGCACTCAGGATGCCACTATTCTGTCATAACTGGTATATAAAAACCATCTTACCTATGCAGGTTCAGACTCAAGGACAGGATAAAATGTCCCTGACCCTTCTGACAATTTCTTTTCATGCTTTTATTGCGGTAATAATTTTGTGCTCTCTTTTTCAACTTCGTACAAATCTAATCATCAAATGAAAAAAAAACACAAAAGGAAAGAACAGATTCAATACTTGGCATTAACACTCAAGATCAATCAACTTAAAACCTAACAAACCTATACTGTAGCGAAGGACTGATCGTAAAAGGGAAAATTTTATGGATACAATAAAAAAAGATCAAACATAATCTTTTTAGAAAAGCTAAATAAATAAATAAATCAGCATTGTAATAAAATCAACAGACACCGAAAGACATCACAATTAATTTATAAAAGCTTGAAAACAAATAAATTACACACATTTATAGTGCAATGAAAAAATGGCAATCTCACTGATAAAAACTCTGCATTATATGAGATCAATTGATAATTTACTGAAATGAGATTAAACCATTTTAACTGGACTCGAACTTTGGTCCTCACATTTTAAGCTTATGTCATCTTTTTTGCCTAACCACAGTTTAAGATTTGAAATGTAGAAAACAAATGCATTAAAAATGTGTAAACAGAAAGACCTTGAAATATTTTCAATCATGTAAACTTCAAACTACATTAAACCATTTAATTACTGACTTAAAAGTCTTCATAATTGCACTGTGCTTGGAGTTTAAAACTGATAAGACATTGTGATTAAATGTTTCACTTTTTTGTACAAAGAAATCTCTCTTCAGTGGCCCCTGCAGCCCAACATTAAATGTAAAGAGGAGCACTTGTTAAGTTTTGATTAATACTGACAATGCTCTAGTTAAACTGTATAATTTGATTATTTCATGTAGACAGACAGACAATGCAGACATACGTTGGCTCGAGGCTGAAAAGTAGTCCCAGAGTTTTCTTCAGATATTTTATACCTTTGGCTCAAAACAAAGACAAAGCCTATGAAACATCTCTGCTAGGACTGAGAAAATCTATGAGGTCTATGTTGATGTGCTTACAGTGTTGTGGTGGTGCTACTTTTAAGCACGCGAGATGAAGGATGAGGGTGGAGGATGGCTCCTGTAGAGCTGCTGATGCTCAAGAATTAAGGCATCACAGTTGATGAGCTGATGCGCCTGTGACCTGCAGCAAAAGTCAACACAGTACAAATAAACACAGAGAATTAGGAACCAGCAAAGCTTCACAGTATTCAAGTCCTGTCCACAAACCTGCTATGGCTCACTCTCCATGCTCACAGAGACTATCTGGCCTCCATCTGAAAGGAAACAGTGAGGACACAAGAGACGTCTCAGGAAAGTAATTACAAAAACATTTCAAATACAGAATGAAGGCGTGAGCACAGGCCGCAGCAGCATACCGATTTTCCCTCTGCTGTCATCGGCTGTGTGTACATTGTTTCCAAGAACAGGCGGGTTGGTTCCCACATCGGGAGGGCTGTGATTTAAGTCACATTAAAGATTAACTTTCAGCAAAAAACAAACAACAACAACATCAACAACAAAAACAGACGTGAAACAGATTAAATACTTGAAACAAAAGAAAAAATAAAAACTCAACATTACTCACCTTTTGCCATTTTGCTGCAGGATACTGTTGGCTTGTTCAGGGTCTATGTGCACCAGTCTGGTAACAAAGGAATGTCCATCTCCCAGACTGAGAAAATTAAAAGATAATGACAGTATTAGTACAAGGAGTGATCAAAAACTTCCTGTTCTGTTCCTGTCTCTGCTCCCCAAATTGAAGTTTGCTCCCTTGCCGTAGGCTCAAGCTTCAGGTTCATGGTGAAATCACAAATGTTCATGTACCAGTGATTGTAAAGACGTGCGTAAATCAGGTGCTGACTATGATCAAACCAAGTACTTTTGATTACTTATTCAAGAAAACTGTTGCTTTTACTTGCTACATGCACAAATTTTATAATCTGCCACAGAGGAGATATAATGATAGTGCTGTCTAATAATATAGTTGCAGTTATCTCAGGGGATCAGACCCACCTTGAGAAAACAGGAAATATCCAGTACTTTGCTTGGTCTCCAAACACCTCAGCTGCATTACGGCTGAAGCCGAGAGAAAACCCATTTTTGTCTGGACCATTTGTGAAGACAGGAGCCCTAAAAGCCTCTAAAAATAGATATAGAAATTTAATTAGTCATAGTGACTTTAGAGGAAAGAACCAGACGTTGAATTAAATCAAATATTTGTTTAAAGCTACCTATAGTGGTCCTGTTCTTTCCCACAAGCCACAAATGATAGATGAGAAGTGACACAATGCTGATGAAGAACAGGGCTGCCACAAAAAAGAGAAACAAGATGTGGAACTTGGCGTGTGTGTCAGGCAGCTGTTTCTTTGGAGGGAAAAAAAAAGAACAAATGTGTTAGACTTATCAGTAATTAAAAAGAATATTTCTTGTCATCACATTGAGTCATCTTTGCCTGATAAATGACAGGAGAGGAAGTACTTTTGCAACATCCACTACTGTCATCTATTTCTTTTCTTCCTCAAGCACAATATTCTCCTTCACTGTTGGACTATGTGACCAGAGCTATTGTCTCATGCAAAGTAACATGCTGAAGAGGAACCCCTGATAAGCGACCACATGACATACTTGTGCACCACAGTGACACATTCATAAACTAATAGGTCGAAGTCTTATGATGCAGTAGCAGCATGCCTTTACAGAGCCTGACTGCACCACACTTGATTTTTTTAATTTTGAGTTTTAAATATAGCTGAGTACAACAACCTTAGACACATTATGACCACAGCGACCATTCACATGCTTGAGCATGCAGATTTTTGAAACAAAAAAAAAAGTTTGTGTACTTACAGTCCAGAATTTGATGAAATACTGGATGACTGTAGCACAAATGACCAAACAGTAGAGTGAAGCATAGGCCAAGAACAAAACAAAGTACTTGTAGTTTGAGAATCCAACACAGTTGTTGACCCTGAAAAAAAAATGGGATAGAAAAAGTAAAATGTGCTTATCTTTTTATATGTTCTTTAAAATGTGGAAAAAACAGCTTTAACTCAAAGTTAAATCATGGACACCTACCATGGGCAGTGATGGTCCATTTTCAGCACACACCTTGATAAGTAAGAAAACAAATATTGTATTAGGATCATGTACTGATAGTCACCTAGAAGCACTTACAACACATGAGCAGAAGGTGTCAGTGTAAGAAAACACATAGTGCTCAATATTTTAAAAACCTGTTTTTGTTGTTTATTCTCTTTACAGCCCCCCTCCAACACACACACACACACACACACACACGCACACACACACACACACAAATCAGTTGCAATCATCAATCAGCAAATCACGAAGCAAAAAATTTTTTTTCAAGATTTTAGAGCATAAAATCACAGTGAGAATCAGTTTAAACACAACTGCTCCTTTTGGGAGAGCATAAAGTAAAAACCTTAGGTCAAGAAAAACTTGTAAGCATGTAAAAAGTAAAATAATATAAATCTTAGCTGAAATGAAATTACAAAAAATCCCTTACCCTAAAGTCATACTGGCCATTTAGAAGCCAGTGGCTAACAGCTAACTAACTCTGTTTCTGTCCAGAACCTGCAGCGTTTGCAGAGGGGTCTGTTTTGCAAGAATGTTGGAACATGCATTGACCTCTGTTGAACATTTCGACACCTTTGTTCTTCTGTAATTTAGAGGATATGTAGAGTCCATTTACTAAAAGACTGTTTTGTTATTGTTAAATAAAAGAGTCCTGTTAGCAAGGTTAGCATCTGCACTACATCACTTTGTATAAACAAAGGAGAAAAATTCAGTTTCACCTGTCAGCATGTCACCTCAACAAACAGAATGTCTGAAAAGACCCTTTTCAGAAACTTAAAACTATTTTGTGTGGACAAAGGGCCCAAAACACAGATACAAAAACTTTGCATAAAAAATAAAATTGTACTTTTGGACAAGGCCTTAATTACACAGGGTAAAAACACTCACATTTCGCAGGTTGAGCAGTGATGGCAGCGGTCAGGCTTGATTAGCTGGCAGTGGTCACAGTATCGGACAGCTATATAGAGAAAGTTATAGTATACTTGTTATAGTGCTACTGTATCACTATTTCGCCTCAAACACACATACACACTTATGTGACAGACTGCACCACCACACTGTGTCAGGTGGCAGATATTTAAACAAAACAAGAATCTGAGGTCTGTAAACGATGATATTTTTTAAAATTTTGAATATGATTTTTTTTTATTAATTGAACGCCTAATAATAATAGTGCAGAGTGTGAATTCATATCCAAATATAAGGTGCCTTATTAACTAACAGTAAGCATGCATGAGCAGTAGAGCCTGACATTAGAATAGGATGTTTTACTGAAACAGTGGGAAAAATACAGAGATGGTGTGACAGACAGAGAGAGTCAAAACAGTTCAAGTAGGTATTGGAGTAGAGGGGGAACAGACACAACAGTAGTAGATTTAAGATGAATAACATTTTATATTTGTCGACCTGAAGGGCTGTGGGAAAGGAGGTGTTATGGTTTGTGGTTGCAGAAACAGTCGCCCTTAAGGGCTGTGGGAAAGGAGGTGTTATGCTTTATGGTTGCAGAAACAGGAGCTGTCCCACGACAGTAGTTGCCCAAGAGGATCACGTAGGGGCGGAAGTGAGGAATGGAGGCAAATCAGCGAACCAACCAGGAGAGAGACTACACCAATATGTTTTGTCAACATTCTGTACTGAATGGAAGACTGGGTCAGGGAAAAAATAGTGAGTCAGACTTCGAGACCTGACACATTAATGTTGATTGTCAGGGTAAGGAAGATCGAGACCCAGAGCTCTGTATGCTTTATTCATTTACTGTTAAATAAATAGATAAACTGAGACCGAATATCTTCTCCTATCGCTTCATTAACGAACACACAGGATTTGGCTCACACATAGAAACATAGGATAGACTGGGTTCAATTCCAACAGGTCCTTTGCAGACTTTTACACTTAAATTACTTTTTCAATGCTTAAACTAAATTGACCATCCACATCTGTTATGAATTGCATACATTTTTATAAAAAGATTGTTTTCCTCTTTTCAAACATCCCAGTAAAAATCAAAAAGGTGAAATCATGATAGTTGATGGGCAAAGATGTGGCCTGTAGAGATAACAAAAGTCCAGTAACAGCTAACGGTCTAGTGTATCATAGAGTGCTCAGAAGTGTTGCACTTTTAGCGAAAAAAGGGGAAGACATGGTGTTGCAACACATTAAAGCAATTCCTTTTGTATTGCTTATTTGCTTCTTTATGTTCACATGTTTCTGCATGTTAGTGATAAACATGAGCTGAATTATGAAAGTGTCTTCCGACCTTCCGTTTTTGTAAGAGGTGACAGGGACAGCAGTACATCTGTTATTTTTTTTCTCTGCAATTCAATTTTTCTAGTCATTGAATAGCACGCCAACCGCAGTTAGTTTCATCACTGTGGTGACAGCCTCACCTCCTCCTGCTGTGCGTGTGTACACAGGTAAATTCCTTGCCACTTTCTTCAGAATCTCCTGTTGCGTCTCAGCCCGCTCCTCTCGCTCGTACAGCTCCTTCTCTGCTCTGGGCAGAGCGAACTGAAAGGAGGAGAAAAGACTGGTGTCAGAAAACATCCAACAGTTTTCTACACATGTATTTTTACAGAATTCTACCCTCTCAACATGAAAATAGTAAAAATATAAGAAGTTTTATAAACACACACTCGTGCCTTACCGCTTTTGAGGGGCCAGCTGGTGAGGACCAGATGGTTTTCCAGTAAGCCCATATAAACATGGTGAGAAAAATGTGAAAGATGACCAAATAGCTGACTGTTGAGATGAGGAAAGAAAGGAAGATGTTAAGGTTGAGAACATCTGGTTTTCTGGAATAAGCTATATTATAAATAATAAACATGAGGGGAATTATAGCAACACTCACTTCGTTCTGCATTGTTTGGGATTGTATCTGGAGAAGTAAAAAAAAAATGTCAGTGAGTAGTTATAAAAGAATTCATGACTACACATCCCCCACAACACACACATATATACACACACACCACCCATTCCTCACACCATGTGGCAGCCTGGCACGGCCAGCAGTGACCCACCCATGACAGAGAGCTTTGTTTAAGCAGCAGGGATGTCCCTGTCTTGACCACAGCCGCTGAGTTACAGACATAACTACAGTCTGTCGACATACTGACAATGGCGTGATCAGTTCAAGGCTGAAACAAACTTTAAAAAACAAAATAAAAATTTCAATCTTGCTGTTTGATTCCTATCACTGCAGAGCATCTTATTGTGTTGCGGCATCAAATTATTTCAATAAGACCCTAATGTTTACAGCAAGCATGTTTGTATTTATTTATTTATTTATTTATTTACAGATGTTAAGGTTTCAGTAATTTGGGTGTTTGCACATTTTGAGCTTTGGCCTCTTTAATTTTCCTCATGCCCTCATTACACCTTTACACAATGATTGACATGTGATGATTCAGACGGCTAAATTATAGCCATCCTTCACAATGATTAACAATGGTTTATGTATATATTTATTTATATAAGATGTGTCAGCCAGGGTCATGTGAACTGACATTAGGGTACAACTGCAGGAGAAACACTTCAATAGTTGAACCTAATAATTAAAATAAAAAAACAAAGTATATTATGAAAAGGACAAGCTAACTTGTCCATCAATCACAGATTAACAGTACAATTAAAAAGCAACAACGTGAGAAAGGTAACTGATGTCATGTTTAATATCACTTAGCAGTTTTTGTCTTATGTTATCCTATTTGTTACAACTATTTATGTGAAGTTATTACAGATTACCTGACGAATGGGCTCGTCTTTCGTAGCCCAGTTTAATTTATCAAAGTTGTCCGATTACATTAACGTTTTAAAAACTGCTGTAATGAAAGATTACAACTATGCCAGTGGTTTAAAAAACAGAAACAGGAAAGAAAAAAATTGTTTCAACGAATTTTGTCACTGGGTTTAATACGCATTTACAGCCAACAATATGCAACCACCCACGGGATGATTTCAAATCTCTCTTCAACTAGCTTACCAAAGTTGGCAACCCAGGAACTGTTTACACAAGCAGAAATCAACCCCGCGGTGGTTAAATACAAATAAAACTGAGCGTACTTACAGACACAGAGCTCCACAACATATGCGTAATAAGACCAACCAACGACCAGGTTTATAAACAGTACAGGTACCCAGTTCAGAGCCCGTTTGCAGCACCTCAGCGCATGAGAGGGCGCCATCTTTAATCCGTGTAGGACATTAGCTGCCGGTGACGTCATATACATGGTTTTATATGAGCGAGCCAAAGACGCTACGAGGCCAAGATAGTTACCGGACACGAAACACTCAACATGCGCAGATACTCATCCCGAATGTGACATGAACGTTTTATTTGAGTCATGTGACAATTAAATGACAGGTCGCAGAGACGCCCTGGCCTGTGTTTTTAAACATGCTAACCAATGACAAGTTACACATCTAGCGTCTTACATTCCCAGTTTGGCTAAACTCTTCAATCATTGTTAATTAATGGCCTTCATTATCCCTTCATATTTAATTATACAATGACTGAGAACATACCTTAGAGTTAAAACCTAGCAGTTAAGTCAATTTGGTAAATGGAAGATTTATTCATTCAGTTCTGTTTTTCAGTTTTTTAAAGGCTTTTGTTTAAAGCTAAACTATTTGACTATGCTGGCCCCAGAGGAACTTCACAACAAATTGAAAACTCAGCATCTGACATATTTTAAATTAGATAGCTTTATGTCATACCAAGCTAAGGAAAACAGTTTGCACATTAACATTTACATGCAATCATGTAAAACAGTAAATGTCTTCGGGTGCAGGACAAATTTTAGGAAAGCGTTTGATTTACAAAAAATGTGTATTTAAGTTGTTTTGGCCAACCTCCGGGTCTTTAGCTGGTAGATGTTATTCCATTATCAATTAGTTACCTTGTCTGTCCCCTGCTTGGTGCTGGACAAATGACATATTGCTTGTCTTGTTTTTTAGAGCTTGATCCATATAGTTGCTTTTTGACACGTCCAGCATTTGTGGAGCCGAAATAAACAACTCTCTATGGATGAATACAACTTCAAAAACTCCTTCACTTATTCCTCTGAGGGCACTTTGAGCATGTGTTTCGCATTTAGCTAGTAGACATATGTAAGAGTAACAAATGACAGAAAAAAAATCACATCCAAATAAAATTTTAATGTTCTTTTGCTTTCCATCACAGCTGAAACCTATTATATACATTAAAATATAGTGAACTTGCACTTGAATAAACCAGCAATAAAGCACATACTATTTATGAGTTAATTTAAACTGTAGCCTCCTCAGAGACGTTAGGTACTTGATTATTGATTAATGTCCTCTAAGAAGACCAATAAGGATGAACAAGGCATAATGAACTCATTGTACATGTCTACTGTATCTGGAGGAAGCTCTGAAAGAGGAGCGTGTCCCCTTTTTAGGTGAGGAGGGTGAGGAAGGAGGGGAGAGAGAGGAGGGCGAGATGGAGGTGGGAGAAGAGTCTGGAGAAACTGAACGTCTTCTGGTGGGACTGCTGCTGGGGGAGCCTCGAGGTGAAGAGTAAGGTGACAGGGCCTGAAGCATACGGCCACTGCGCTCCTGGATCGCATGCTGAACGAGGACAGAGACACAAATTTTACTGTGTTTTAATGTCGTGCTTCATTGCAACGGTTACGTGAATAAGTTTGAGATTTTATGGATGTGTTATTTTGTTTGTCTATACCTGAGATATTTCCCATATTACCAAGAGTGCCGCAAAAAAGTGCAAAATGCTGAGTTATAGGTAATAAAAATAATACACGTGTTTATTCAAGAGGCAAATTTTGTAGCTATTAGCAGCATCACTGAAACAATAGACGGAGAAACACCTGCTACATTTTTACAAATTATAAAGAAATACTAACTTTTAAGCAGATTTTGGACATCATTAGAGATTCCAATAATACTGCACAGTTTAAGTTGTGCTGAGTATTCTGTCCAAATTCAGTTCATTTGACTGAGCAAAGACTGAGTTATGACTATGATAAAAGTAGTGCATGGGGAATGCAAAGCCATGGAAATGTACTCATTTGGTTTTCTTTTAAGGTCATTCTCATATCTGTCTGTTATGTCTAAAGCTGAAGTGAGCAGTTAGCTAGCTTAGCTTAGCATAAAAACTTGAAACATAGGAGAAACAGCCAGCCTGAGTCTATCACCCCTGTAAAGATCAAAAACTAACTTAAAAAATCGATGTTGTATTACCTGAAAATAAAACAGAGTATAAATTAAAGTTTTTGGGGGGGTTATGTGCAGTCCTAGTTTTTGACCAGGGCTCAGTGAGTTATTGGTGCCTGGAAACCTCACAGATTTTTTTTTATCACTTCATCCTGTTTATCTATCAAACTAATAAATAAATGAATAAAAATAAATAAATAAATACACAACCAAAAAAACAACAAGCTGTTTCTACAGCTGTTATTATTTATGGGGGATTATTCTTTTCAATAAGTGTGTTTTATGAATTAATATAAAAATAAACTTACCCAGGCTCCATCAGGTCCAAACAGCTCCAGAAAGTTGCCAATGAATTCTCGAGACTTTTCCTCCCACTTGTGGATGAGGTCTTGGCTCTTCTCTTCCACTCTGTAAACAAAGTGTTTGGACTTTTCCTCCACCGTTCGAACTGTCTCCTTCATCTTGTCCACCTGGTTCTGGAGCCGGTATTTCTTCTCCTGTCAATAAAATACAAGGCAAGTGACCATCAACACAGTTGTGATTTATTTCCCTGAATTGTTAGAGTCAGGACAACAAAATCATTTTTTTTTTAAAATTTAAGTAAATAGAATTTCACTAACATTAATAAACCCAACATTCAGCTCTCGAGCTGTGTAGCCTCTTTGCAGGTTGCGTCGAACATAGATGTCATAATCACGGACGATACGAGTGATCAGATCTGATGTTGAAATGCCTTCTGTCCTCTGAGTGGCCACAAACATGCCTGGCATGAAACCAAAAACATATGATTCATTTTATATGAGAAATGACAAAACAAGAATTTATTATGATGAATATTCTCAGGCTCACCTGCTTCCTTGATGTGCTTATAAACGTCCTCTGATCCAGCAGAGGTGTAAGGGATATCATCATGGGCCACAAAGTCAATCTGTGAGAGCAACATTACAGTGTTCAGACTGATTGAATGCC
>JAPZDZ010000006.1:10510431-10520498 GCA_029783805.1 Acanthurus tennentii | reverse complement strand
GGTGTAAGGGATATCATCATGGGCCACAAAGTCAATCTGTGAGAGCAACATTACAGTGTTCAGACTGATTGAATGCCGAATATGTTTACTTGACATTGTAAGAAGCTGTGTGTCCAGTGTCTGCGTGACCTTTGACCTTATGTTTCTGAAGAAACTCTGTTGTAAGGGTCCAGGGAGCGTCCCGCACCACCTCGTCAACATAACGACAGTGTCTCAGGGCATCATAACGTTCGTCCTCTGTCATCACCGTGTAGCCCTTAAACTTGTGGGTGAGTTCATCACTGCAGACTAAAGACACAGAGACAGAGAGAACTTGTTACATGGACATATGATAGTTGAAGCCTGCAGGGGGCATTTATCTGGAATGACTAATCTGAAAGATTGAGCTGTTAAAGTTTTGGTATTTTGAAGGCAAGTTTTTTCTAAACTTAGGATTCTTGTTCAGCGACTGAAGGCCCAGTTCATTTGCACACTGTCTTACTTTTTTCAGTGTTCTTACCTCCTACTATCAAGTAAGTGTTAGGAAACACATTTTTGGCCTGCATTAGTGCTCGAGCATGACCCGCATGGAAAAGATCAAAGATCCCATCAGCGTAGACTCGCACCGGACGATGAGCTTAAAGATAAGAAATATGAAAACAAATCTTTTAATACAAGCATGAAGTTATAAAATCTTTCTCTATTTGTTGTATTATTTATAGATATTCACTGTCATGGCATTTGAAAATGATGCTAATATCTGATTAGACAATTAAAATCTTAATACTTGTAGTGTGTTGCTAAGTCTGTATTTGAATGCTGTGACACATTTATAGAAAAAGATCATAAAACCAATCATACTATCGATAAAACACTATTTTGTTGATATTTAAATCCCATTTTATAGCTCTGATAGCTATATATATATATATATATATATATATAGAGAGAGAGAGAGAGAGAGAGATAGATTCTATTTAGAAATTTTCCCTCTTTCCTTTCCTTTTTATATTCTGGGATCGTACTCTCAGTTACATGATAATCAGGAAAGGAAACAAAACACTGTTGAGAAGTGAGACCTGGTGTTCCCCTCCGTGCTTGGGCAATGGTCAGCTTTTCATGAGGGATCTCTGATTCACAGCCGGTGGACTTGGCAAAAGCTGCTGGCTCCCGCAGAGCCTGAATCCAAAGACAAGACAAAGGGAGGAGATGAGAAAAAACATGTTTGCATTGATAAAATTTTGTATTTTTCCAGTTCAGTTCATCCCTCTGAACTCCTCATCCTGTATAGGGTCTCTGCATGCATTAGATGACAGGAAAAGTTCTAACAAAGCCACCTGCCATTGTACTGACAAACCTTTTCATATTTATATTCACATCTAGGAAAAACTGTAAAGTTTCTAGGTAATCTAACCTGCGTTCATCTGGACTGTGTGAGGAAAACAGGAGAAGAAGAATTCTTTGTCTCATACAATTATACTGAATCAAATCCAAGACCTCCTTGCTGTGAGGTGACTGTGCTAATCACTGAGCCACCATGCTGCCTGAATGAAAATATACAATATATTGCAGCAGTATTTTTGAAGAACTTACAATGAAGACACTGTAATATTAACAGTGCAACTATAGGTTTTATTTTTATGAAAGAGTTGTAAATTTGCATATTGCAACTCCTCCCTAGATCTTACATAATAAAATAATTTATTAAAAACTTATCTGGCTATCTAAGAAAGATGTGAATAATCTCTGCAGTCTGAAGTAATGAGTATCTCATTATGTTGTGGACTTTGTGTTTTGTGTAGATACATACAGCAGCTTTATCTGATGTGTTGTAAGATATACAGTACTTTGAACCCCGATTGTGCTGTAAGGCCTGTCGTTTCTTGTTCTCTAAGATTGTGTGGTTACATTTTTTCGAATTTTGAAATAATCAATGCTTAATCAATGCTAATAACCGCAGTCTGCCTAAATACTTTTGATATGTTTTCCTCTTTGTTCTAGTAATTGGACGTAGTTTCCCACTTTAAACCTGTGAGAGGTCAACATACATACATACCCTTATGTTTCCACTATTAAGATGGATATGTTAGGTAAAAATGTGAACCTTATGCAATTCTTTGTTACACGTACACCATTAAAAACTGTTGAATTGGTAAAGGTCAAAGAATTACTTGATAATTTTTTATCATATCACACATGAATCACATCATGTCTAACTGTATTACATGTGAGTCATGCCCACATCGTACCACCCAGCTAATCAGATAGTCCTCCACTCCAAAGCACAAGTCAAATACTCACAAGTTTAGTGTGATATTGAAAGCCTGCCACATAAAGTTTAAAAATAAGTTTAAATGATATGTGGCACTTGTGTCTATGTTTTAATTAAAGTGATTTCACCAAGTTGTATGCAAAAAATAACCATGTTAGACAAAGAAAATAGCCCTCATAGGGATCTGTGTTCTAATAAGATTATATTTGAAGTTTAATCACAAACACGGTTGCCTCATTTTAACATGGCCACCCTGTTAGCAATGAATTCACACTGACAGAGCAGGACTTACCCTGCGAGGGCCTCCTCTCTGGCTCCGCGAGGCCTGTTGTTGCTGGACATTGCTGCCTCGGCTTCGTCTCTTTCCAGCCATCCTGGATGTTCTGCTTCCTTGTCTGACACAACTGTGACCACTGCACCCACCTGCTGCTCCTCTCAGCCGGCTTGACGAACAGGCAGGAGGGATTTCTAAAGCCTGTGTGTGTTTTTAAGCATGCATCCCATTGGCATGCCTGACCCCGATGACGAAAGAGGGTAGTGAGCAAAGTTCAAGCCAGCTTGCTAAACGCTGATGTAGGCTGAACTTCATCAATACTGAACTTAAGAGGACTTTCTATTTCTTAATGCCCATAGAAGATTGATGTTGTACAGTGTTTTATTATAAGTCCATGAACTGCATATATAGCTGGAAGGGAATATGAAAAATGCTCATGTTTTTGGGAAGTGAGACCAAAGACTGCTAGTAATGCAATATTTTACAGTTAAGGAGGCTACATAAAATAAAGTTTAAAGTGAAAGCATCTCAAGAGCCTTTACAATGGCAGCCTTTGGAACCAAACACAGAGGGGCAACATGTTCCAGTGTTACACAAAATTGTACTACTACATGACCTTTTATGTAATTCTGGTCATGGATACAGTAGATTTTGAAATCAGTGCTGTCTTTCCTATTTGTTTTCGTACATTAAGGGTTTAAGACGGCTGCAAATTGATTGACTGATTATTCCTATCAGTGCAGAAGCAAAAGTCTGACATCATGAAAACATGATTACATACTAATACTTTCTGAAACAATCACATGAAAGCATATTATACTCACTTCTAAAAATTCTTACTGAAGAAATATAAATCAGTAACTGTTAGCCAGACTAGTGGCCAAAGATTCGTAATCCCCACACTAGTTTGGACCAAAATATTTTAAAAGTGACACTTTATAGACAAAAATGGTTCCCAGAGGAGGAGACTTGCTGAACTTTCCTCTATTACAAGATGACACTTGTGGTTTCAGTGAAGCGTCAACTGAAAGATTACTATTAAATCTGAGCCATAATTTAATGTTCAATTCAGGATGATTTATAATAAGCTTTATGATCCCTTAGAAATTCATGTAGCCCCATCATCAGGTTGTCTGTAACTCTGTGGCCTAAGAGGAAATATTCTGCAAGTACACTTTCCCATTAGACCTGTGTTTAGTGCCGATTAGCATGCTAATATAAACTAACGTGAACATGTTAACATTGTGACTATAGACAAGTTAGGACAAGGTAAGGCTGCAAAATTACCCTATATTACTCATGTCTACTTAATCAATACTCTTCCTCTTTTTTTGTGTCCCCACTTCTGATTTTAGTTCAGGCCTTTATCATGCTGACATTAGCATTTAGTTCTCTCACAGAACCATAAGCATAGCAGTAGACAATAAAATTGTTTTAAATTGTGGAAGTATGTGTATGTATGAAGTACGTGTTCATAGGAGATATTACCAATGCATTAGATGAATATGTTTGTTTATGAGAATGTAAACAAGACTTTTTTAGGACCTTCAGAAACATTCAGAGATAAATAATTAGTTTAATTAAATAATTTAAATAATTAAGTTTGAAGTTTAAATCTTTATTTTGTTTTGTATATTGAAAAGAAAAATATTAATTTTGCTCTTTTACTCCTAAAATAAAGATTCAGTCAACACCAACGCCAACAGAAACTTAAGGATTTCAAGTGGATTTCATCAATTGCCAAATAAATTTTTGCAAAGGTTTCGCATTTTTTTTTGTTTTGTTTTTTGTAAGTACGCTTATGGTAAATAGTTGCTGTGCACACAAAGATATTAACATTTACAGACACACTTTTACACCTATAAATATTCAGATATACCTAAATTTAAAGTAAACAAAAGTTTGTGAAGGAGAACTGGGGACTTAAAAGTCCCCCCCCAAAAAAAAAAAATAAAAAAACACAATTCAAAATAAACATTAATAAAAAAGAGAGAGAAGAAGAATCAGATGGCTGATTCTTCCTGTCTAATGTCCATCACATTACCCAAACAGGTTGAGCACATCAAACTCTTTACTATCCATATACAATGTGAAAGTTTAAAGAAACTATGGAGTAACTTCTTTTGAATGTCAATCTAGTTTTTCCTGATCCCAGGTGGGCACAGCCTGACTGAATTTTAATTTGGGGGTGAAATATTTATTTCTGCTAAACTAACAATTTTTTTGGAAATGCCCATTACAGGTCTCACCTTCAGTCTAATTTCTTGCACATGAATAACAGCCCCCACAAAAAACACTTTTGCAGATTTAAGCCAAGTACAACAGAAACACAGGAAACGGTAATATAACCGGTTCAGGAACCAGGAGCGACTTCACAGGAATGTTTCACCTGTGAACACAATGACCTGGGGCAAGGGGTGTGGCCATCCTGGTGAGAGCATACAGGGAGGGAGCATTGCTTTGCTGATCCTCCTCTCTCTTCCTGAACACTGCCCAAATATGTGAAGTCACAAACACAAGACAACCTGTAATGTTCTGGACCTTTAACACACCAGACCAGGAAACTATATCCTACAACAGAGGTAAGACTCTCTTAACAATGAAGACTTCCTCACTGCTGTCAAATTTGTTAAGTTAAACCTAAGGAAGACAATCAGTAAACATATGGCGTCCTCTGTAACAGAAGGATTTTTAGTAGTAGTAATCCAAGTTTCTGCAGATTTCAGTTTCACTTACAATCACAATGTCATTGGTTGAGATTAATCACTGTGGGTGGGACCAAAGACAGATTTTCAACCTGCAAGTATCGTAAATGTCATTTACAATGTCAGTTTTATTTTTCTCCACTGAAGGCTGGCCAGTTTAATTACACTAGTGCGTAAGTAGATGAGTAACTTACCTTGTTTCTTTGCTTTGTTTGTGTCAAGTGTCAGAGAAACATGTGAAGGGATTGGACAGTACCTCTGTTGCTATGTTTCTTTTGTTTGTCTACACGTGACTTGCTGTTCATTGCAGTATGGGCCAAGTCTGTCTGACATTGTTATGTTTATTGGTCTGACTGTGACAACCCTTGTCCACAGGTAACTTGCACGAGCTGGTGTGAAGGATGTTCCTGTGGCACTGTCTGGCCCTGCTCCTGCTGATTTCAGTTCAAAAATGCAAAGGTATAGCCCAAAATATAACACTCTGAAATGTAAATGTATGAGCTACTTTTGCCAGTAAGCCTTTTAGGGGAAAAACACATAAAGTCAAGCAACAATTGAGGAACTGAAATTTCTTGGGAAAACCAAAATGTGTGAACTGACAGTAACACTGTGCTTACATGCCCTATGCTGATAGCATAAATGAAAATTCACATCTCTTGTGTAACATTCACTGGAATAAGCTTGGGGAGTTCCTTAAACGTGAAGCCACAAAACTTCATCTATTTTTGTTTTTCTTGCCATTAATATGACTTTAATCACTGACAGAATTTTGTTTTCCCATCAGGAAAAAAAAGTGCGTTCAATGGCCAAATACAGTCAACAACAACCCGGATAAAAAATAGTTTTAATTGAGATATTGATACCATGCGGCTTTAAAATTTTTATTACTTAGCAAGAGAAAAGGTTGGATTTTGTCAATACAACAGACCGAATTATACAACGGGACTAAACAATACATGATTATTAAGACATTCAAAAACAAACATCTTTGTTTCTAAACTCTTATCACCTTAATAGGTTTTATTTTATTTTTATTTGTCAACCTTAATGTGATATATGTAGCATTTTAGCACCAATCACAGTCCAGTTCCTTACTTTAATTCTAATAACTTTGGGAAAAAATTGGCCTAAAATTATTTCAACCAATCTTACAATATAAGCTCAAATTATAATGTAAAGGTTTCATATGTACAAGTGTTTATGATTCCTTTTTCCAGACAAGGAGCCTGGAAAAATAATCAATTCTGTTCATACAGCACACAAACCTGGCGAGCAAAAATAATTGTTACTCATAAATCTCAATGTTGCCAAATTGTCTCTCCAGTCAGTTTTCTTCATGATACGTCTTTCTGTGAAAACTGTTTCAGCTCAGTATTACGTTGAATACTCCCACACTGAGTCATACAGTACATTGCAATTATGTCACTGATGATGGCAGAAACTTTGAATGATGCATCCTTTGTTGGGCAATGCTTGTCAAGTCGAAAATGATTACATCTTGTTTATTTTTTGCTTTTTTCCTCTCTCACTCAAATGCACCTCTCTCTGTCTGCTCCACCTTTCTTTTTTTCGTCACAATCTCTCTCAGCTCAGAGCTGTGATGAATTTACAGATCTGGATCTCAGTCATGCAATCATTGGAACCAGCATCAAAATAAGGTTGTTGCTGTACACCAGAGTTAATGTCACCTGTGGGAAGCTCTTATCCCACACCAACCTGTCTGCTTATCCTGAGTTTGATTTGTCCAAACCGACCACCTTCATCGTACATGGGTACCGGCCCACAGGGTCTCCCCCTATGTGGCTGAACAGCTTTGAAGAGTTGCTGCTGTTCAGGAAAGATATGAATGTCATAGTAGTGGACTGGAACCATGGAGCTGCCAATGTGAATTATTTAAAGGCAGTGGAAAACACACACAAGGCAGCTGACAACCTCACTGGTTTCATTAAAATGATGCAGGTATGGGAAATGCTCTGTGACCATTTCTTTTGTGTTTCAACAGAAATGCCATAGACTGTTTTGTGAGTAACAAGACATAGGATTGATCTTTTTTCTCTTTTTTTTTGGATCAGGAATATGGTGCCTCTCTGAGCTCCATTCACATGGTGGGAATCAGTCTTGGGGCTCATATATCTGGCTTTGTAGGTGCCAACTTGGGCGGGAAAATCGGAAGAATCACTGGTATGTATGTGCATTAACCATCGTAATATTCAGTGATCATAATATTTGTAATACTAATTAAGCCGAGACCAAATTTAATCTCTAAGGTTCCTGTGCATAAATAAAATACATATGTTCAACATGACACACAGAACAACACACTGAATAACTGCTGAAGTTGCGGGGAGGAGGTGGGGGTGGATGTGACATGCAGGACTGTCACATGGGAATCCAGGGTAAACGTCTGTCTGAGGTTGGTTTTGGCAACAAAAACTCGACTGTCTTGATGACGGTGGCCAAAATTAATGTGACTGTGAAACCATGATGAAGTATTATCAGTGGAATGTGTGTACACAGATGAAAACTGATCCGTTTGGATGTTGTCCTGAATGTAACACATTTTGTTTTCATGTACATGAGTACATGAAAACAAAAATCATTTTAAATTCAGGTTAAAAGCAGATTGTAAAATCTCTGTTTCCTTTTATCACAATGCATAAACAACTTCATGATTTTGACAATTTTAAAGACGGTAGAAAAATATCCATTACAAAAATCTGTGCACAACTGCATGTTACTTGTTCTTAGAGTTGTAAGTTGATTCCTATGATTGTTAAAAAAACAGTGCACGTTTCCCCAATCAGACAACCTTTGAGCTCTTCCTCATCAGGTAAAAAACATAACAGTTTATGGCATGTGGCTGAGGTGCGTCTCATAGATATTTAATGATATACGTGACACTCAATTGATCTTTAATTCCCAGGTTGCTAACATGACAGATAATTAATATCACAGAGTTGCAAAATCCTTGCTGAAAAGAGTTTGGCAGAATATATCTGAGAACATGAAAAGTTTTGGACATGGTTGAATTAAAGACTTACAGAAGCATATCACAGTTCATGTTTTGCCTTTCTGAACAGGAGTCTTTGTGCCAAAAAATCATCGCACTTTTCATGGTTGTATGATAGCATGTAGATCTAAATGTCTGAAGTGTTTTTGTAGTCCTATAAAACAGAAATGAGATAGAATGGTATCAAAATGCTTCTGTGTTCCTGTGTTAAAAACATTTCAAAAATAGTAACTCTGGTTTGTCAAACAATTGTTCAGCAGTAAACCAGGATACAGTGCAGAGCAGCAGTGATAAATAGGAAAAAACAAAATGCATTTAGGGGTTCTAAACTAAATCCTTACAATAAGCAGCACACTTCAGTCTGCCTAAGCCTGCTATCTTGTAGCTTCATGATGGGTTTGGGACTAAACTTGCCGCTCTTCTGTTGTGATGTTTACAGCTCTAGACCCTGCTGGACCTCAGTTTACCGGCAAACCAATCGACAAGCGACTTGACCAATCAGATGCCCAGTTTGTGGATGTCCTGCACACAGACATAGACTGTCAGTTGACTGAAATACAGTTCTTTACTTTTAGTCATTTATTATTTTCTTAGTTTTTTTTCTTTTTACAATCTTTTATACATATGCGATGGTACATAGATAATTTTTGTGTGTTATACGTTGACTCTCATTGTCATGGGCTGACTGTGTTCACAGCTTTGGGCTTCAGAGCTCCTGTAGGTCACATTGACTTCTATGCTAATGGAGGAACAGATCAACCTGGCTGCCCCAAAACCATCTTTTCTGGTACAGTCAATAAAATAATTAACAAAAAAAAATGCAAAGACCTCCATGAAATTGTTGCGGGATATGTAATGCACAAAAAAGAATAATAATAGACTAACAATCCCCTTGTGTCTCGCACCTTTGCAGGAGGAGCTTATTTTAAATGTGACCACCAGAGGTCAGTGTTGCTCTTCATGGACACTCTTAATCGAACATGTGACAGCAGGGCTTTCCCTTGCTCCTCCAATGCAGACTTTCTGGATGGAAAATGTTTGAGCTGTGATCGGTTTGGTGTAGCCGGATGTCCTGTCTTCGGTTGGTACTTTCATCATCTTTTGCACATGTTATTTTGATTTCTCAAGCGAAAAATCCTTTTCAATGTGCAAGGTAGATAACTCTTAAACTCTTGAAAATATGACAATTCTGCTAATGGAAGAACTCAGTGTTCTGTGATGTTGATGTTGTTCTGTGAAGAACTCAGGGTTTCTTAGTATCTCAATCTGTTTCCTTCAAATCCAGGTTATGACGTCACAGGCTGGAGAGATATCCTGCTGAGGCTCAACCAAACGAAAATGTTCTTCAATACCAATGCAGCTTCTCCATTCTGCAGTAAGTAGCAAAACACTGATAATAACAATTGTAATCTTAATAACTACACAGAAACAACGGGACTCCTTAATTTCAATGTTGCAACTTAATAGCTTCACTTCAATAGAGTAAGTATGAGGGGAGTCATTTTTAGGAAAGCCTAGCACAGTTATTTTTCAACTTAGTCTCATCCTACATCTACAGAAACTGGTCTGCAGCAGCAGTGATGTCATTATCATGGTCAAAGTGACAGCTTTAAAGTTTTAATCACAGATGTTATTAATGTCAAACTTTCTGAATAATCACCCAGAGATGAACTGCACTAAACACGATGCAAGAGCTGTATAATTCATCTTCTTCCACCTTAGATCCATATTTATTAGTCAGCCCTCACAGTAGGCCTGGGCGATAAACCGAAAATTTACCGTTACCGAAATTTACTACAATAACCGACGTCATTTTGCCCATGTCGG
>JAPZDZ010000006.1:10480649-10502897 GCA_029783805.1 Acanthurus tennentii | reverse complement strand
GGCAATGATCTGGAATCATTTGTCTTTGAGAGGCGGCTGGTTTCTGTGGGGGCATCATCATCATCATCATCATCGTCGTCGTCATCATCATCGTCATCATCATTATCATCATCATCATCATCATCATCATTGTCGTCTTCATCTTCATCATCATCATCATCATCTTCTGAACAGTGTTCTGCAAAAAAAGAGACAAACAAAAAAAGTTCAAACCTGCAGCACATTTTAACAAAGTAATTGTAAAACAGATACTGGCATCTGGATAGCTCTTTCAAAAGAAGAGATGACAGAAGAGCAGACTTACCAGTCTTTGGTTTGGGGCTGCGAGCTTTTGAAGGTGAGCCATCCTTGGAGGAGGAGCTTGGCCCAGGTGGCCAGTGAGACAAAACAACAAGGTCTCGTTTCTCTATGGGAGAAGATCTGGGGAGAAATTGGCGGAGGCACTGTTTATAAGCATGTCAACAAAAGAAGTTATGTCAGTGAATCTTCAGTGTGGCCTGGATACATAAACAACACATCATTCAACTGAACAGTGATGGGAGGAAAAGATTTTAGGTGAAAAACAAAAGCATAACATCACCCAATCAACTCTTAGAAGTAAGCAATTTAAGCTATTGTAAGCAGCACTGGTTGCAGGCAGGCAAATGATCATAAATCCACACATCACATATAGGTACTTACAAAAACCATGGAATGTCCATGCTCCTTTACTCCTATTTTTGTACCCTGAATCAATCTGAGCTTTCTTCATTTATTCAGTGTTTGCTAAGGCAGGCAAATCTTGGAGAGAACTTAAAGACATCGGTCTACATCACATCACCAAATCTTCTGTCATTCCTCTTTCAGGCAAGTCAGACGGAACTCCAGAAGGCAAAGTCATCCAGTCATTCCTCGTTGTTCCTCCATTTCCTTCAACCGAATGGTTGATTCACATCAGATAGTATATTGAGACTTTATCATGATACCTTTGAACTCAGAGGCTGGTAATTTTTTTTACAGCTTCTTCTTAATAGCTGTGCAGCAGTTTTAAACATGATCCAGTGTTTGTCAACCAACAACAACTCCGGGTTTCAAAGCAACTTACTTAAAGACTTTGCAGTGCCCACAAGCAAGGCTTCTACTCCTTTACATTGCCTACTCTTCTCAAAATTTGGTGCATTGGCCATGGTTTAGGAAAAGGCATGATTTTAATAAAGATGATCATCTAATTGGCTCTGCAAGACAACAAAGTTGCGGAGCTAGCACAGAGCTCTCTTCTCCTCTTTATGCAGAAATTTCAAGTAACAATGGAAATGAAGGCTGGGATTTGGCTGAGATCATCCATTGTCCATTCACACTTCACTATGTCTTGACAGCTTGACACAAGCAGGTTAAAGACCTTTGTTGCCATTGAGTGTGGTAACATTTGCCTTGTAAAGCGGCCATAGAGTGTTCTGATTTCCTTCAGGCTGATGATGCACTTTAACTTTTCGGTCACGTCAGATTACATAGGAAATTACCACAGACCATGAAAAAATGTGGCTGCATGATTAGGCTGTTAAGACCTAAAAGATCTTTCTTCTGTCCCCACGCAGTATCAAGTTGAAATTCTGACCACTCTCTTTCTCTTTTAAGCATTTTTTTTTATCCATTCTCATAGGTCCATCTTTTTTCACTTTGTGTCTTGTCCTTTGATTTTAAGTTTTCTTTTGCATTCTCAGCCATTTTTTGCCAAGTCTTTTTTTTCAGCCATTTTAGTTGGCTCTTTGACTGCAGACATTGTTGATATTAAAACAGAAGTGGCTCCTGCAAAAGATGATCTCACCATTTGGGATGTATTTCATCAAAATACTTCAAAATTCTTCAGTTTTGACATTCACAATAGTTGATGAATGTTTGAAGCATCCTTTGAGTTCTCATGAAAGCGGAGAAACAGTGAAAGTGAAGTGAGAGAATTGGGATTTAGCTCCTCTTCATTCTGCTGAATAAGCTTGAAGCCACACGTTTTCTCACTGAGGGCAGCGCAAATTCAAACAAGCCAATCCTCCAGGTCAGAATCAGCTCAGTCCACATACTGTGAGAATCTGATATCCACTGCCAGCACAGAAATTGGGCATTTCTCTGGGTCCACAATGCACACATGCATATGGGTATACATCAGACAAAAGCATAAAAAAATAAAATTCCTAAATGTAGTGACAGGGGTGCCTTATAAGTCACAAAAGATAAATTGTTTGCTGAATAATTGTCTTGAATTTTAACATTTTAACATACCAAGACATTGTTTTTCACTTTATTTGGAAAAACAGAATTTTGGGGAATTTGTTTGAAAAGATTTCAATAATTTTTCCTTTAAAAAAAATAATCCAGTTTCACCTAATCATCTAATTCTCATGGTGGTTAGTAACGTCCCTCAGCAAAAGATACTCCTCTTCAGTTTTTCAGGCATTTGTTGTGTCTGTCAGCAGTAACAATCACCATCATCCATCTTGACATTGCAGTGCTTCGAATAAAACCATGACGTGCCATGGCACAGACTAGCTTTGTTTTGGAATTTCCGGGACCAAACATGCTACTTGGCTTGTAACTTGCTGTCATGTTTTAGTACATGCTATAGTTGGATATTTGTTTGAAGCATCTCTTTCACAGATCCATATATGGCCAATGTGTTAAAAGGAGCAATGTGACATTTTTTAGTAGAGGTTGTGTTAAGTGCAGTCCATTTGTCCTCATTTTCCTTACAAAGAATTGTTTTACACACTAAGTTGTGACTTCCATTTCAACTGGCCTTTTGTTCCTATTGAGGATGTAGGGGTCTTTGCAACATATTGAAGAGCACTTCTTTCAAGTTTATGACAATCATGACAAATTGAGGGATCCTTCAACAGCACTGAACCTAATTTTTCCATACTCTTCATCAGTGGCATTCGACATATTTTTCAGGTTTTAAAACAGGCTTGCTCTATTGATATGGTGCCTTAGTGCTTTCTCCTCAGCCCACTTGATAGGAAGGTAGTTTGAAACATTGGCAGCACGCAGAGGGGGGCATTTGTAAACTTTTGCAGCTTTTCATCAAATGAATCACTGTTGCACATTTAGCTCATCACGACATCTCCATTTTCCACAGCTGGCACCCCCTTCACAAAGTGACATTCTGTCTTGACCTCCTAATCATCATCATCAAGCCCCTGCGAACAGTGCTAGAATGAAAATACCGTACCTGTGTGTGTTCAAGGACCGGCGAGACTCCACCTGTTCTCTGCTTGTATCTGAGTCTCTTGAAGGCTTGCTGGCACTGCTCTCTTCTTTTGAAGGTGACTCTTGTAGTTTTGCCCTCCTTGGTTCCAGCTTTTTCAGAGGTACAGCATTTGACTGGAAACGTTTCTTTCTGAAGGCAAGAACAGAGTTCATATTTCCCCTTGAGGAGGGGTCGCCCAGGCGAGGCCTAGGCTTCACATATGGAGGTATTCTGAGCCTCATGAGAGACTCTGCTCGAATTTGTCTGCCCCTAACAAAGTAACCTCTACCCCTAAGAGACAAAGGTCTACCAGCAAATGGTCTGGGAAAATTGAGCAGCTGGGGTCGGTCTCTTCTGGGCTGTTTTGGATTGCCATGCTCCATTGCAGGGTCTGAGGAGGGCATGCTCATGTCTGAAATCCTCCTCTTGCGGGGTCCTTCCATTTGCCTTTCCGGAGGGCCTCTGTGGTAGGAGGATGATGGTGATGGACCTCCTTTCCATGAGGGGGATCTGAAAGGGGGCAGGTGAGGGGCATCTTGTACCCTCTCTCTACTGTGGGATCTGCTTCCCTGCCTCTCCACCGGACCACGTTGACGCCTGGAATCTTGCTCGGATGACCACCTGCATATCCATCAAACAATAGAGAAAGCATTACAATGATAGATCCATTGCCATTTTAAGTGGGAGGCCGAACTTTTAACTTTTATCTTAATGCTGCCCCTTCATAATGCCATGACAGAATGAAACAGGTAGGAGAAGTAAAGGAATAACAGATGCAACACTCCTCTCACTGGCAGGTGAAACCACATTTACATCAGACCCCATTAATTCCCTCTAATAGCTATGTGCTGGGGCAGAAAAGAGGTAATCATTACGACCCCTGTGACTGGGAGGACTGGGCCAGTTTCAGGCCAACTCTCTAATAATTTTACCCAGCTGGGATTGTTGCTTCACTCCTGTACCTCTCTAGCTTTGAGCCTCTCCCATGCATCTCTCTGGGGCTCCTCTGTGACCCAGAGGGCCCCTGTGCCCCATTGTGTGGATGAGAGAACACTCCAGCCTCGTTCCAGCGCTTCATGCCATGTTCTGCATGCTCTTTGGGCCTTTCTCTTGGATTGTAATTTCCACGTGGATCTCGACTCCGCTGCTCCTGTTGCAGAAAACCTGGCTGCCTTCTATGGCCCCTGAAAGACCCCTGGTAGGCTGGTGAGGAGCCTGGCCTTCTGTCAGCTGGGTGACTGTGAAAATGTCTAGGGGAGGGTGACCTGTGACCTGAGGGGTGGCCATGAAAAGGTGGGCCCCTTTGATTTGGGGATCCTTGTGCAGAACTGCGAGATGGCGGCTGGTGCTGGACATGTGGGGGGCGGTCTAGCCTAGATGGAGAATGCCTTCTCTGGCTATGGTGTTGTTCCATTTTGGGACGATGTGATTGAAAAGAATCCTGGTTTGGGGACCTCCAGTGATTGAAACGTGGCTCCCTTTGTTCTCCCATCAGGGGGACTCTCCTGGCAACTGGGGGTCGCCCTCTACCTCTGGATTCTCTCCAATTAAAAGGAGCCTTTGCTGGGTAACCCTGGACATCTCGTCGACTTTTGGAGTTGTAATTTCCTTCATTCGGACCAATGCCTTGACCATCTCCATAAGGTCTAACCAGAAAAAAAGAAATCGGTGGATTACAACAAAAAAAAACACTTTGAAAATACTATACTTTGCTGAAAAGTGGTCAGGATCTAGCTTAAATCATTTCAAGTACAGTACCATAAAGAAAAGAATTGACCATCATTTACATGAGGTTTCAAAATGCACCATGACATAATCAAAAGACAATACCTGGGTTTTAAGCGTGGGGGTCCAAAATGGGGTCGGACCATCTTTGAAAGTGAGCGAATTATCTATGGACAAAAACAATACACCATACTGAGCTATTAGTTTCCTGCAACTTCACCACAGCTGTTGACGTATCCCATAGTTGAAACAAGCACTTTGTAGTATGAAGCCAACACAGCTGTCCAAGTGACTGTTGTAGTTTTAAGCTGAGTAGTTAAACAGCTTAACATTTCTTAATTTTGGTAATACTACCCCTACTCCCAATGCCCATAACAATGTGGTCAAGAATCTCAAAAGCCTTGATTTATTATGGAAATGGTCAACACTTGTCACAAGTACATGTAACTTAAAATAGAACACACTAACACACAAATTGTCATTGTCATTTATCATTATCATTTAAAGTACTCTTCATAGGTTGTCATTATATTACTTTTTTTAAAATCACATTAGTATATGCTGCTAGAGTACTTTCACAATTCAGTACCTATCAAATTAAGTTTAAGAGCTAAATACACATTAAACAAGAAAATAAGTGTTTTTGAATCCATTCTTGTATACAAACTGATTTAAAAAATGGTCCAAAATCAAAAGAGTGTTTCTGGAACATTCATAAAAAAGGTATAAAGTGCATAGTTAAAGCCAGCCCACAGCAGTATGTAAACTTGCTTGCAGACAAAAGGTTCATCAGTCTTAACCTACTCAGTGCTGAAATAGATAAGGATTGCACAACATACATTCAAACCGTATCCCACTGACATTATTCAAATGATTTGATGAAACATAAGAGATACCAATGCAAGGTAAAGCTAAGAGTAACTTCAACTATCTGTTAATTTTGAAGAATTTGTAAAAATTAACGCTATATCACTATGGCTCATAACGACAAAACATTTTTTTCTTTTAAAAACCTAACATACTTAAGTGAAAGCGTATAACTAGTTTCAGTTTCAACTATATTCACCACAGAAAGAATACACTAACCCAACAAATTAACATTTTCGCATGCCTCTACAATTTAGTATTTGTCTGATGCAAGTAGCAACCGATTAGTTTTAAATACTATGGTTTTTTTTCAGCCTGGCCTCACGTTTTAATTGACTGCATACGATCCTGTGTTTCTGTTATCAAACGCAAAATCAGAAAATGTCCGTCGGGATATGCGTTTGTATTTCATTAAATTCCGATACAAAATCAATGTTACAGTCGATTAATATTACAAACAGCTTCTACCTAAATCCATTTTTAGGCTAATTATGCTGCTATTACCGCCGTCGTTGAGTCTCGTCTCCTTGAATCCTGGTAAAAGGATCTGACCAGATCGTGCTTCTATTTTTAGAAATCGCGACTGGTAACGTTAGGTGGCTGAGAAAATAACAGGGCGCAGTTTAATTGTTCTTTCTGTTACAAGAAACGCTGGTTTAGTGTTGTGAACATCTGGCGTTACTTGTGTTCCAGCGTAGCTTAAATTCAACGACACAAACATGGACGTTTCGGTCAAGCTAACAACCTTATCTTGTTGCTCGTTTGCTAAGGCCAGCTAGCCGGCCTCCTTACTTCGCTCGGTTGCAGTACCTCTGGACGTTGCTCACAGAAAACGAAAATTCACTTAACAATAGAAATTTAAAAAAAACAACAACACATTGCAGAATGCTTAGTTTAACCCCACACGAAGGTTATTCATCGAGTTTGCAAACTAACTACTTACCAAATACTTACTGTCGATCAGACGAAGCCTAACTTGCTGCGACACAGTCGGGAGTAACTGAGTTGCTCTGAGCTCTTCGTCGCACCGACTCGCCCTTAAAGTGTTTGACTGCTGAAGCGCCACCTGCTGCATCGGAGTGTGAACAACATGTTGATACAGACATGCCGGAGGGACAGTGCACTGTTGTTAGAACACTCTTTCAAGAAAGCCGGTGGGTTCCAGTTACTTAATATTTTATTGAATATTTTTTTTCTAATATTTACAGGAAAAAAACGTAGACCCCACATATAGTAAAAGTAAGATTGGTTTAAATATCAGAATTTACCACTCTAGTTATTATCTTACAAAATTTTTCAAAACCATTGGCATTGCTTGTGTTTTCTGGAATTATTCCAATGAAATTTCCACTTGTTACCTATGAACTGTCAGTATTACAAAAGCTTTGTGCCAATTCTGAAATTTAGAGACTACAATGCCTTGTTTGGTATTTCTCTGTTCAACATACACTTAGCAAAAACTGTCGTGAATGTGAACATCTCACCCTACTTAAGTCTTTGCTCCCCTTTCTTCACTTCACTTCTTTATTGTGTTCCAAAGATCAACTTTTCCTCCAGTTAACTTCTTTAAAGACAGACAAAAATTGACCCGCGAATAAAACACAAAATCATCAGTTTTATATTTTATTGTTTCAGATACCATTGATATGACCATGCTAACCATGCACAATGTCAACAGTAATTACATAACTTAAAGTCTTCAGCTGACTGTTATTGACTGTTTTGGAACATGGCTATGAGCAGACTTGAAAACCTTTTGAGGAGGTTGTATACATTATTTGTTTATACACATTTGCCTTCCTTTAAACCAGTCCTCATTGTTAAAAGCTGCATTTTAGTCAATGTGGAACAGTAGTGTTGCAAAATAAATAGCAAATCCTAACTTTCAAATACTGTGTGTAATATACATATACAGCTACTTCACTTAAGCCTCCATCAGGATATCTATTGTTGGAGTAACACAAATCTAAATATCACTTTACAAGTGACATAACTGTGTGTATTAGCTGTTGGCATGACTGTCTGCATCATGGCAGAGATAATGTGTTTCAAACTGAGGTTCAAGTATTACAGGTCACACATACAATCCCAGTGGCCAAACACAAAGGACAAACATACACAGCCAAACAACTTACACTATAATCCAGTAAATGATCGGTCCCTTGTAAGGCATCTCCAACGAAATACATTTGAACATGACACCAAAAATGGAAAAATGCAATTATTAGTCATTTTATGAATCACACAAGATGTTAAACGAGCCAACTGGACAATTCCTACACAGGACCACATAGTATAGAGAAAATCTGTAGCAGCAAACAGCATCTTTAGAGCTACAGGGTACCCATAAAAGTTGATTGTTAAGCAATCATTTTTGACCTTGTGCATTTTAGTCTTACACATCAATAGCAAAATAATCTATTGAGTGGAATCTATGCATGTTTCTGGATGTTGCTGTATAGATCAATGCATCTATTAGTGCTGTGCCTGGGCCTTAGGAAACCCTACACATAGCCAGGCACACCTATGGAAAAGTTTTGAAATGACAAAGAGTTGCTCAGCTCTCAGTATACTCATAACAAAACAGGTGTCTATTTATTGAAATGAGCTTTTATATATGCAATTGCAATTATTCCATATTGGCACTAAAGTCCAAGTTAGTGATTCACTCTAGTCTGCAGAAAACATAAAGTAATGTGCAAACCACTGACGCTGATGCTATGATGTTTTTAAATGTGCAATAACATTCAAGTTGACAGCTTTGGAGTCATCCTCCTCACTCACGTGCAGTTAGAAAGTCCCAGTTAGAAATTTAAAAGAAGAATAAAGGGAAAGGTCTCATAGCCATTCGATTAAAAACATGAATCCCATGATTAGAGCTCGCTGGGTCAGAAAGATTGCAGTGGACCTGAGAGTCCTGCTGGATTTTAGTTTGCCTGATAAATTTATTCAATTCCATCCAAATCAATCATCCATTCATGCATTAATAACATTACCTCAGCAGAACAAGTTTTACAAATTAGGTTATCATGAAAATGAAGTAGTCATGCCTTCCCCAGCGACACACTAAATTAGATTTAAAGGCTTAAGAGGGCATGTGGAAAGGCAGAAGTAAGAAATGGAGTCAGCAATCCTCTGAGCAGGCTGTGTTACATTGGTTCTGGGTTAAACTGCGACCCAGTGAGGAATCTGTGCAGGGACAATTAGAGGCTCTAACAGTATTTTAATATTAAAAACCCTGATATTTGTCTTTTTTGTCACTATTTCACATATCCAGACACATCTTCTCTCCCTGACCCTCTGTCACACTTGTTCACAAATACACTTATCTCCTAAAATGTAGGTTAAGCAAATCTTTGATGAACAGTTGCTATTAGAAGATAGGAGATGTTTGGTTTATATTGCAAGTCAGGGTTTACAGTTTTTATAGTCAATCTATATGGCTCTATTCCCATAAATATAGTCACACATGGGGAAATATTTAGTATGTGACACTCTATGAGTGTGCGTGTGTGTTTGTGTGACAGAGAGAAAGAGAGAGAGAGGGAAAAAGGGCAAGCGAAAGAGGAAGAAAAAGAGGGATTACTTAACGCTAAGTTTATTTGAGGAGGGAGGCGACATCCCAACGAGCTTTGAGTCTGACATGGGACTAACGACACCTTCGATGAGGTTCTTGTTGCAGTCGCCTATGTTGCTTTCAGAGGACAGTTTGGGGTAGGTGACACCGCCTGTCAGGTCCATCAGGTCTTCAAGAGCTCGGGTGTTACTCATGCTGCTGTGCTGGATTTCGTTGACTGGTGAAAACTCTGGGATTGAAATCAGTTCCTCTTTGGAAGCTGGACTGGAATAATGAAAATAATCATTAATATCCATAAAGAAGAAGTGTGTAATGTGCTGCTGCTCTGATAGTTACAATGTTACCTAAAGACTCACCTGACCTCCATGGACTGCACTTCATCACCGGAGCCCGAACCCTTCACATCTAGCGGCTCCAGCTTGATGATTGGCGTAGACAGGTGGCTCACCGGCAGGGGTGTCACAGGGGGTCTAATGACCTCCCTCTGGGACCCTCCTTTAGCCGTCCCCACAGCTGTTGACACATGCACGCTTTGTTGTTTGCTTACCTCAGCAGTTATATGGCTGCTCATCAAGGCACTTCCTTCACCCTTCACTGCTCCATTCGTCATACCACCACCTCCACCTCCGCTGCCCTCCTTTTGGTTGACTTTGGCATCTGTTGCCGACTTTTTCGGCTCTTTGTTTATTTGGTCTGTGGCTTTAAGGTTCGCCTTGTGCTGCTTGTTCCCATTCATTTCCACCTCTCCCCCATGTTGCTTGAGGACATTGGCTTTGCCTTCTCTTTTAGGCTGACTGCTGCACTCCTCACCAGCCTGTTTGGTGTCAGGTCTCGTGTTGGTAACGCTTTGTGTTGGTGCTGTTTGATGAGTGTTGTGTTTAACTGGCAAGCTCTTCTGATTGTCCATCTTTGCTGCAGGTGCTGCTGCTTCTTTCTTCACCAAAGCGCAATCCTGTGTTTTGACCTGGAGTGTGACCTGCTCTTTAACCTGAAACTCAACCTTTTTGGTTGCTTGCTCGTTTACCTGAGCATTAGTTTGAACAGACTTTTCTTCACCTGTGGAGGATAAAAACACACCACAGTGGACTTCACTTTGTTTGGACAGTCTAGTTTATATCAACCGAATTTCATCTGAGTTGACTTGAGTCTGTACAATAACAGTGGCTGCCACAGAGCACCTCTAAGTTAAGAGTCTCCTAATTATTGACACCTGCAAAAACTAAAAATACTTAATTAAAAGACATGAATTTACTGAACTGAAAGCACAAAAGTGTCAATGTCAAAATGTACCTTCAGTACCAAAAGTACAATCACATATTATGTAGAATGTCCCATTTTAGAGTCATATATATTATTTGACTGGATTCGAGTCAGTGATGCCTTGGGTCATCATTTTAACATTACAGTAGGTAAAACTGGATTTAATTTTAGTGCTAGGTACCTTGTCATGCAATAATAAATCAGACTGTAATTTAGTGGTTGATTTGTATTTTGTATTAATAATGTAACTCTGAAAAGTAACAAGTAAATAAGGCTGTCAGACAAATGTATCTGAGTAAAAAGAACAACATTTGCCTTCAAGATGTCGCTGAGTAGAGGAAGAAAGCAACATAAAGGGGGAATACTAAAGGGGAAAAGTTACTCAAAATTGTACTCAAAAGTCCAGTGCAGGGGATTAAGTGGCATCTAATGGTGAAATTGCAGATTGCAACTCAACTAACTATCCCTCCGCTCACCCTCCTCTTCAAAGCATGTAGGACAACCCATGATGGCAATAAAATCTGGTAAAAACATGAAAGGAAAGGTTTGGAGCGAGTGTTTAGTTTGTCCACTCTGGGCTACTGTAGATCCATGGCAGTGCAACATGGCAGACTCTATGTAAGTGGACCTGATTCACCTGTAAATATAAAAGGCTCATTCTTTGGTAATAAAACACAAAAAATCTTATTTTCAGGTGATTACACACTGACGAAAACATACTTTCTTCTGTTATATTCTTCAAATAGGTCATCCTAAGATCCTTCACACTGGACCTTTTAAATACAGTGTTTGAGTAAATGTACTTGGTTATTCTCCATCACTGGAATTAACACTGGACAGTTCAAACAAAGTGTCAGCTCACATTGTGCAGAGCGCTCCCTGAATAAATCTTCCAAGGACATTTTCAAGAGCAGCTAATTTTACAGTCAGCTCCCTTGGCACTGCTCTACAGTAAAAGCTGCTCTCTCAGCACCAGGAGCAAAGTCCTTGGCTGCTGCTCCATATACCAGAACATATTGTTTAACTCCCATCAAATGAATTTCATTGTATGACCCAAAGCACAAGCAACATGGCAAGAGTTTAAACTGATCATAGCAGCTCATTCTTCCGATGAGGCAAAGCAAAAGCATCAGAATTACTACATAAAGAGACAATAAAAATACTGCTGGAAAAATATTTGCATCTGTCTCCTATTGACATGTCATACAAGCCAACTCATAAAAATATAGGTTGCTGCTGTGCATGCTCAAAATAAGATAATAAATGAAACACATCATAAACCACACATGCCCTGTTTGCATTTTTACAGCTGCAAGGCATACAGAGAGGGGTGGAGTAAGCGGGGACAGCAAGCAAACTTAGGAATTTGCAGGGAGGCTGAATAGGATACTAACCTGGAGGTGAGACGGGCTTCGTCTCCACCTGCTCCTCCCTCTGATTCAATGCAGAACAGACACGATCAAATCAATCAGGACACAAAACCAAAGTATCACCAACAATAGAATTTAATAAAGATCATGACAACAGAAAGTCAGGATTTTCAATCAAATAAAGTTGAGAAAGAAATCTTGATTACACAATCAGCAGGTGTATAAAGGCAGCAGGATTACTGTACGAGAACATAGGGTGTCTCTCACAGTACCTTCAAGTCAGCTTCACCCTTCCTAGTTCTCTTCATGATCTCCTCAATTCTCTGCAAAAAACACACCAACATTTAATCACAGTGTGATCATGGTACAACATGGCCTAAGCATGCATTGGGTGCTTTAACTGAGTGTTTTTTCTCTTAAAAATAACCTTTTTTCTTAGCAGCCTCTCCTCTTCGTCTTGTTGCGTTGCCAGCTCTCTGTCTTGCCGTTGACGCTCTGCATCCTCTTGAGCCTGGACTCTGGCCTTTTCTTTCTGTTCAAATCAAATGGACATCTACTTGTGGCGGAAAATTGGTGACAGAATCTATATTTTATACCAAATACCACGTTAAAATAATCTTTTACCTCTTTGTCCATCTGGTTCTGCAGCTCCTTTTCCTGCTCCTCTTTCTTTCGTTTGTCTTCCTCTTGTTTCAGCCTGTTAGGATCTTCATCATTTTTCACCTTCTCCTTCACTTGTTGAACCTTTGCCTCCTGCTGTTGCTGCTCTCGTGCAAGTTGCTTTCTCAGCTGCTCTTCCTTCAGTCTGATCGAGAAGTGAATAAACTTAATAAACCCATTACTTAAACCCAACAGACCTTTAAAATTCTGTCTTTAATTCATGACTTGAGCTCACCTTTCTTCTCCCTCTTGTTCTCGTTTCTTGTCTTCCAGTTCTTTCTGAGCCCGAGCCTGACGCCTTTTCTCTGCCAGCAACCTGGTGGCCTCCTCTGCATTTGTTGTGCCAGCTGCCGCCTTTGCTGTGGACGTGCAGGGTGCTGATTCTGTCAAACACACAGGAAGAGCTGGTGTAAGATCATCCAAATTTAGTGTAGAGAAACAAATATTCTCTCGTCACTTGTGTAAAACAAACCTTTTTTCTTGTCTCCATCCTGAGTGACGCTCTGTGTCTTCTTCTCTGAGGGATCCACTTTGGGAGACATGGGGTCTTTTCTGTCAGGGGACTGATTTTTTTCAGAGGTGCAGCCTTTGAGAGGCTTATCCAAAGTTTCAGCTTTAGACGATCTGGATTTAGTGATTTCAACGTTAACCACATTCTTTACAGCTTGGGAAGATGGAGACATGTTGTTGTTGTCTGTATTCTTTTTCTCTGCTGCTTCATCTTTGGATTGTTCACTGTGTTTTTCCCCTTTCTCAGCTGACTGGTTTGGACGATGTCTTGTCGGAGAGTAATGGTAGTGATGTGCATTGCTAGGAGACTGACTGCGCATCTTAGATGCCAGCCTGCACACAGATACAGAGAAATTAGGCTTAAGATTTAAGCATTTAACGACAAAGGAACAAAATGAAAGGGAGCAAAATTAGTGTAGTAGTGCTGTGCAAAGAAAGCAATAGTCCTAGGTGATCTTTCTATTCAATACAGAACAAATAATCTTACTTGGAGGTAGTAGGGGAAGCCAGGTGCTTGGTGACACTAGCAGGGGATTCAGATCTTCTCAAAGGGGATCCACAGCCTGGTGATGCAGTTCTTCTTTCTCTACGCAGACGTTCTTTCTGTAAGTTAGAGTACATAAGGCTTGTATCTATTAATGTTTGACAGTAACCATGTCAAAGTACAGCACAGCCTGAGTTCAAGCGAGGTCTGACCTTGGGGGTATTGGGAGTGGACTGAGAGCCTCCCTGAAGTCCAACTCTGTTGTGATCTGCAGGGTTCAGTGAGCTGCAGAAAGGTGACCTGTGAGGGCTGCAGGGCGCTGCGTGATGACAAACACAATGCTTATCAAATCAGATGTGGACAAATAAGAAGTGACAGAGGGATATTAATACAGTGACCAAGGAGGGGAGCTGGACTGACTGTGTCTGCTGCATCCAGCTGAAGCTTACAGACTCACTTCTGCAGCCAGAATCAGTTTGATGACACTGCAAACAAATAAGCATGAGAATGTGTAGTTTTAATCCTAATTTACAGGTTAAAATGTTTTTTTGAATTTATTTAGCTTTTGGTTTGGTTAGAAAATGTGCTAATTTACAGCTCAAATAAAAAAAATACTTCCAAAAAACCCAATATTCGTTGCTAAAAATATTGCATTTACTCTTTTCTTTTTGTATTAACTGAAATTGACAAACAAAGGATTTCATCGTATTTGATTTGGCCTGACTGAGGGATATTGAGCACACCACATTTTTGTCCTTCAACTGCCAGTATGAGAGGATTAGGCAACAGCCAGACATAATGGGGTGTGTCTATGCCACTCTGTCATTTTCAGGAATGTCTCCTGAGTCTGTATGCTACTATGCAGTGTGATGCAAGCACACACACGTCAGCATGGTGACTGTGAACAATTATCCCGAACAAAATTACCAACATTTCTGTCCTTGCCACACCCGAGTAACGACAGCGAACGAAAACACACACCTTGTGCAAACTCACAATTACAAAAGCAAAAGGTCCTAAACATGGAATAACAGCTACGACGCTAGAGGCGGTCTCCCTGCCATCTCTTATAACTCCTCATCCATCTGTCACCATCTATTAAGAGCAATCTCTAAGGAGTACAGCCCTCCCACTGCTGATATCTGTATCTGTGTCTATTTTAGTGCACATATTTCTATTCTAGGTCATGTGCGATTAATCTCCAAAACCATCTGCTCCAGGGACCCCAGAGTCAGCACCACTTATCTCCTTTCATTTTGAAACCCTCAACTTAAGGTTATCAAAACAGAACTAAAGTGAATGCATCTGCAAACTATGAAAATACCACTGCAAGTGTTTGAGATCAATGAGACTGTCAAGTTGATCTGATCCAGTGTTCTTTATCCTGTTTGTAATTACTGAGAGGTTACTAATCTTGAGGAACTAATCCGGAGGTTAACTTCAAGGGAGGTTTTAAAGAGAGTTATGCACACTGAATGTATGTGTTTAATAACACACACACACATCAAATAAGTATACAGCCCTGAAGGTGATGAATAAATGGGGGAAAACATGAAACAGATGATGTCAGTGCATTTTCTTATTGAACTCTTTTTCCTGCATGTTGAAGGCAAAAAATTAAAGTCTTTCCAGGACATTTAGAAGACGATTTTTTTAAACTTGGTTCTGCCTGAAAAAAAAATTGGATCATAAAAAGACCTGTAATTTTAGATAAGTGAAAATATGTGTCAGCATAAGTACCCGTACCGATAACATTAACTGCATGTTCATTTGCATTTCTTAACCCTGTCTCCACAGACTTTTGCGATGACAAATCAAAGATAAAAGCCACTGAAGCAGAGCACAAACACAGCAAACATACCGCAGCTTAGACTGCACACAGAAGCAAATCATGTCTCATTTGCAACAAGGACATCATTAAAAGTTCAGCAACTTAGCAGAGTTACACGCATGCATCACAGAAAGAAGACATATGCCTGTTGGTCTAAGTTCAAGTTTCAGCCTGCCCAGAGACAAACAGACACAGACATGGTAAGGGTTGGATTAACAGAGGGGGAGATACATTTGGGGGGGGGGGGGATTGAGGGAGGGGCTTAACTTTACCAGATTCGCTGACAGCAGGAAGGGGGGAGGCAATGCCATGGGAAAAGGCGGAGGCAGCAGAGAAAGGGAGTGGGGCATTCTCACTGTCACCTATAGGCAGCGGGCGGAGCAGAGCAGAGCAGAGCACAGGTGAGCAGTCAGAGCCTTGTGAACAGTTTATCTGAGCAACTCCTCATCCATCTGTAGAGACCTGGATGGGAGTTAAGATACCAGCATGGAGGTCTTGATGAAATGTAACCTAAACTGTCCTTTTGTTTTGGATCTAATGTTAAGCCATTTTGTGTTTTGAACATTTTTTGCTGTGCTGACAGAAATGCACACAAATGACTTCAGTGTTTTTTTTGTTTTTTTTTTGCATTTTGATGATTTCAATTAATTACAGAGGTCTTAAGGTTGTAGTTCAGTGCCACATAGACACCAGTGCAGATGTGTATCTCAATCCAAGCACACATTTCTGCTCATGCGCACTTCAGCAGCCAGGCTGTCAGCAATAAACAGGCCAAGAAAAAGTCTCCCTTTAACACATTGGTTCACCCACTCACACATTGTCCTATATCTCTCTCACACACACACACATACATATATTGAGTCATGGTATCTCATAGAATTAAAGCAAAATGTGATCTTGAAAAAAAGGCACAGTTTTTCTTCTATATCTTGCTGCATCACAGTTTCAGAAAAATCTTTCAGGGATCCATGCCTGTGGTACCCATAACCGTCTCTATGGGGGACTTTCCACTCACTTCTTACCTGCTCCTGATGGGCTGCCTCTGCTCCAGCGTTTGGTCCTCTGCTCCAGCTGAAGGCTTCGCTCCAAAGAGCGCTTCATCAGGGCCTCCAACCGTTCCTGAACGCAACACAGCAAAGCCAGCCACAATGTGAACACTGTGATGTCAGCACTGATTTTGTTCCTCTGTAATTTACATACACTTACAAGGACAAACCATATGAGACTTTTGATGTATCTTTTATGCACCTTGCACCCGCACATTACTGCCTATTAGACAGATACAGTAGGCAATTATGCACTGTTAAATTAGAAAGATCTTGATAATAACTTAGTGTGAGATCAGCTGACCCTCTCCTCCTCGAGCTGCTGCCTCCTCTTCTCCTCCACAGCAGCTCTGCGGAGCTCCTCTTTCTGCCTCTGCTCCTCCAGCCGCCTCCAGCGCTCCTCCACTGTGCGTTCGTACTGCAGCCGAGCTCTGCGCTCCTTCTCCCTGATCAGCTGCTCTCTGGCCGCTGAGAGAGACAAGAGCAGGTTCAATGGAAGAAAAATCCCAGTTAATGGACCATTGTTTTTTTGCCAGTGGCCTTTTGATGTTCAGCTGGTCAAGTAGAGTTCAGGATATATTTTCATCTCTCCTGAGAAGACTCTTTTAAGAGTAGTGCTTTTATTCTTTGGGATTTGGTAATATCTATTTTTTTTCTTAAACAACACACTCACTAAATCTGTCATAATAATGTGAACTTATATGTGTTACAGTTTATTTGACTGTCATGAAGATAGAAATCCTTGTCATCATGGGGCGACTGCAGGAGCTGGATGATTAAATGTGAGTGGGAGACCTACTTTTGTGGATTATTCTATGCTACTGTCACATTCTCTGAAGTGACTTAGCTCATCCCATCAAAAAACCCAGTGAACTCAGGATAAATCTTCCACTGGCTAGCAAAGCACTTCCTCAACAATTTAAAGTTAAGGGAGACAAATGACAAAAAAAAAAAAAACTTTGCAGGGAAACTGCACTCAAAAATACATCAGGAACAGGAATGTACAGGCATTTCAGAGCTTTTCAGTTTGTGAAATCAGCCACCTTATTTATTTTATTTTTTTTTTTTGCCAAGACATCACCTACCCAGGCTTCTCTCCCTTTCCTCACGTCTCTCTTTGGCTAATCGCATCCTGTCGTCCGTCTTCATGTAACCCTCTACAACTAAAAGATAAATGAAGATGTCAAAAAACCAAAAAAGTCAGTGACAATGAAGACAAACTAAATAAGGGGGAAAAAAGTAATTTCATGGAAGCAAAAAATGGAACTTACTTTGTTTACCTGCATGGTTGTTAGTATTATTAGCTGCAAGGTGTGAAGGTGATGCGTAACCATTTATGTGGGGTTTCCTCTCTGTGTTAGATGGAGCTGGGATCATGACAACAGAAGAAGAGAGCACAAAAGATCAATAAAATAACGGTGCCTCAGTATTGAGCTGCAGTGCTGCTTTGTTGCCAGCAGAGGGAAACATTTCTTTAGCTCTCTGTGGGGCTGCTGTATGTTAAATGCATTATGTTGCAAACTGCCAAGTAGCCCCATGCCAAGGGCAAACTGCAGCAGTATGCGGGAGAGGGGAAGAAACTGTCCTTGATGTGATAATCACTCCACACATGCTCAATGCCTCTTTTGGTTCTTGGTGCTGTGCTTGTGTTGCTGCTGTGGTCAGCCCCTTAAATTCACTGATACAAAGCAGCCCTGAAACATGCTTTACTAGTTTGCACAGTAGTCACAGTATATATTTTGTAATGTTTCTCTAGTAATTATGAGTATTATTTTGTAAGTCACTCTCATCCAGATGAAAGTACTTGGAAGCAAAGTGTCAATTACATGCCCGAAGCCGCAGAGGATTACTCACTTGTTTTTCCAGTTCGGGCTGGAGAGCTGGGGCCGTTTGTCGGTGATCTCCTGTCAGGATGTAGAGTGATGGATGGTGGTGCCATCTTTTCACCTAAAACACAAAATAAATTAAAGAATAAATATGAGTATTGATCTTAACATTGAGCTCAGAGTTCCACCTCAATATCTTAAATCACAATAGTCATAAATGGTGCAAACAGAGAACCTCGTCGATATGAAGCCAAGAACTTACATAGTCACTCTTTGTGTGTGTGCGTGTGTGTGTGTGTGTGTGTGTGTGTGCGTGTGTGTGTGTGCATGAGTAAGATTTGTGTGCATTCATGTTTACAGCTCACAGAGGAGACACTGACTCATTTACTGTAAAAAGTCATTGGTTAAGAGATAAATAGGCACCTCAATTGGAGCTAATATAAAACATTTGACACTTTTTTTTACAAACAAAAAAGATTGTTTGGTAAATCTATTATGTAACAGGGACAGCTGATTAATCCTGGCATAGTGGGTGGTTGCTTATCTTAGAAAAATACTTTAAAAAAAATACTTTAATTTCGAAAATTAAATATGATCAATATGTGTGTTGTAAGCTAAACTGCCCACGCAGTCAGTTGCTTCACTTGATTAAGTGAATCAATCTGTTTTCAGACAGGTCTTTTATTGTTCGTCACTGAAATCTGGCAGACATGTCTGAATTAATCTTTAATGTGGTTTGGCTGATGTCAGACGGGAGAGCTGCTATCTTTACGTCACTTTGCTTACTTGATCTGAACTTTTGCACTCAAATGACTTACAAAAAAAAACTGTAGGCACATTTCTGTGCTTTCATCATGCTTAACTTGTAACATCATTTTCTGTCGCACCATTTTATTGACTTCTTCAGCTGCCCCCTGGTAGTCTATCCCTGATGACATGAGGTGTGTACAGCTATTAGGTTTTAATAGAATCTTTTGTTATTTCTGTACCTTACAGCTGTCCAGGTATTATTCTTGAACATAAAACCTGTTTTGTTAAATATAAGCTGCAGAAGAAAATACAAAAAATGGTCCCATATAGCCAAATGCCAAAAAGACTGTTTCAGCATTTGAGCATTTTTAAGAACTTTGAAGAATAGGTCTTAGGACTGTTTCAACATAACCCTCTCCCATAGTCACCTTGCATCCTTTCCAGTACATTCTCAATGGATCAGAGAGCTGGTGTGACAAACCTTTTCTCCTCCCCTGAGCAGAGTCACTCATACAATTAAACTAAAACTGATGAGTGACTTGCAGTGACTTTCCTCTCTTAGGGTGAAGGATATGAAAGAACCCTGTCTTCACACTGATCCAGACAACCCACAAAGTCGTCACACAATTAGTTGATGCTCATACAAATTCAGTTCATGGGTCTGACCAGTCTTCCTCTCTCCACCCTTTAAACCTTTTCAGTCGCGTCATCACCAAAAAAAGGCGACACACAGCCTGATTTTGCTCTGAAGTGACTGAACCCTTAACACAATGCAGCCTAATGCTTGCACTGTAATTCCTACTGCTGGTTATCCCCTCCTGAGAAAACTGAAAATACACAATGACAGCACACTTTCCCTCGTGATAAAAAACAAACAGGCCCAGAGATTTGGGTTTATTTCAAATCAAAGTTAAATCAAATGTCCCTCTATATTTTCCTCTATATTTTTTTAATAATGCACCTTATACAGCTGCATCAAGGAAAAACAACCAGCACTTAGCGAATGAGCAAAGCCATGTCTCCGGACCATCACTGCTCAGATCAGCATCACGCACACAAAGCTGTGGAAATGTCAGTTGCGTCATTCATGAGTCTGCTTTAAATCGCGGCGCAAACAAAACAACAGAGCCCGACAGCGTGATGATACCAGCATAACAAACCTTGCACCGAGCTTACCTGTGATTGCACCGGATGATGTGACAGCTTTCGCCATGGTGGCTGTCACAGGCAGGATACACCCTAATGTTGTCTATGTGCGCGCGGTCACCCTAAACACTCCGCAGTGATGCCAATGCAGCACAGGTATCCGTTTCCCTCCACAGCAAGAGCAGCAGGAGGAAGCGCAGCCACAGCAGAAAAAAAATACAGCCACCATTCAGCTAAGATTAGATAGCCTGAAGGTCATTATGATGGCTGGAGTCGATAGGCAGAACAACAGAGCGCTGTGTGGATGGAGGAGAGAGATGCTGGGACTGGAGCGGAGATGATGATGCGCACACAATCGAGTTTATACTATCGATCGACCGCAGCGTGCGTCGCAGCGTGCGCCCGCCCTGATACAGAGGCTATTAACACATTACCGGTAGACAGAGATTTCCTCACTGCACACAGCTCAAACAGGTCCAAAACATAAACTGTACAGACAAAAAGACGAGATGCAGAGCCTAAGTGCTTTCCTTCACGCTGAACACCGCTCTCATCTGTATATCCATGCAATAAATAGGCTTCATATAATAATAATTGTTTGGTTTTACATCACATACGGTATAATGTTCAGAGGCTGACATAATTCCTCGTTTATTATCTCCCTGAACATTGGGCTTAACTAAAATTTAAGTTGCCATTATTTTCTATTTTGATTTTTCAAAGAATTCAACTGAGAGAGCCATAAATGAAAAAGTTTTAATGGGTAAAACAAATTTTTAAGTTAGCGATTCACACAGAAATCTGTATGTTATTAGCAAGCAACAGTTCCTGCCTCAACTACCAATATTTGTCATTCTGTAAACATAGAGGGACACATTTTTCACTATTTTTGAGTAGCTATCAAATCTGACCGTGGTAAAAGCTTTTTCTGTTGTAATGGCTGGATCAGGGGCCTGGAGCAAAGAAGAGCCATCGGCCCCACTCTTTCAACTCTCTGTGCACTGAGTGAATATAATATCACCTTCAAGTGTCCATCTACTGGAGTGCATACCGCAGACTACACATGGCATCTTTACTATATTTTGCCTTCAGTCCCCATAAAAAACAAATTCTATTTCAGTGTTGAAATACTTCCAACTCTTGATTTATTGTGTGCCAACTACAGATGCAGATTAATGTTTTTATCCCACATGGAAAAAATCCATTTGATCCAGTGCTCCAGACATAATGACACCAACAAAATAAACATAATAAAACATGTTGAGATAAAATAAAAATCAAATCTGATGTGCAGCTAATAAATGATCAGCTAAGAGACCTGATTGTTTCTCTTTGTCTTGAGCCTGCCTGTTACTGCTTAATGACTCAAGGAAATGGAGAGATCTTGTATGTACCCTGATCTTTTTTTTAAATTGCACCAGTATTTTGGTAAATTAATCACATGTAATATACACCTCTCCCAACCAAACTGAGGTAAATCTTTTAAATGTAGGGCCTTATTATAATTTTTTTATTCCCTTAATGCCCATGACTTTTCCTATTTGCATTAATTGGATGTGAGTGAACTGTTGTCCGTAGTCTGCTGTCAAAGAACCTGTAAAACATGGTCCCATCTGTGATTGGTGTTAGCAGCAGTTTAAATTGTACACTTCACATGCCATAATGTCATTGGAGTTCTAAAAGATGCGTGCACCAAAGACTAGAGTCTAGTCACTAGACTGAGGTCTAATTTAACCCAGATAAATATAAAGTAATTATGATAACAAACAGTATTGTTCGTGCATTGCTCACAATACATTTAAAAGATGACATTTTATGATGTTTTATGATTTGTTTTGTGGGAAAGGGAAGGATAACCAGGTCGAGCCTGTCTTTCATCAATGGACTTATGAAAAAAGAGAGACATATTATTATTATTATTATTATTATTATTATTATTATTATTATTATTATTATTATTATTATTATTATTATTATTA
>JAPZDZ010000006.1:10409867-10475044 GCA_029783805.1 Acanthurus tennentii | reverse complement strand
ATATATATCTCTCTATCATAAACAAAAAAATACAAAAATATATATATATATATATATATATATATATATATATATATACACACATATATATATATATATATATATATATAAACAAACCCAATTTATAATTTTGGGGGAACTTTACCTTGAAGACATTTGGGGACTTCACAGGTTAAACGTATGTGTTAAGAATTCTTCAAGTTGAGTTTATTTTGAAGTGGGTGTTTTATTGTGAAGACGGTTTTGTGCAGTTACTCTTTCTTTCCTCGCGTTCTCCACTTGACATGTTTACAGCAGCGTAGCAGTCACTGACGATGTAAGTTGTGTTAATAGTTATGTGAAATGAGTGTGTACATTTTACTTACCTCTTCTGATCATGTTGTGAAGCTGCTGGTGTGTATTTGCACTCTTTGAAATGTCCATTTTTACTTGTTAGCGTGATCGCGATTTAGCATCATTTAGCATCATCCTCATCATCAAGCTAACTAAGTTGTTTGAATAGCTGATAGCCTTCATATCACCCCCAGTTTACAGGTATATGCTAACAAGTGTTTATTTATTGGATTTACTTTACAGCAGTGTTTTTCAACCATTGTGCCGTGCGGCGGCACACTTGTGTGACTATGGCGTATTATTTGCAGATAATAATTTTCAAAAAAATGTTTTTTAGACCAATTAGGTGAAATTTGATAATTTCCCGCGGCACAGTGGTTGAAAAACACTGCTTTACAGCAATATACAATCATAAATCAGTTTTTTTTCTCGCTATATATTTTCAGAAACCGCTCTGTACCCAGAATGCATCGTTGCATCCGTACAGTTCTACAGTAAACAATCTAAACTCTACTGATGTCCTGCGTGCTTTCTGACCGAAGCCCTGCAGTGGACAATTAGGCAAAATCAGCATTAAAGGTTGCAATTCTCAACAGTATGAATGTAACTTAAGGCAAGCCAAGTCTTGAACATTTATAGGCACCCATTAAGAACTCCATGCAGGTGAAGGGGAGTGACTTCTTAAACCTCAGTTTACCACAAAATACAATAAAATAACAACAATAAACCAAACTAATACTGAGTAAATAAAAAACAGAGTTCACTGCAGTTGTATTTAAAGAAAATGTATTTAATAAACAATAAATCAATAAAAGTGAAGTATGTCAATAGTGCAAAAGCAATTAGTAGTAAATTATATCCATCAAACTGCTTCTGTATTATGATTCATTTAACAATGTAAAATTTTAACACAGGGATTTTCTCACAAGGTAACTCTTAGCTGTTGAATAAAACTTTAAGAAAGTAGGTAAAAAGGCATTGGAGGAGCGCTAGACCTCCTTCATAGGAGGATGACATGTTGAGACACTCAGTGACCCACAGCAGGCTGAGGAGCAGCAGGACACCTGCATCCTCTGTTTTGCAGTAGGAAAAGATCATTTTCCGTAGAGCCCAGCAGAGAGACCACCATGTTGGTGATGTCTGATTTGTGTTGGTTGGGTGAGACAGATGTTGGGGAAAGGTGACCCTCCCATATGTGAAAACAGGTGACATTATCATGTAAATCAAGCTAATCCCACTGTCACCAGGGGTGACGGCCTCTATTTTGAAAACCCTCTATTTTGAAGCATATATACATATATAATACGTCGCATGCTATAAGCGCTGTTAATTATGGTTAAATATTAGTTTAAAAAATTCACACAACTAAATAACGTTGCGACGGCGCTGTATCAAACATCTTCAAAGAAGAACATTAATTTCCGATTTATTAACGTTACCTTCAAAATAAAGCATTTTAATCGGCTTCTGAGTGTAAATCATAGGCTAGGTTACAGTAAAAATTGTTAAGCCTCTGCCCAATACGGACAATATTTAGAGAAATATTTGCAACCCATTACCAATCATTGTTGTTGGCTCGTAGGACTGGTATTGTGCAAAAAAATCTAGGCTTATGTATCTGATTAGTCAACACACAACACACACCCATATACTTACATGGAAAGACAAATTATTTTTTTAAATTGAAAAGTTTTTTTTCTTAAATAATCCGCACATCTATCAAAATCCCACCATTTGGAAAGCTTTTATTATGAAATACATCAAGCAGAAGTGTTGTACATTAATGTTGACTTGACAGACTGATGTGAAGATAAAACGGGTCTCGCGTAGTAAGCTCGAGGTCCGGCTGCACCTTTTTGCTCAGCTATAGTGATTAACGTTCTGGTTTGTTTGTATTTCCAATCACATTTCAATCACAGCCATCTTGGGCGGCGCTAGGTTCAGGATGCAGGGTCCGGCATTGGGATACCGGTAACCCTCAGATGGTGGAGGGGAAGGAAAAAACTTATCGCCCGAGGGCAGGCTGAACATTCCCCTCAGTCCACATACGGTGAGTCATGCGCAAGCCAAACTAATACATATAACCGATATGAGGTTGCACTGTATTTGGGCTCCACGGTAATGGACTGTCAATGCTAATGTAACTTTTGACATAGCGATTTAACGTTGTTGCCCAGCAGCTCCACAACGATGTATCCGCATTCGTCAGCTAGCTAACGTTAGCAGCTAAATTACAACAACGTTTGCTCTGCAGCTGGAGTTTTTATGGTTACAGCTTTAATGTAAGCTAGTTGGCGCAACTCGAATTCGTGTTTTTTTTTATCCTGAAACGTAAAACCTGGACAAGACTGAGCTTCAAGCGAACTAAAGGTGACGGCCCTGTCTGTCGTCCTCGTATAATTAACGGTAATGTAAGATATGTTGCTGTTTCAATCCAGCCAGTTAAAGTTAGTGTGTCACTGACAACTCTCAGAATTATCATAAACACTCAAAATGAGAGGTGACAGGGACTTTATCAGAAAGTGCTAATTTTTATCTCTCAACATGTAAATCAAAGACTTGACAACTAATCTTAATTAGTTACTCTTTGTTGTTAGCAAATTTCAGCTTGCTAACGTTATCGTTTACAGTTGCGTTATCAGCTGCCTACAGTGTCAAACTTACTTTGACAGTAAGTTTATTTTGTTGATAAAATGATTAGCCGCCCATATAAGTTTATTTTATAATGATTGGGAGGCACTGGTTTGTTATGACCTTATTATGAATTATGCAATCCTATATTGCAACATTTGTTGTGGTTAAATGATAATACGATTATTCGAGTAACAGATAATTGGTGTAGTTTTATTAGGATACTTTAACCTTAAACCTTGACTTAACCGGCAGATTGATCAAGTATAGTTATAATCGTTGGATATTTGTGAGTTAATAGCACGCGAGAGGGAACAACTAATGGAAAACAGCGTTGCAATCTGAAACCAAACTTTGTTAAGGAACACAGAAAAGGACAAGTGTAAAGTTACTGGGTGTGAAATGACCATTCAGGAAGCTCTTTTGTAAGTATGTAACAGAGTAAATGGCTATGAATGAATGAATGGCTCTGAAGACACTTACTTTGTGTTTTGGTTTGTTTTCATCTGGTCAACAGATGTTTTTTCATGTTGTACGAAAAGTAATGGAGATATCTCTTAAAACTAAGAACCTTCCATTTCAGGGAGTAGTTTTATATGAGCAGATGTGGTATAAATGGTTTAAATGGGAGTGATTATGATGCCAATGTGCCCATTATTGTCAGTAACATATTGTCCTTCCTAATCAATTTGCAGTTGTCGGAGAAGTTTTTGGCCTCACCTCATGAAACCGCAGAGTTCAGCGATGGATTTCCACCAATAAGTGTTGGCTTGCCTCACAGTGATCATATAACTGATTTACTGGATCTCTCAGAAGCATGTGTCGCCATGGGATGATTGATTAGAGAAACTGTGGCTGTCAGTGATTTTGCTGAAATGTCCTGCATGGAGGAAATATTTTAGTCTCTGAGTATCAGCATCTGCAGTTGCCACTTTTGCTCTTTCACATTAGCGTGGTCTCCCAGCCATGGGCTTCTGTTTGCCTGTGTTCAAGATTTTTCGAAGGGGAAAGTATCTCCTACTGCTCCTTATCTCGCTCTCAGTGCTGGCATGGATCACAACTTTTTCAAGTGAGACAGTGAAATCTGCTCTGGCGTCATCCATCTCAACTCGAACATTTTTTAAAGGAGACGGCCTGAGTGATAAAATCAACTTTTGGACACTTGTAACCAGCCATTTAAATACTCCACCACCAAAGGTCGAATGCCCAGAGGAGTCCCCATTGCTTCGTGAGTACACACTAGTGCAAGTTAGAGAGGTGAAAAATCATCTGAAGGAAAATCTAAAATCTTTTAAATCTATCTGCTAATGGGGGCCACTTGCTAAACAGGAATGACTTTTTTGTACTCTGTTTTATGTTTCTTTAAGTTCTCAGCCCTTAGTAAGTAACGACTTGATGGTGTTGATTTAAAAAGAAGTAAAGTAGACAGATCACCTGCTGCATAAAAAACCAAACATGGTTTCCTGTCGTTAGTCTTGTATGTGATCTTGAACATTGTTATCTAAAGTAAAGTGGCTGATTGTGCCGTGCATTTTTTGGACTTTGAATTATAAATAAATATTTTACAAGACTGGCATATGCAAACCTAAAGTGTCTGGATTATTTCCTCCAGTGTTTAGCAGCCTTAAAGTCTCAAAAAGTTGGGTATTACATTTTGTATATTCTACCAGTTTTCTGTGTTAGGTAGCAAAAGATGTTCATAAAGCTGTTCTAAACTTCCTATTTAGGAAAACATTATTTTAATTGGATATTTAGCTTGTGACTAAATCTACTTACTGTGTTATGAAACATGCAACAGAATCATCACTGGCACTGTGGACTGAGATTACTGATTGAATTTGTTAACTTTTTTAGAGGGACTTGTGAAGCTCTCCTTTGAGTCTTCTCTGAAACTGAAAGATGTGGAGAATGAGAACAAGGGAGTGACTGAAGGCGAGTATGAGCCACCAGACTGCACAGCGAGGAAGAGCGTGGCGATCCTCATTCCTCATCGCAACAGGGAGAGACACCTCCTCTACCTTTTGCACCACCTTCACCCCTTTCTGCAGAGACAGCAGATACACTATGCCATTTATGTCATCCAGCAGGTATTGCTCTACATCATGCACAGTTCTGTCATAGTTTTTTAAATCAGTGTTTATTTTTTATATTGTTATCAGGTATACAGTTTATAGTCATGGTAAGTGTTTATTTGAAGTAGTTCGCTGAGACTGTCAGTCATTCTACTTTTGATTTTGTTTTGCTAAAATTATTCTGAAGTAGTTTCTAAACCAAAAATAATAATTTGAAACTGGGCACGCCTATGAGGCACACTCAATGTGTTTCATTTCTTTCTGCTGGCAATTTTCCTGTCAGTGCATCCTACTTGGGATGTAAAACTGGTTTACTTTTAAGACTTCATGAAATTGACACTTCATTTTCAGTGACACAAAAATGGCACCCAGGTGTGAACTACTCAACTACTGCTTAGAATTATTACCTAGTTATTTTGTAAGTACAGTGTCTTCATAAGTGAACAGCAAAATACTCAACAGGTTGGGTGTCCTCATTTCTGCTTGAACTGTATGAAATTCCTTCAAACATTTTGGTTATTGTGAAGGAAAAATCTGATCAAAGATGAGCTGGAGGAAATGAGAAGGTCTGGAGACAGTAGATGTCAGAGGTATTTATTGCAGAACTCAACGTTGAGGAGATCAGTACTAGCAACATCCACAAGCAATCATGAATATTGCCACCACCAATCTCAGGCTGTCCTGTGTTTAAGATGTTTTTAAGTCTTTGTGTCCTCTCATGTCACCAATCCTAAACTACGTATCCAAAGGAGGTCAAGCTGTACACCTTCAGGATCTTACTGGATATCAGAACATAAACATTCATACCCTCGGCCTTGGTTGCTGTGGTGAGGGCAGATGGAAAGAGTCTGCACAAATAACTGTGAGACACAACATTGATTAAAACAAAGGGAGTGTGTGACATAGCCATCAGCTTTGCTCTGCTTAAGTGCAAGGAAGTATAGTGGCAAACAAAGAAGTGAAAAGGCCTGGGGGGTTAGAGAAAATCCTTCACAGTCACTATGTTGTAATTTGTTTAAACAGCAAATTTAACTCCTTCACATTCACTTGTTAACCATTCTGTTTTCCTATAACCCTCTGAATATGATAGTACCACTGTAAAAATACAAGTTCTGTATAGTTGAGATTGTACTGATGTCCCATCTGTCTGTTAATTGTTTTTATAAAAATTGTGAACATCTGACACATCAGATGCAACAGGGAAACAAAAGCTTTTACACTGAACCTTGCACTGAACGCAATTTGTGAAGAACAGTAGCTTATTATGATTTTTGTTATGTTTTCCCTTTTTTGAAGGCTGGCGATGCAACTTTTAACCGTGCCAAGTTACTCAATGTAGGGTATTTGGAGGCACTGAAGGACTTCAGTTGGGATTGTTTCATCTTCCACGATGTGGACCTGGTTCCTGAAAATGATCACAATTTATATATCTGTGACGAGCAGCCCAAACACTTTGTGGTTGGCCGAAATGTAACAGGATATAAGTAAGTAGTTGACCAAGTTGTAAAATCTCCTTAAGTCGTGATTAAACTTGGTATTACTCTTGTGAACAAACAGTGCAAGATGTCAGTCTCCTCAGACCTGATATTATCCTGAATGTCCTGATATAATCTTTAAACAAATAATGTAACTTTCTTTGTATTCCTCCACTCCCAGGCTGCGCTACAAAGGCTATTTTGGAGGAGTCACTGGTATGACCAGAGAACAGTTTCTTCAAGTGAATGGATTCTCAAACGCCTACTGGGGCTGGGGCGGAGAAGATGACGACCTTCGCATTAGGTTGGACAGATACAAGGGAAAACGGCATTTTAAATAAGCAGTTTTTCCTTTTGTTACATCTGGAGCAGATGTGTTTTATATTCCATCATCCAGTTTCTGACACATGTGGGCCCTCTCTACTATCTTGTGCAGAGTTAAGCTGCAGAAAATGAAGATTTTGCGGCCGCCCGCTGAAATAGCTCGCTATACCATGGTGTTTCACAAACGGGACGGTGGCAATGAAGTAAATAAAGACAGGTCAGTTAATGTAAAGAATGGGATTAAGGTGTTATACTCACAGTTAGATATACACATCTTGATCTGTGCTTCAAATTTAATCATTTTATGAGCTCTTTTGTTCACTTTCCAGGATGAAGATCTTAGGACAAACAGTAAACGCATGGAGAAAGGATGGACTTAACAGCTGCTCATATAAGACTTTGTCTACAGAAAGACTGCCTCTTTATGTAAATGTTACTGTGGACATTGGTAAGCCAAAGAGTTGAGATTTGAAAAGGAAAGCCCTACTGTGACCAAAAAAAATTCACGATCAATTTTATACAGTATGATCATGCCACTTGGTGCAGAAACATGTACATGTTCTCAAGACATCATAATAAGCACACAAAATGCACATTGTTTTGATTAGTTTACAGATTAAAATAAAGTTCAGCTGGCAACTACATCACCGCACATTTTTTGCACATCCTGTGGCTTTCATTTCTTTATATGGTTGCCAGCCTACAGAAGAACAATTTCTTTTTATTTATCGATTTTTTTCAAGTAATAATTTGACTTGGGTCAAATAAACATGTAGGCCTATAAATATAAATTCGATAAATCCTGTAGTTAATATGCATTGTTAAAACATCTAGCTGTCAGTCCCTGACATATTTATGTATATGCCTTATTACTTGCCTCAGTTTAATAAGACAGCAACACATTAACAATGTATACTTTGTGTGCTTAATTTTGTGGATGCAATGACTTTTTCTAAAGTCCCCACAGAAACCGGTGTTGTGACATGTTTTGCACCAATTAGACTCTGTCTCAGGCCTGTCTGAGAGGTACAGGCTGTGACTGATTCATTAAGAGTTCTCTTTAACACTTTTTTTTATGCTGTTTTCACATACTAAGTCCAGACATTGTGTGAAGAGACATACAAGCAAACTTACTGGAAAAGAACTCTGATAGGTTCAACCCAGCTCCCACATGCAGGAAGCATGACCAGTTTTGTTTACAGCACATCGACAATGGCTGAAACGGCTACCAACTTACTCATAATCATGACTGTTTTAATACCAATACTACACGTGTTTGGAGGTACCCAAAATGTCAACAAAAGAGAGGAAAGCAATATACAGACAAGCAGAAAAGAGTTAGATGCAGCTGCGCTCTGAGCATTTCTGGAAAAAGAAAGCTGCAGCATCGTGGTTCTTTGTCCAGGAGCACGAGAATGTCAACAGAACCGCTTTCTTGCTTGCTGTGAGTCCTTTAGACAGTGTCCTGCTCTGTTCACACCTGGGTGCAGTCACGCATTTTGTGAACCTATTACTTTGGAGCTGACAGGGAAAAGTCTGGGCTAAATAATTCATACATTTTTGTTCACACATCCATTTCAGCAGAGTGATGTCCACTGAAGTTTACAGCAATGAGATAAATTATTAGTAAGTGATTAACTTTGTTTTATGACACCAACATGTTAATCACAAACTGTGGACAGCCTGTGATCTGAAGCAAACATCCGTTCGGCAAGAAAAGACAAAAACTTACACCAACAGAGTTTTGATGTACTATTAGTTTGTCAGTTTTTAGCGAGCTAATGCCTATAAGAGCCCATTGCATAACCTGGGATATGTAACCAATGTGAACACATCAATGAAGTCTGAAGTCTTTCTCATCTAAAATTTTCCAGTAACATTGCTGTCTGGTGTCATAAAGTGAGGGATTAAAAAAAGGAAGCACTGTTACATTGAGTACAGGATGATGATACCGTTTGCGTCAGTGTTACAGCAGACGAACCTTGTGTGCAGAAGACAAAAAAAATCAAAGACAATTGAAAAGCAATAATAATATGAGGGATTATATATATTGACATTGTTGAACAAAGTAGTAAGAAAACCTAAAACTGGCTTAATTACTTAATTATGGTAAAGTTATTTTTCGGCATTTCTTGAAATAAGAACTTTAAGAAAGTTATAATTAGTTCTTATTTCTGTTCTGTTAACTCATAGCTGCTCTAGAATCAATCTCAATTAAATTATTTTTTTAGTATTAAACAACAAAGGAAGCTAGGTCTTGGATGGTTCCCCTTGTTAAGAAATTGTGACCATATTTGAGAGAACAACAGTTTTGTCTTCAAAAGTAGTTTTGTGAGTCATCATATGATTCCTTGAGAAATGTTTATTTCTTTATAAGACCTTCATACTTGCTTCTTTTAAGCAAGAATCAATGGGTGGTGGATACTTACTTACTACCTTATTCTCAAAAATTATGACTTCTTTTAAGATCAATCAACATAACTTTCACATATGCAAAGAAATTTCATTTTAGAAAAACCTGCAGACTTCAACCTCGATCCTTGCATGCTGCTTTGAAATGTTTCTTGCACACTCATATCATTTTTTGTTTGTTTGTTTGTACTTAGCTTATATTTTGAAAGTTGTGAAGCTGCTGGTATGTTTCAACTACAGCATGTTTTGTCTTTGTTATCTAAACAGCAAATCGTACTTCTTTTAAGACTAAATATTAGACTACAATTACAAAGATAGTTGATGTTACTTGAGCCATTCCTGGTTTATTCTTAGTCTTTAGGGTTCATAATAATTTCACATTGCTTTGATTCTCAAACTGGACTGTCGATGATCTGAACAACTCTTCGTAATCACAGTATGCTGTAGCCATTACGGAGATTTTAAATGAAACTAAAGAGTGTTACAAATTTACATATTAAAATACAGAGTACAAGCTCTTGTATGTTTGTGGCCTGACTGTCCCTTCATTTTTTTATCATGTGTATGATACTATATGAATGTTCTGGGGAGGGGGATTTTCTACTGTGGGTTGAAAAGTTTTACATGTAAAAATCTTGTGAATGAACAAGATACAATAAAACTTGTCAATAAGATTATCTAACATGATCACAACCAAAACATGTGAGGTACTATTGTAGTATCAAAAATTTCACTTAACATTTTTTAGTTGAGTTTGTATTTGATATTTGAATCCTAGTAAAAGAAATTCAAAGTGATTATGACTGTTCAAGTGTCTTTGGTGGGTTTATCTTCAATGTTTGTTGATTTGTCATGATTTGTTTGCATTTGTTTGCAATGATGGGAAAACCCAGATCACAACAGAGAAGGAGGTTTTAGATTTCACCTTTAGTAGGATTATTTTCTATGTAGACATATGTGTAATAAAAAGTTTTTTTCTCATTGATTGTCTTATGGTCTGAGTTCTAGGGGAAAAAAATACAGTTTTAGCACTACAATCTTGATTTATCTAAGTGTTTGTTGTATCTGTGTCTTTCATGAGTGCAAAAGGATCTGACAAATAGTAATGTTGGTCCAGGCTACCGTTTTATAGCAAATATAATAAGTCAGATAATATAAAAGATGAGTTTTATGCTGTGCAATGGCTATTCCATAAAAAAAAAACACCATATGTCATTAAAAAAAATCATGGTATTACTTGTATTTTTATGGAGCTTGTGTCACACAAAAAGTCCCAGCCTGCAGTTCATTAGTCTGACCACAGGGGGTCCTTGAGAGCACAGTGTACACTATTGGAAGATGAAATGAAGTGAGTGAGGTCCCCTGTCCTTGAACCAAAGATTACTTTTATTGCCAGCCATTTTGCACAGCGGTGGCCTTGACAATAGAAAGGAGACACAACAAATTAAACCACAAAGAAATTGTTTTAAAAGAAATTAAACAATGACAAATCAGACAAGTTTTGGTGTTTTTTTTAAACTCAGGAAAGGAAATACAAAAAAAATAATTTGAAAAAAAGTTGCTAAATATTTTATTCCATAGAAAGTCAATTTGAAGGTATGAACAGTAGTCTTTAGATTTAGCCAAACACTGTGCTTGGTCAATCAAATCAGCACAATCAATCATTTTAAAAAGCATTTGAGTTCTTACATGATAGTTGGTACCACAATTTCCACTATGTTGTTCTTGAACAATGGTCCAATTGTAGTTGTCGTTAAGTAACCACATGAATGGCATCAAAATGCCAGCACACAAATCTCGGTCAAAATTTGGTCTAGCTGTTCAATACATGGACAGATGTTATGTTTGTGGTTTTCTAAACAGAACAGACAGTTACTCAGAAATTAATTTTTGGTGTTTTATTAAAGTTAAATAGGGAGTCATGACAAGTCTGTGTGCATGTGCATCACTGACAAATTAACACCAGAACTCCTGTACTATGAACTCGTGGATGGGCTTTAGTAGGTATTAATTCTTCCTTGGTATCGCATTGTTAATGTTAATAAATATAAGAGTGTCTATGAGTGACATGAACTTTAAAATGTATTATCTTCCCCTTTAAATGAACAACATTTTCCTATAGAGAATATTTTGTCCATTTCCCAACAACATTTCCACTCTGAGACATTTAGCAAAAAAAAAATGCTGCAGATCTACCAAGACACTGTATCACTCAGAGAAAGACATGTTCTAAAGTAAGAACAAGAATAATCCCTTATTATTCAGATACAATGAAATGTATTCTCAGGGTAACATTTTTCTTTTTTTTTCACTAGTGCAAAGAAAGAGCGGGATGTCTGAGGCTTTGTATGGACAATATGATGTCATCTCCTCTTCCTATGGTGCAGAAAGAAAGCTTTGTCTTGTGGAGGCCAGGCCTGGTCATGTAGCTCACATGTGACATTCACAAAATACTTACTAGAACAAAAATATCAACTCTGTCAGAATGCTATGATCTACTTCATAAACAGCTGTAGAGACATGCTAAATAATGTCAACGCTGCCCACAATGTGTACTCTGTTGTTTCCTTGTAAATACAGTATGTTGTAATAAATATAAAAAGTATGAATTACTAGTAGGCTATCAATCTGTTTGTTTTTAACCGCAACAGAGGAGTTATTTACAAAAAAACCAACAATTCACTGCATTAAATTAAATAAATGATACAAACCTAATCAATATGTTAGGTTTTTGGTTTGGTTCACACATATACTAAAACAATTTAACTACTTGATAGAAAACGAGCCATTTTCCAATGACTAAAATCAAATCTGATAGTTACATATTCACTGGATTATTTGTAGTATTTTAGGGCAGAGAAAGAAGTATAGTAGTACCTCTACAGCAGCAAGACAATCCACTTGTAGGGTGCATGGGGTTTGAGCAAATTTCCTCTGGGTGCTCCACTTTTTTCCCCACAGTTCAGAGTCATTCAGGTCAGCTGAATTAAAAACTCTACAGAGCCTGTGTGTGTGTGTGTGTGTGTGTGCGTGCGTGTTTGAGTGTGTGTGGTATCACTCACATTTCCTTTGAGATTTTGCATGCTGGGATAGGGTCCCCCATTGTCTTGAGTTGAAATAAGTAGAGCAGATGGATGTATGCAGTGTTTAATCTGTAAACAGAAAATGTGTTTATTTAAGAATGCATGCAGTAGCAAACCAAAAAGCCAAAAAAAACATGAATTCATAAGAATAATCACTAGTGTACTCAGAGCTGCCAGAATGAATATTTTGATAAAAATCATTAATGATCAATATCTAGTCTCACATTGTGATACTGATATAAATGTCAGTATATTACCCAGGCCTGATTTTACAGGTAGATTTTTCTCAGGTGTTGGTGAGGACCAAAAACACAGCTAAAAGGAGAGGGAATGTTGGAATTACATTTATTAGGAGGACTCAAACACAGCTCCAAATGAATAACAATGTGGCTCCTTATCGACTGAATGTGTACATTGGCAACTGTCAGCAAACAAGTTTCCCATAGAAGCTTGAAAGGTGATAATTTGTCAGTGTTGTTTTCCTAGCTCTTTTCCACTGTCCCCAAGAGTCAGTCATTGCAGGTTTACTCAGGTTCTCACGGGTGAAATGTGATTTGAAAAAAAATTGTGGGTATTTTTGTTGCTATGACATTTTTAATGATGTATTAAAGGTACAGTATGAGATCAGAAGCATCAAAACCACTGGCACCGTCTTTGCACATTTTAGGTAGTAAAATATTTTGACCAAACAGTTATGAGACCAGTAAGACTTGACAATGTTTATGTAACCAGTGGGTTGTTTTTTTTTTACCTTTTTAAGTCAGAATATGTAAGTGGTGTCACGGCTTCAAATGTAAGGAATGTACCATTACTAACCAGGAACTCATACATGAATACATTTATTGTTAATTTTTGCAATAAAGTTGCAGACTACTTTGTAGAGGAGAAGCACTGAACGCAAAGCAGTTAGTAACAAGAACCATGTGTGTTGTCCATCTCCTCACCCCAACCCCCCTCAGTCTCCCCCCATTTCCCATCTGTGCCCTTCAGGCCCTCACTTCAGTCACCTCCCACTTCCTTCTTCCTTCAGAACCCGTCTGTTTTTGTTTTTGAGCCCGGGCTCTTCGCACAGGAAATTGTATACATTGGGAACATTCAGGAAGGCAGAGAGCAGCTTTCCCGTTAGCTCCGAGTTTGGGTACATGAAAAAAGAGATGGATAAAAGAGGTCAGTAATTCCTAAACCAGAGGAGAAACAGAAGTCAGCTGTTCTCCTCCCCTCACTTCACTTCCCTCCCCTTTACACAGTCTCAACATTTCAAAAATCCCTGCCACACCACTGCCACGAGTTCATCTCTAAACATAGAATTTAAAAAAAAAAAAATTCACAGCGGAAATCAGAATAAAAATAAGAACTATTGTCTTTGAGAGGTTGTTCCTATCTTGACACATGTATGCTCTCTCAGCTACAGAGAAGCCATTGAATAAGGGGAGACTGTGTGGAATGAAGGAAAAGAGGAGGAGATAAAAAGGAGCAGAGAGAGACTGGCTGGGGGTAAAAAAACAACAGGAAACCAACCGATTCTAATGCTGTTTCTGCAAATCCTTCAGAGATAAAGCAGCAGTCTGCCACGTCCCAGCGAGGCAGCAGTCCCACCGTTCTATTCTTTAAACATCACCTCAAGTTATGACAATTTAAAGGACTAAAAGTTCAAAATGTGACGTCACTTCTGCTCTCAGCCTCCTACAGTGTGGTTAGTCAGAATGTGAGCGGATGCAGACGTTTGGGAGCTTATTGCTGGGATTTCTATGTAGCGGCTTTTCTTTAACCTACAAACTCAACCTTTCTCGAGGTCATATGGATCGATCACTGTGCTTCCAAGGATCTGTTTGTTTTAATCATCTGGACTACTAACTAACTGGAGCCACATGAAGAATAAAGGGACTAAGCTGAAGTCCAAAAAGAAAGGAAGTGAGAATGCGTTCGGCTGTGACCTGATAGAACATCTCCAGAGTTCAGGACAAGATGGTAAATGTTTCTTTTTGCCTTTTTTTAGAAATCTAACAACTAACAAGCAGCTATCATCAAACTGTACACTCTTTCTTTCACCCGGTACTTGCTCATACACAGAGGATTAAAGTTATGCTAAAAACTGACCTTAATTAATTGTTTATTATTTATTTATAGCCATCTTAACCTTTTAAATCCTCATTATGTGGTTAAAACATTAGACAAAAAGAAAAAAATTCATGTCTATGTTTCAAAAAGGCTTTTTTTCAAGTTTATGGCATATTTATAAATTAAACATAAACATGTGTTTTATCTGCGTTAAGACTATTCATTCACCCTTTTGTTGCATTTAATGGTCATTTGTGACTCTGGGTGTGGCTCTTAGATTTTTCAAGCCAATTTCCTACGGTGACTATAGTTCCTGTGACTAGTCTTGTGTCTGACAAAAGACTGGGCGGTCCTGCTGCCTATGGAAAGAAAAATTATAATCAGCCAGGAACAAAAAAAAAAAAGATTTAGACAAAATGTTAAATGTTCAGAGAAGGGTTGTATTGTTTTATCTCTTTTCTTTTCTCTGATTGTTTGCCTTCTCTTCTTACAAGCATCATCTGTGATTTTCTTTTCTGGGACGGACCATGATGTGTTAAAAAAAAAAGGGAGTGAACAGAAGTCTCCCACGTGCAGAGGCATATGAATAACTGTGTTGAGGATAACTTTAAGGATGACCTGCTAGAGTGGACTCTCTGTAAGGCGGGGCATCAGGGCAGGAAGTGAGGGAGGAGGTTTGGGTCGTACCTCTCCATCATGGATGTTCAGCAGACATATTGTGTTTTTAGATTGTTGGTGCATTACGTAGCTTTTTAATGACCAACTAAGAGTCACTCAGTGGATGTTAAGTTTTGAAAAAATAACCTTGTAGTTTATTTGTTGCTATGAAATGCATCTGTTAGTAGAGTGTATCAGATGCCCACATGTTCTGCATAGAAAAGGCAGTACAATGTCATGTTGTTTTTTTCTATCCCACAAACAATAAAAAGTTGCTTGCACATACACTTCCAATCTCTTGCAAATCCCGAGAAAGAGAGAAAATACTTTAGACTTTCACATTTGTGAGATTAAACATTGCCAGATTTTACATAACAATCATGCAATTGAGATTAATCCAAAAAACTGCAGTAGAACTAAAAAGAAACTCACATGTAATGTGGCTTTATAAGCTGTTTCAAACATTTGTGTCATGTTGTCCTTGTACAACTGCAATATTTACTACAATACTACAATGTTTTCAGAAAAGCAAGTTTCTAAATCAGCCAAACATTTTAATCACTTTACTAGTTTCATAATAAGGTTTGGTAAATCTGGCCCTGGAAATTTTAACGTCAACAAACAACAATGCTGCCATAAAATAAATGTATAAAACCTGACAAAAAGAGGAAGACTGCAGGGCTGTTAAGGGTTTTTGTAAAGCCGACCACCGAGCAGCAGCTGCAGCTTCAGCGTTTTATGGAACATTTAACATTATTATAGACACAAATAACTTGCATCTGTTGACTGCGTTGAGGCTGAGTCAAATAGTAACTTGAAATTTTTCTTGCAACATATCATAAGTTGGTTCCATTTTTAGTGTTTTTATGAATATATTTTTAAAACTTGTAAAAAATCAAACTACGACAGCAAGAAATCTTTTCTCAGTGCAGAGGCGGACAGGCTCTAAATGAGGCTCCAGAGTTGCTGTTCATCCATCATTTGACCACAGATGTGTCACTGAAAGTCCAATTAAGTCAAACAGATGAAGAATGTAAATGGAGGATTCTTGGTGCTTGCTGTTTACTGAGAAATGAACCATCAACAAGAATACTCATTAACTTTGTAGATGATGAACTTTTTGTTGTTGTTGTTGTTGTTACAAGATTAACAGTTTTATGCTTAAAACCAAGACACATTGAAATATGAGTGTATTTTGCATGGAAACATTTACAAAAGAATCCTCCATTAGACTAAGTAATTATTGGAACACCATTGAATAAAATGATGGTCACTCATACAATCAATTGAACTGAAACTAAAAACTTGAGCTGTTATTACACCATTTTTTTTTAGCTGTGGAGAACAATTATTTCACAAAACTGTTGATTTTTTCACATGAATATCAAAAAGCTTGTTTAAACTTAGGCTAACATTTAATTACACACTGTTTAGAGATTAAAATAATGTTTTTTAGTATACTAGATTCAGTTAAAAGTATTTCTTAACACTGTATCTGAATTGAAGAGATGAACCAATACTTCATCATAGTTAAGAGATTACTGATCTCATTTCTCTGTGTTTAAAAAGAAATCCCCATGCATCAAAAATACATCATATTCAGTCAAAGGATCGCCTTTTTAAGTATGCTGATTCGCAATCACTCGTTAATTTTGGTATTAGCTAAGGGGAAGTTTTGCTCAGATGTTATCACAGCATGTGATTTAGCTTAAAAGCCCCGGTTAAATCTGCAGCCAAACACAGCTGCGTACAGAAGGTGATGTACTGTAGTTCAAAAAGCCGCGTACTGTAGGTCAGTGGTAACATTTCAAAAGCCGTTTTCTATTAGAGGAAATGTCGTAAGTAATACCAGCTACAAGGACTGGGTGTGTCAACCTTCCTCTGAAACAAACAAACCATTTTTAACTTCCTGTTAAAGTCCACCTACAATCAGGGACCCTAAGGAATAGAAAACAGGCATGATGGAACAAACCCTATACGATGAAGTCAACCTTATATGCATTGTTACTGCTGTAACATTATATTTACAGTTGTTTTCATCTCCTGTGTTTAAAAGTTGAAGTGACCGTCATGTTTAGTGGGAGTATGTGCAATGTAAAAATGTAAAAGAAACAGATAACATAAATAAAGAAGCTGCTTTACCGTGTTTCTCTAACCATACACAACTAACATTAATGTTAACTCTAGTCCCTCAGGTTTTGAAGAAATGTGCAGAGTTTATTGAGAAACATGGGATTGTGGACGGAATCTACAGACTGTCGGGGGTCACCTCAAATATCCAGCGTCTCAGGTACTCATTCGACATATTTCAGACTGTAATGCTTTAAAGTCATTAAAACATCAACATCCAACTTCATTTTATCAAATAACTCCCAGAAAATAAGATTAGTCCATCTCATTTTGTACCCGTATGGGCTGTATAAATAGTTATTGTTGTATTTAATTCAAAGAACTATTGTTTATATTTATATCTCTAGATAAATATGTATAGTCTTTTTGTTTTTTTCCCAGTACAGCGAGCGTTAGGATAGACCTCCAAACAGGCCACATACTACATCAGTAGTTAGCATGGGTGGTAAACAATCAAAGCATTCAGCTAACTCTGTGTGTGTTTTTGTGTGTGTGTGTGTGTGCAGGCAGGAATTCAGCTCCGAGGCGTGCCCTGACCTTACAAAGGAAGTGTACCTCCAGGACATCCACTGTGTGGGTTCCTTATGTAAGCTGTACTTCAGGGAGCTACCAAACCCTCTGCTCACATATGAGCTATACAGCAAATTTACTGTGAGTACATTCAAAATGCATTTACAGTTTTGCTTGTGAGGTGAAAAGTAAAAATTGTGCGTGGTGATGATATTTGACAGCAGATTTATCCTGATTTTATGCTTTATAGACACTAATTAGTAACAGGCAAAATAGCAACGCCGACAACAGATGTCAGTGAGCAGCACTTATTCTAGATGATCCTTCAGTACATTTGTGTCAGCATTACCTGGAAATTATTTATTATCATGTTTGATGAGTGTGATTTTATCTTAGAGCCTCTCTATTGATCAACTGTTTTCAGCTCTTCCCTGGAGAATGAAGCATCATTAGCAGATGTACCCTTCACGACACCAAAAGATCCATTTTATCTCTTACCATCACTGCTGTAAAAAGGTCATAAAGAAAATGATGTAATACTGCTTGACTGTATTACAGAGCTAATTGGAGGAGATGATCTGTTTTGATCTTCACTGTGTATATTTGTGTATATCTGTGTCTTTTTGTGGGCTACCCTGTTGCCAGGCTGCTCTGGTGAGAACATTTTGTTTCTGTACCTTTGCTAAATCACAGGGGATGGGGTGTGGTTATGGTTTGTAATGTAGCAAGAGTAAAAGCATTAAAAGCATAATGAGACTCTAAAATCAATTCAAACTTTTAGCTAACAACCTGTGTAGTAAAAATGAGGAGGCACAATTTCTACATTTAAGTACCAGAGAGAAGCGCTGTGGCTGTTTTTTCTGGCTTTAAACAGATGTGAAAGAGACTCTTGAGAGGAGTAGGGGAAGGGAACAGAAATACCAAACTGTAAGCCCTGGTTGATGCTGTGTGTAGCTTTCTGTGTACCTTGACGGGTCATTTGCATACTGTGGCATTCATACATTTTGGGCTGCTCATGTCTGAAAACTTCAGCACTCAGTGTTGTAGGAAAACTCAGTTCCCCACATTACGTAAGATGTAAAAAACAACACGCCAATACCGTAGTTCCCTGTTATAGAGCTTCCTGACCAAGCTGGAAGGAATGAACTCAGTCTCAGCAACTTGTGCATTGAGCAGGATATACCTAGTACTAATGTTGTATGTTGCTGAATAAAATACTTAACATTTTCATAGGTGTTGTAATGTAACAAGTGATTTTGAAGTTAATCTTTTGGCAGAAGACTGTGCAGGAGCACGTTTTAACAATGTTAAGTTCACCACCTCGCCCATGACTAACAAATGCAGCTTACATGCTCGGCTGTTTGGGCCTCAGTCACATGAGTTTGAGTGCACGCAATCCTGCATGTCTGTTTACATCTGTAAACACCCAGGGATAACTAGGTTAGAAGACCAGGTTGATGCTTTATCATAGCTTTACACTGCAGTTCATCCACATGTAAAGTTCATTAGGCTTTACTCCAGGAGAACTGCAAAGATCACAAACATGAACATGTAATTCATGGGAGTGAGTGGCAATTTTGAAATAAGCTTCATTTTCAAAAACAGTTTTCCTAGCCATGATGAATATCATAATATAATTTATTATATAGCATATGATGCTAGTGAGATGCAGAGGCCAAGCATCTAAATCTTTCACTTTTGACGATTTTAGGCGTGAATTCTTTTGACGTGGACATCTGTCTCTTTAAATGCAGGAGGTGGTCAAAGTCCAAGGGGATCATGAGAGACTTTTACACATTCAAAGGGTCATCAAAGAACTGCCAACTCCTCACTTCAGGTGAACATCAACACGTTACAATTTTTGTGATAGGACTGCTGTACAACTTACAGTCCAACCAAATGTCTAACCAATGTGACAAGTGTTTGTGGATCTCCTTTAGGACTCTGGAGTACCTCACTAAGCACTTGGCCCACCTTGCCACCCTAAGCACTCAGACCAACATGCATACACGAAACCTGGCCTTGGTTTGGGCTCCAAATCTATTGAGGTGAGTTTAAATTCACATATCTTCATTTTTTGACTAATTTAGAAAGAAATATGCAAATACTGCATCTGTTCAGGGAAAATATCCGCTTTTTTTTTCTTTTTTAAACTGATGGTTTTTAACTTTTCTTATTTTTATTTGTGATTTTTTTCAGATCTAAAGACGTTGAGGCATCATCAGGTAATGGAGACATGGCTTTCCAGGAGGTGCGTCTGCAACAGTCAGTGGTTGAGTTTATCCTTAATCACACAGAGCAGATCTTCAACAGTGATTCTGTGCAGGTCAAACCCAAAGAAGGTATGACATTTAAAAGATAGATTATTCTTTTACGGAAAAATATTTTGTCTAGGATTTGTTCATTTACTTTTTATTTTACACCTCCAGGACATAGTTTGATGTGTGGGGAGAAGTATGCCACACTCCCCATCAGTGGCCAGTGTGGGCCGATGAAACTGATGAGTCTGGAAGAAGCCCAAGCTCGCTCCTTAAGTCCAAACCATCCTGTCCATAGAGAGAGGCAGCGGGAGAACAGTCTGCCTGACACCAGCACTGCCACACTCTACCACACCGTTATAGACAGCAAGTATGACAGAGTTTGTTTCAGTCTGAATTGACTCCTTTAGTTTAACTTACAAGCAGTATGCAGAGTGTTAAATGCACATATGGTTACTGTTTTTGTTACTGTCAGAGCATGCTGTGGGAAAACACTCACAATCTCTGTTTATCTATTAGGAGAAAGTTTTCTGGGAAATCAAAGAAGTGGAAATCCATCTTCAATCTGGGACGGTCTGTGGACTCAAAGGGAAAACTGAGCCGGAATGGCAGCGTGTTTATAAGAGCGCCTGGGATAACAGGTAGTGTGTCCAAACAGGAACTTTACAGTGATTACCATACACATTTAAAGGAAGTGTCCCTTAACATATATGTTGTTTTTGCAGACTGATATGGTCAAATGCCAGCATGAACAACTCGCATGCAAAATGAGTCCTGTGTGATTCAAAGAATTTCTTAATGTAAATTCAGAAGTACTGCATTAGAAGAAGTTGATGGAAAAAAGCAGAGTTAATAAAAAAAACAAACCTCCAAATCTAAAAGGTCTTTACATCCCCTTCAGGTTTTTTTTTTTTTTTTTGCTTTTTAGAAAATGGGAGACAGAAACACCATTTCTAAAATAAACATTTCTAAATAAATCCTCAAGCAGTGAAATTTTAACTAACATGACTATTTTAAAGGTTTTCTCTAAATACAAATTCAAATTTATAGATGTGTGTTGAAAATGTATAAAGTCTTCAGATATTTAAAATGTTTTCTTTAATGCAATAATATAATTTTTTTTTTAATAGAAAAGACAGCTCTTCGTCCATCAAGGAGCATGGAGTCCTTGTGCTCCTTACCAACAGGTGAGGCTAAAACAATAATATATTAATATATTTTAAAAACAGAGCAAAATTAATGTGATACTTTAATTTACAAGCTGCAAACCTAGTCTTTGCCCCATTTTTTAATGTTGTTGTGGCATTGATTGAAGTAAGCTTGTGTTTTTTTTTTACTTTTCATACTGTTCCTGTGCAGATGAAGACAGAACAGGAAGCAGTCAAGCTGGTGGCATTTTCGTTCCAGATGTAAAATCCAGAACACTGGGATCTGACTCTCTCTTTGACCTGGATGAACAGGACCAAAACTGGGAGATTAAAGGGAAGAAAGCAAGTGGGGCAACAGGTGGCTGGAGCTCTAACATGAACCAAAAATCATCACCAGGTGCCTCTGCGCCCCCTCAAAAAACATTACCAGAGCAGCTGAAGGTGTTCAAAAGTGATGACCTCGGTGGCTACAAGCCCACCTCACCGAAAAACAGGAGGATGCTGTACTCAGGCTCCTCCAACAACAGCTCCTCTCGGCCCTCCTTCCCAGGAAGTTTTTTTCCACTGGAATCCTCACCAAGGCATCAGCGCAGAGCCGTTAACATATCTGAGCCTTTTGCTGTGTCTGTACCCCTGCGTGTGTCGGCTGTTATCAGCTCTAACAGCACACCATGCAGGGGGCACGCCAAGGACAAGGCAGCTACTCTGAAACCCTGCAAAGAGAGCTCAGAACCGAGCAGTAACAGTGGAAAGAGCAACACTTTCCCCCAACTGGAACCTAAGAAGCAGGAAGGAACAGAGAAGAAAAACACAGAGCAGCCAGGCTCTAAAATCCTGTCAGAGGGTGAGGACATCTTCCAATCTCACATTTTAAAATGGCTTGTTACATTACATGTTAAAGTCATACATGTGTAGGAGGCTGTCATGAAAAGACTTACTTCTTCCTATTCAGATACAAGCAAAGCAGTGGTGCAAAAAAGCAGAGAAGGGAGGAATATTTCCGAACTGGAACCACTTTCACCTGCAAGTGCAAGAGAAGGCAAAGATGCAGCGCCATCTCCTGGGAAAGAACTGCACAACCAGCCCATAACTGTTGAACTGGTAAAGATGTGTTTCCACTGGAGGGCATTACAGATATCATCTTTTATTTGGGCTTATGTTCTCTGTATGCTTCGATACTTTTTAATTTGTAATCCTGTTACAACATAGTTTTCTTTTTTCTCAAACTCCCTTTTTATTCATATTCCTTGAAAGGTAATAAAAGTGGTGCCTACTGCTCAGATACTTTCTTGCAAAACTTTGGCAAGAACTAGCATGTAGGAATGATAATGTTAGTTTTTCCTAGAGATGAATGGTGGAATTCTTTTGCGTGTTTTTAATCCTCTCTGTTTTTGTTTGTTTTTCATTCACACTTTTTCAGGACAAGCAATCTTCTACTGGGAAAGAGCTGTGGTCTGACCTCCACCATGAACTGAAGATAACTGAACCTGAAATTGACCTGCTAGACGAGACTTTTAAACCTGTTTTTGGCTCTAAGAGCGCTTGTGAGGTCACAAAGTTAACAATGGACGTCAAGTCAAAACGAAGCCGCAGCTCTCCATCTCTGTCTTTGCTATTTAGGGAGCAGTCCTCGAATACCTCTCTGAGTGATCATGTAAGTGCTACTGGATCAGACTCTGCAAAGAAACAGCCTTCAGAGTCAGACATCTCATTTTCTCTTTACAAAAACACAGAAAATTCTCACCCATCTGACATTATTAATGAGAAAGAGAAGGAGCTGCAACAAAAAAACACACCCTCAAACAAAGATGACCTAGTTTCCACCAAACAGTGTAACCCTCCTTTGGAGGAAAGCCATTCAGATAAAGTTATGAATCATTTGAGGATAGAGAATATTCCAACAGCTGAAGGTTTCTCAGGAGCAGACGATACTATTAAAGAATCAGAAAAACATAAAGTTCCTCAAGGAGACAAAATTGTTTATTGTGAGGGAGCAAAGAAGGGTGTGAATCCTGAGGGGGAAGCCATTCAAAGGCTATCAGTGTGTTTAGAGGAGAGATGTAACATGTTGGAGACGCCACATCTTGATAATGATGAAAGTTGTGGAGGAAACTCAGAGGATCTTGACTTAGTGGAGCCTTGGGAGGATCTTAGCTCCACCAAGCAGTGGGTTACCAGTCCTTTACACTCCCCTGATGTGGAAGAGCTGTTCAACCAGCTGTCACCCTTCAGCACTCATGAGGAGACTCAGAGCTTAGAGGAGTCAAAGGTGTCTTCTCCTTCAGGTGATAATAACAAAAAGTCTCTGACAAAGAGCACTGAACACCTTCCAGGAAATATTCCTCAGACTACCACCAGCAGCAAACAAGAAACTAAATGGACGTTTTTGCCTTTAATACCTACACGGGTCAGTGTGAACAGCCATAACACAACACAACCTCACACAGGAAAATGCAACACAACAAAACAAAAGAATACAGTCTCATCTCAGAGGTTTTACAGACAGATGTCTTATGAGGCAGCTGCTTCAGAGAAAAGAGAGGAAAATTATTTTTCTAAACACAGGCCATATTCACTTAATCTAGACCTGGGGCATAGATGCATCAGAGACATTTCTAACCAGCAAAACCGTAATTCATCAGAGTTTTCCTTTGGTCAGAGAGGATTACTGACATCGTCTGCAACTGCAAACAACGGGCTGCCTTCGGAGCTGGAGCTGTTTCTCAGTGATAGGCAGGCACCTCTTCGGCGAAATTCAGCCCCAGTCAGTGTGTCATCGGTGCGTACAGCGTTCATGATAAAAACGTGTCAGGCCAAAGCTGTGCCCGTTGTCCCTCCGAAGGTGCAGTACAGTCAGATACCTCACTCCAGACATGGGAATGACTTTGATGCAGTAAAGGAACAAGAAAAGGAATATCCAAAAGTGACCTTAGAGAAAAGCAACACTGCACCTCTTCCAACGATGTCAGATCTAAAGGAGGAGTTAGAGAATAAAGAGCCTGCACCCAAAAACCAAAAACACACAAATGCTGACAAATGTGGGGAGTCTGTGAAGACCACATCTACTCCAGAGCTGCCAGTCATAACCAGGAGACATGCCCCAAGTCTGGAAGTGTTTGTGGATTGTCCCAGACCTAACAGAGGGAACCTCTTACAAAGACCTTCATTTAGAAACAGACAGAGACCTCAAAGTCTCATCCTGCTCAGCCCTCCTTTTCCCATTATGGACTACCCACCGTCAGGAGATGATGGTAAACTCCTCTCATCCATCAAGAGCCTGAACGACACGCCAGCAGTGAATGTCTTTTCCAAAGAGATGGCGGAGAACTTCAGGACACCTGAGGGGATCGCTCTTCAAAACAAAATGACTATTCCAAAAAGCGGGCAGAGACTGGAAACATCAACCAGCTGCTTCTACCAGCCTCAGAGGAGATCGATGATCTTTGACAGCAGGAGCCACAGACAGATCGAGTGACTGGAGCATCAGTAGCTGACTCTGAGAATGAGTGTTTGTAAATAAATAGAGATTCTTATGTAAAACCATCAAGTATTTGAGAAGGAGTTGAGGAGGCAATGATATATGTGAAGGTCATTTATGCTTGACTGAGATCTAGTGCTTAGTCATGTTTTTTGTTAATCTGCTTACTTATGTCCTGAATTTGGCAAAATTTGGTCTAATTAGAAAAGGAAACAAATGGTTTATTGTCAGTAGCAAACAGGAACCAGAGACAATGTTATCAAAACTGAGGTCTCTTACTATCTTTTTCTAGAATTTTCAACTAAATCTCACAGTCTTTCAAAGAGTCATGGACATTTAGGAAGCCATACTAAGGGAGATCATGAGATTTGGTTGAAATTTTAAAGAAAAGACAAAAAAAGTGGACCTTACGTTAAGGTTATTGTCTAATGTGTCATGGTTAGTTGTTTAAATGTTCTTTTATCGTTCTCCCTTTCAAAATACACTGCCTTCAAATTTCCATTGCAGCAAACGTGGCTTGTGGTGTTCACTGTAAATTTGGACAAAAATTATGCTGTCTTTCAGGGGAATTTCTTTTATGTCTCTGCAATATTTTCATATACTGGATTCTGCCACAACACGCTCAGTTCCAGAGGAATCAGAATGAAGTTATTTAACACATCTAAACATATCCTCCATGTGTTACTGATGTTATGACCTACGGTTGGATCATTTGAACAGACTGACCTGGCAACAGTTTACTGTGACTTCTCACATAAATATAAGTGAAGGGCTCTTAGAATAGGAAGTGTATAGCAAAGATTAACAAAAAATAAACTGAAGAGCTGACAATTAAACTGTTAAACAGTTTAACAGCCATGAATTTGAACATGTAGCTGAAGATTTGTTTATTTATTCTTTTATTCACATAAACTTGATAATTATTGAATATACTGTATTGTGATAAGCTGATGTCAATGCGAGATTCTTTTAAAACTAATATTTAAGAGGAAACTCCCCTCTCTGATTTATCGGAATTATGTACATGTCCAGTGTGCAGGATTTAGGGGGATCTATTTGTAGAAAATGGCAGAAATTGCATATGATTTTCAAAAGTGTTAAATCACCTGACATTAAAAACAGTTGTTTTTTTTATTAGTTTAGAGTCTTTTGTATCTACAGAAGGCACAGGTCCTCCTTCACAGAGTCTCTCACCACCATGTTTCTACAATAGAACAGGCTGGACAAACCAACAATTTGCTCTTCTTTTTGTTCTTGTTTCATGACCATGGTAGATTGTCCGGCAGGCTTGAGAAATTTAGTTGGGTGCAATCTGCAACTTTATCGCTAGGTGTAACTAAATCCTACACAGTGGACTTTTAATGAATCCTAGTTAAGAGGGACTTTAAGTCATGTGTATCTTTATTTCCTATAATTGCTTTCAATTGTATAACTTTTTTTTTGTTCGGTTTTTGATAGTAATGAGAAAAAAGTAAAGAGTAACTGATATAATGAAAAGTAAACTGGAGGTTGAGTGTGTGCACACTGACTGTATTTGATGTGTTAGGTGCTTTACTCTAAAGTAAGATGATGGTATCTCTAGACTTTTTTAAAGGTCTTTGCATGTTTCAAACTCGGGATCTCATGTTTTTACCTTAAGTTCTACTTGTGGGTATGCGCCCATGAACACTACATAGCTTATTTGTTAAAGGAGGTTATGGTATATTTTTTAACGATGCAAATCTCATTGAGGTGTGTCAGTGTTTTTATACTGTAGCTTGGATCGACTCTATGAATCATTACAGTTTTTTATTCAAAATGAGACATAAATGTTTTTATTTGTTCTGTAACTTTTGTAAGCCTGTTGATACTGAAAATGACTGACTGGAGTGTTTGTATAGGAAAAAACAACAAACTTATAGAGGAGAGTTTTGTTCTCATTACCTGATGAAGGCACCTGAAGTAATGTACATAAGACACTTGGGGAGTTTTGTTACAAAAGAAAGTTATGAGAATAAAAAGTTCTAAAACACACAACTGTCAATGATTCTGGCTTTCATTAAAACGTTATCAAATAATGAAATTCTACAAACTGGTAAAAACTGTATTTGTTGGTGAGGGGTTACATGTCACGTGACAGGAAAAGACTGGGAAACAATCATTACAGCAACAGGTATCAAATTCAGACTAATATGGAACTGGTTACATCTCCAGATTACCTAGTAAACAAAATGAAGGATTACAGCACTAGAAGTAAGTATTTTAAACAATCTATTCCATCAGATATGAGCTTCTATTGTGTATGTGTTTTTGCCAAGTGAAGCACATTTGGCTTTTTTTTTTTCTTTAAAAAAAGGCTCTTTGCTGTATAAACAGAAAGCACTCAGGTCCTTCATTTTCCTCCAAATTTTTTTCTCTTACATCCTTTTCAACAATCCTTTTGAACCTTGCTTTTCTCTTTTTCTTTTAAGTATTTTAGCCAACATATCAAGCAAACTACACATAATCAAAGATGTCGCTGAAAGGTTTGAAAGGGTTTGTTTTTTTTTTGTCCAGCTGTCAGTAACTGTATACCAACTTATGATGATGAAAATGCATCCATTTTCCCTCTGAGTCCTGAGTATTTCATAACTTTCATACAGTGCTTCAGGAAGAAGCTCATTGAGAGGAGAGATATAAAAGAGTGCTGCTGTGTGAATGAGGAGCGTTTAAGGGGCCCCCGAGACCAATGGGGCCCTTTGGAGATCAGATTAGATTCTGCACCCAGTAACATGCGGTGTAGATGAGACCTAGCATGCCTGTTATTTGTTTCCATCTGAGCATTTTGAGACAAAAAATAACACTTTAAGCTACTTAGTGAATTTTTTTCCCATTATACACAAAAGCAGGATTTTATGTCAAATATCTCCAAAAATGGTTGTACCCAGTTCCATGTTAATCAACTGGCGCTGGTCTTTGCCACCAGATGACGCTCCTGCTCCGCACTATACATCTGAGCCGCTTCTGTGTGGTTCAAACAGACGGGTCTACAGAAAACAGTCAACGCTGCTTCCAGCTGCACGAAGTGCTCCAAAGACTCCGAGAAGTGACATTTAGACATTCCTTTTCTTTCTCTGCTCGCAGGAAAATTCGCTGTTGTTTTATGCACGAAAATGTTTAGTGTCTGTGTGTGTGTGTGTGTTTGTGCGTGTGTGTGGCTGTGGCTGTGTGTGTTCGCACGGTTTGTGCGCGCAGAGCGTGCGTGTAGTTTGCCTTTTACTAAGGACTTTCACTGACTTCTCTGTCGTCCTTTTCAGCATAATTTTTTTATTTGAAACTGCGTGATTCCATGTAGCAATAAAGTCAAACCACTGCTACACTCATCGTTCAGCTGTTTAAATCCCATTTCAGATTTTTATAGAATACACACACACACAAGATGCAATGCGCTCGGCTAAAAAACAAGTACACACAGCTTTTGATGCATAATAGACGATGCACAAGTGTTTGATTTAAACAGAGATTGACTACCGATACGGTGTGAAGGATGTAGTGCAGGAAATGACTCTTTGTATCCTGAGTTTGCATGTTTTTATTTTTGAATACTTGCTACAGTCACAAGAATTGTTTTTTCCTTATATTTTGATAAGCTACCCCTGTGACCAGGTATGCCTACAATTCCCACTTTTCATAGTAAGTATTCATATGTGGGTGACCGTAGTCAAACTATGGCAAAAGGAAATCCCCTATAATTTGTCCAAAATGTCACATCTAATGTTTCACTAAAGTCTCATATAGAAGCGTCGATTTTGAAGCAGCCGTGGCGCTTGCAGAGGTCACTTCCATGTCCGAGCAGTTCATTATTTCTCGACCTTTGACACTGCTTCAGTATAGGCCGAGAATTAAAAAGGCGCATTCTGAGCACACTGAAAAAGGCAGGCAGAGCACGGTGCGCGCGTTGAATATTCAATTAGAGAGGGGGGAAACTGAGGAAAAGTGAAGCTGCGTGCCAGTCCTTCATCTTACATTACTGATTAGCTGTTAAACAGATTATATACAGCTGAATGGGTTCAAATGTTGAAGCAGAAAACAGTCGGAGTTCAAGGCTTTGGCAGGCGGTTTCCTTCCCCGCCACTTCAGCAGGCTGAACACACTTTGTCACCACTAACAACTCTGTAATTAAACATGCTGCTTTCTCATTCTTCTTATTTTAGACACACATTTTTTTAAAACCATCCAAAGCATCTAAAACTCTTTCCAGTTCATCGATGCAGGTCCAGATGTCTGGATGAAGCTGCACCAAAGTACAGCAGAAAATATCTGTTTTACGGGCTGTAAACAGAATCAATATTTTTTATTTTATTCTACTCAGTGTTAATGCAAAAGTAAAATATTTTCCACTTTTATTCCACCCAATGCTTACATTTCTTATGTGAGAAAACTATTTCCTTCCAATAATTTTTTTATTAGTGAAGAGGGGCTGCAGCAAAATCAAAACCATCACTCACCATAAAGTATTAAAATGTGAAGACAAAATTCAATAAAGCTTTGAATATTTGTTTTAAAAAGTATCTTCGTGAAAATAGTTTCCCCTCTTTCAACAATAACTCAGTGCCATAAATCTACATGCGTGTCTGGAAGCCTGGAGCAGCAGGTATTTGAGATTTTAAAGTGAGTAAACAAACACGTTATAAATGTACGAAAGTGTTTAAAAGTTTATAAACTATTTTGTTAAAGTTACCAGCTTAACATACTAGGTTTACTACACACATTTACTAAGCTGGATAATTTTAAAGTAGTTGAATGTGCAGTGCCACAGCAAGCCACGCGGGTCCAAAAAGAGCTCTCATTGAGAAGCCACGTGTCCGTTTCCAAAGCCTCTCCAACTTAACCACCTCCTTTGTACGACTAACCCACATCGGCAGCGTCCCTCCACATAAAGGGATTTGCAATTTCAAGATATTTCAGCTTAAATGTTTTTGACAGTTCCCTCGCTTTTACCTCGGCTTGGTTATTTTAACTGTGCCAAATGGGTCACCTTGGGTTGCTGTCTGCGCGCAAAGGGCTTTTGCGCGCATTCAGTCTGAATTTTTTCCAACTTTCCTTGACGGGGAAACCAGCTGCTGGTCGTGAAAAGACGGCTTATTAATTGTCCTTTGTCATGCAGAATTGCTTGATTTCTAAAGAAACGTACAAAGGCTCTTTTTCAGGATTCAAGTATTTTGTTTCGTGCGTATTTTCAAACCATCGAATCAGCTGCAGCGCCGCGCCGTCTACCAGACTCTCAGGTACTGACTGCCTGCTCCCTTTGTCCCCTTTTAATGCTGTTGTAAATCGTGCAGACTGATTTGTTACAAGCTGTTCTTTTAATCTGATAGATAAGAGACATGTCAAAGAAAAGCCGTAAATAAAAAATTAGCCAGAATAAAGACAAGGGCGAGTCTGCTAGATGGGCGCCTGTTGACTCAAGCGGCTCTCCAGCGTCAGGGGAGCCCTCTCTTCAGCTCCGTCAAGGTTACGTCCACAATTCCCTTTTCTTCTTTTTAAAAAGACACCGTAGTCCTTTTTGCTTCAATGAATTGATCGGCACAAAATTAAGAATAAATAAATTGAGCATTTGGAGCACCGAGCGTATAAGCTCCCCCAGGGCGCATACCCCCGGGCTATTGAATGGATAAAGGGCGCTTTGCAGAGGACGTTGTGAGCAAAATGGGGCTCTTTGGTGCAATTAACAAAATAGTCTAATCCCATATCTTAACAAATGCAAATATTAGAGTTTTGTTAAAATGGTTAAGTGAACAATTAAATGAAAGTTTACAAGTGAAACTTCACGTCCAAATAAGGCACACTGATGCAGATAATGTGCTGTACGCAATTTAAGAACAGTTTTTACTCCCTTTAAAAAAGTCCAGTGATACGTTTCCAAAGAGGCAAATGTAATTTAAAGCCTATTTAACATAAGAAATATAATTTTGAGAACCAGAGCTTCAGTCAAAGAGCAGCTGTAGCGGTGCGTAAAATGGGCGAACAAAACTGGAACTATACACTGAACTCCTGGTTAGGTGTTTTTTGGAGATGATTTAGTGATCAGATCGCATGCTATTTTACTTCAGTAAAAATATAAATATACACTTTTTTAAGTATTAGTTTTGATCAGAAAATCCTGCACAAGTCTTTTGCCTAAAAGACTGAATTCATGTTTTAGCGTGCTGCTTAGTATTCTTGTGGCATATTATTTTATTTTGTGGATTTAATATTTTTGCAATAAAATTCCCATTTATTATAATTAAACATTATGTTTATTAATTTCAAGAATAATAGCTAAGCTGCAGCGTCTTGTATAAGGTCTAAAACACACCTGGAGCTCATAAAACCGACAATAATCTTGACATCACGGTACGTTACCACTTAGAACAATATGGGTCATGAACACCAAACTGTGTCTTATCCTCATTTATTTTCATGTTAGATCGATATCATAAGATATGCACACTCCTGATGCACCATTATACACCCACAGTGATTATTAACTCAGTCACACGAGATGGATCATTTCAGCTGGGATGAAACTTGAAAAGAGCTCCAAAGGGCCAGGCAGAGATATCTGGGTTGAGGGTCCCCCAGGGAAAGCGCATAAAGGGGCCCCATAACAATGTCTTTATCACCTTTAAGTGATGAAGATTATTGAGCATTTTATTTACTTGTCCAATATGAGGTTCACCTCATGTGGCCTAATGAGCTCTTTCTAGATGCACAAGCATATTTTGTGTGTGTCTGTCGTTTGCAGTGCAGGCTGAAAATACATTATCAACCCAAATTTATTTCTGATTCTGTGGGCAAATAATTATTAGGCTTGTCGACAACTTTTGGTTTTGAACACAATCATAAATATCTAATCAATTTGCACTAATATTTAATTATATATTTTAAATTACAAAGAAATTGACCATCGTTTAAAATAATGCACGTTGTACATGTTGCTACAATAGAGCGCAACCAGGGAGAGTTTTAATTGTGATAAGATGTAAATAATGTTACTACTTTGACTCAAGACTATCACACAGTATTTGACATTATCTGATTGCCTTCTCGCTGTATCTTTCTTAATACAATTTTATGTCCTAATTTCTATTAGTAACCCGAGTTTACGCGCGCCATTGTGCGCATTCAGTGATGCGCAAACACCAAAACAGTGAAATCACAAGGCAACGTTGTCTTCCGCTCAGAAATATTTTATTTAAGTATCAACATTTTTAAATAAATAAATATTTATCAATTACACTGAAGATATAATTTCAGAGTGATTTTCACTGATGTGACATTGAGGGAATTTCTCTCCAGCTCTCCTTATTTTGAGTCACAATTCCATCCACATAGAATGAATCTGATCAGTAGTCACCATGTATACAAAATACTGTCTTCCCCCAAAATACTAATAAACAATGTTGCTATTCTTTTTTTGTTTTGTTTTGTTTTTTGTCATCTGAGTTTGTCTTTACAAATATGCCTACCATACTCATCGGATGGGCAACAACAAATGGAGCGTTTTCAGAAAAAAACTACATACAAAACGTACAACATGTATACAACTATACAATATATCAGGGCAATTCCCTGATTAAATATTCTCTTTCTATGTACAGACGACTGATAACAAGTGCATCAGTCTTTTTTTGGCTATATTCAAAATTATGAGGACCAAAATTTTTCAGGGGATAGGCATTGGACAGTTCAGGGGGAGACGGACAGGTCCACGTCCTCCTTTTCAGATGAGGATGGCGATATGGGAATGTCGTCCTCCTCTTCCTCCGAGCATCTCGCAGTGGACAGTGACGAGCATTTGCAGTTATGTGATCCAGTCCTTTGGCCGCTGCTCTTGCCCTCTTTTTTGTGCTTCACTCTGCGGTTCTGGAACCAGATTTTCACCTGTTTCTCGGACAAGTTCAGGTACGTGGCGATCTCGATGCGCCTCAGTCTGGACAGGTACATGTTGGAGGTGAACTCTCGCTCCAGCTCTAAAAGTTGCGTGCTGGTGAAGGCTGTGCGCATGCGCTTGCTGCTCTGAAGTTTGCCGTTGCTGTTTTCTGTAAAAATAAGAGAGTCTGTCAGCCACAGTTTCTGTTGTGAAAACAAGTGAAACGTGACTTTGGCTAGACGATCAAACCAAAAGATTTAGCTTCTACTTACCGATGGAGATGCAGTGGAACTGTCGCGGGTCTGGGACTGTGTACGCAGCTTGGTATATACTTGGCGCGTGGCTGAGGTTGACGCTGTTGGATGAAGAATGTTGCCTCGACAGGGCCGAGTGACAGTACTGTGAACTGAAGGGAGGGAAGGACGCCTTGAGAAGCGGCAGCGTCGGTGGTGAGGGATGGAGCTGGGACGCCGTCATGCACAGCGGGCAGAAGCACAGCAGACCGGCTTTCCTGGAGTGGCAGGAGCCCGGAATCCCGTGCGGGTGGTGCGGCGAGTGCACGGCGTATGGGAATAAAGGTGGGTTGTTCTCGTTCCCTTTGTCGTTGGCCTCCCTCAAAATTAAGGAATCCACGAGAAAAGACCTCGGCATGTTTGCAGACTTGTTGCTCAGTGATGATGAAGTTGAAGCCTGTGCGCTGCTCTCCTCGGGACGGTGGACAGCGAAGTGGTGCTGAAGGAGCACCGACGCTCCTTAAATAGCCGCCGTAGACTCGGTTCGGCCATGTGACGGTTACGCTGTAAGCGGCCAAGAGCTCTCAATAGGGTTTTGTGCCTTTCTCTCGGCATTCCCACTGCACGCTTCCCCATTATTTCACTTGTTAACTAAATGAACTGCATAATGTAGTCTATTCTTGTCAGCCCCACCCACGCCGCAAGAGGCGGCACTGCCCATTCTCCCTTTTATCATCACTCTCATTTTATCATAGAGCAGAGCTTAAATTTGCGAGAGAAAACGTTTCTGTCACATTCGGAAAGCCAGTGTGTGTATTCAAGTTTTGTCTAAGACACTAAGCAGGCTATTGGCTATGTCTTTGTATAAGGTAACTGTGTCTGCAAGACAAAGTCGAGAAGTAGAAACACTCGTGAAAACTCTCAGAAATATTTACAACTTTTAACAGCAAGTTAATGAGGCTACAGAATAGCTACAGAATCGTGAAAAATTTTCAAAATTAAAGCACTTCCTTCACCTGCACGTGTAGATGCATTTAATTTTTGCACTTTTCTGAATTAATATTTTAAAGTTATATATTTTAGAGCTGGACGCAGCCTGACAGGTCTTCTGCACTTGTGTGGCTACTTTACAGTGAGCGCAAGCATAAATGCAACAGCTGAATGTAAAGTTTATGCATATCCATTTTAAGGTTAATGTGTCATTTCTGGGCACAAAAAAGGGACAAGTCATTGCCTGAAGGCAGTGCTGTTAAAGAGCAGTGATTAATTCCTTTGCTCGGGCCCCCAGCCGAGTCGGGGGGAAAGAATATGTAAAAATAACCAGGTTTTCACTCTGCGGCCCTTATTGAATGTCATTGTGGAGGGTTTTCAATGAGAGAGAAAGAGAGTCGAATTAAAGTGTGTGACAGCGGCGGATAGACGCAACAAAGGCGACTCTGTCATAGAGGAGCCCAATGCGCTGCGCGTGAAGCCCCCGCCTCGCGCTCTGATTGAATTAAGTAATAGGAAAACATTTTCTTTCACTTTAAGGCTGTCTGAACAAGACCTTCAAAGGGACGGGACCCGTAATGTGTGAGTAAATAGTGGAATGTGATTTCTCTTCCTCCGAGTTTTCTTTATCGTCTTTCACATAAACAGTCTGTTGATAGACTCTCTTAAAATTGAGGATAAATGTCATCATTCACATAAGATACCTAGACCCAAGGTCTCACGACATGCTAATATAGCCTAGATTAAGTTTAAACCCTTGGGTTTAACATGTTTTCTGTTGTATTATTCTTACTCTCTGTGTATTAGCCTAATTGGCGACAGACCATTTATTCATTTGAATATTATTAAACGTCCCAAGTTCCCTGTCTGTTTAGGTTTACTGTTTACATATCATCTGCTATATAGGGATTATTTCCCATAAACTGTCAAGTTCAGTGAATAAGCTCTTAAGCTCCAAAAACATCCCCGCATAACGTTGTGATGCTATCTGTTTTCTCCTCATAAAAGAGGCCTAATGTGCTCAGCTTCACACCACTATAAAGGCTAGACCTGTAATTAAGCTGCGCCATTAAAGTAGGTACAAATTAGGTGCAGTTAAACCCTTTAATGAGACAAAATATCTGCCCGAATTACTGTTATATCTGCAAGAGCCATTTTCATTTTTGTCTCCTTTCATTTCCTGCCAGAAATTAGCCATTAAATAGCCTGTCAATCTTGCTGCACTCTCAGAAATCTGTAAATACAAATCTATCGCCTTTATTCCGATTCTTAATTAGGTAATAAGTTAACGACATGTTTTCATCATAAGTTAAAGCGCTATTGTGCTCATGAAGAGCTGGCCAGATCGTGCGCTCAAGCTCAAAATAAAACAGGCAAAATGTTTCATTTCTCTCAGCCCTGGCTCTAAACGCTGCAGATTTAAAAAGAATTGTCTCAAATCTAGCTTTTTACAGCCGCAGATAGCCTGGATGGCGGTGGCAGTTTGATGTATTGCTTAACATAAAGATGTTATCAAAGGCCCTAATTTTCAAATTATGTACAGCAGTCACCCTGTGGATAGGAATAGAGGTTTCATGGGTCGTCACGCAGGGAGGCTCATCCTAATTTGCAATCCCAACTGGAGACTGACAAATAGTTTTGACCTCCCTCTGGAGGCGCGGGCCAGAAGTGCAAAGAATCTCATTCTCCATAATCACTTGTTACTGAGATAAATAATGGAGGGAAATAGCCCACTCACATTACAACATCTCTATTACATTTTTTTGCACTAGTCCCAAGCTAAAAAAATACACATTTATAGCCACTTATGATAAGGTTCATGTATCATCACATCCATATCTATGTTTTCCCTCACAAACCGATGAGCCAGACTAATTCAGTTCCATTGGCTCAGAAACTAGCATACAGCTGTGGGTTGGTAAAGCTTCTTAGCGTTCATGTTTGATACGGGGGAGACAAATGCCCCTGAAATAGTAAATTATTTATAAGATATTAAGTTGGAACAATTGCTATCACTCAAGTTCATCCCTGATGATAATGCTGACCAGTGCCTGCTGTGCTGCTGGAGAAGCACATCTTCAGGGGCTTTTATGCAATTATACCCAAAGATCTCGTGCCTGATGACATAAAGAGAGCAGTCTGTTTATGGAGATGTAGTCAATATCTCCTTTTCTTTTTGATATGAATAATTCATAGTTTAAGACACTATCCCCCCTCACTTAATATGTACACACACTTAAACACCCACACATCTCTAATACAAATGATGGTTTTAGCTGACAGTGTAACAGGATTTAAGGTCCCAGTGGGGTTTGGCCCAGCCGCGGATGGGCGCTGTGACTGTCGACGTGACACAGAGGGCCGGCTGCCCCTCCTAATCTCCCCCTGAGGCAACATCACAGGCTGCAGATCCTGCTGCACCTCTATGGACACACAAAGGCCTGATTATCATTCATATGCTCACCAGAAACACCAGTCCAATAGATAACAGATGACACATAAGTACCAGCTGAATGGTGCAATATGTTTTGGCTGCTGGAGTCTATAGGGACTAATGAATCCTTAAGAGAGTGGGAGTCTGACAAAGAGATGCAGTCAGTTGAGGTACCATAATGTGACAGATATAAGACTCTACAGGTGTACATGGACTAGAGTGAACCAGAGGAATCCATAAGCTTTTATTCAGCAGTTTTAAATAAACAGAAACAGAACTTGTATTGGTTTAATTGTATTGAATGGAAACTAATAATATCTATAAAGTGTAGGCATTTCAGTGAATGAAGAAATATTGAAGTGACAATTTCAAAATTACAATTACTAGAAAGTGCTACTTTATTCGGCCTTAATTAATCAAATTAAATAGCACTTTTACTTTAGTTGAAGTTACACAAAACATCCAGCATTCAGCACGTTGAAGATAAACTGAAGGTTCTCGGCAAGAAATATAATTATACTATAAATACCATTTTGTGCATTCCGTTTGATTGTGGTTATTTCTGGTAAAAAAAAAAGAATGTCAAAAAAAAAATCTATGATGTGTCCTTTTTCAGAGCAAAATTGTTATTTTCAAAATGCTACAACTTTAAAATGAGCCTGGAAGTGGATTTGTTGGTCAAAATCTGGTTGAGTCCTTGTTTAACACTGATAAACTATACATCATTTAAACCTGTAAAGCCTCACAATTAGCTGAGTAAACTTTTTTACCATTACAATTTCACTGCCACAAGAGTAGCTTACCTTGAAAACAGATGTAACAAAAAAAGTATCCTCAAGTCTATAATTATTACTATTTTTGTGCTGCTGTAAATTTAATTCATCATTCTGTGGATGAATTCGGACCTAGGTAACACTAAAATTGGATATGTATTAAAAGTTGTTAGCTTATGGCTTGTAACCAAAACATTTTCTGTCTCTGGCACTCTCTCTTTTTATTATTTTTTTGGACACTCAAATAAGAATTTGATTGAGTTCAGCTGATTTTTTTTGGAATTGCAGCAAAAGTTGCAAAAATCCTGAGTACTAGTTGCTGCTACTTCTTGCTCTGAAGAGAAGGTCACAGGTAAAAAAGGTTTTTTTTGATGCTTTCATGACCTTTCATCTAGTGTGTTTACTAGTATTTCAGTCTAGTCTATGAATTGTGATGATTAAGCTAATACCAGTGAAAAAAGGAGAACATTAGAATGACAGCAACCACTGAAAGTGGTGAAAATAAATGTGTCTCAGTCTAGTATTATGGCAGTTCCTAAAAAAGTCACAAAATCTATGTGCAAGATTCCTATACAAGGGGATGATTTTTTATAAGACGCAAGATACTTTTAATTGGAAGATATGTGTACCTTTATAATTTTAGATTAACTTGTTAAGAGTCATGTAAAGATTCTTATGTCACTTATATGTGATAAATCAACCCAACCATAAGCAAAGTGAATCCTATACAAACTAATTTATTTTATTACACTTAACTGAAATCACCATCTCTCCCTATCCTTAACCAGAGTGAATCCTATAAATTGACAATTAAATGAACAGAAAATATATTTCCCACAAAATTGAACAAAGTGCTTTTGTTTCCTAAACCTAATCACTGAGACGTACTCTGGTGTCATAATATTGCACTGCGTATGCGCAGTCCAAATGTGAATCCTTTATTTTAAACGTCCTGACTTTTTACACAGTGCTGTTATAGTATGTTGTTTCGTCTGTGTATGATGTTTTCTGATGATTTGAACTGTTGCTACTGCTGCAAAGGGAACTCCATGAATCACATGAAGTAGAGTCAACCTATAATACACCATCTAATCACTATGACCTTGAGCAGTAAAATATCAATATCTTAAAATACTACAAAATACAGGCACAGGATTCAGTCACAAACACTAAGCCAGTGAGTTGCTCCCTGTTGCCCATTTTTTTTTATGTTGATATATTAAATCTGTGGGGTCAGTACATTTTATGTGCACCATTTTTTCTGCTCATGTTAAGCTACTTTTGATACACACTCAGTCAGCACACACACTTCACCTTAAAGACACTTCCACTGAAAAGCAAGAGGCCACACTGCAGACTAAAACATCTCTGCGTGTGTGAATATGACAAATGACAGATCATACGTCATGCTGACACAAGTCTGGGCTGCGGTTCATTGAGATGGATGCTAACAATCTCCTAGCAACCCCCATCATGGAGGTCCATGAGTTAGAAAAAGTCAATGCCCCACAGTGTAGAAGGATCATAGGTGTGATAACCCAAAAAAAACAAACACTTTTGCAGTTAGTAATGTTAGAAAATTTAGCATTAGCAAAGTTCAAAGGCATATATTATAGTCACCATGGTACCTAAATTTTGTGTTTCATATGAAAATGATTTTAAAAACTACCCAACATGAAGAGCAACTTTTTCATATTTGTTCGCAAATGGAGAAAATACCAAGCAGCATGAAACTGTGGGAGTTAAAAACCACATCCTAAGCAGAATGAATACGTGGGCCAGGGTTTAGAAATCTGCACATTATCGCTAACCCTGATTAAAAGAATTGACCGACAAGAAATTCATAAAAGAGATCACAGATATCGTTCAAAGTTTGGTCCATTCTAATGTTTTTTTCTATTCAGATTAACATTTTACTTTCTCCATCTCATCATTTCTCCCCTGATGGTAAATCTGTGGCTGAATTTATGCCTCAGTCTGCCGTGTAGAGCCTCTCTGATGTGGTTGAGTCCAGGTCAAGTGCTGTTGCTAGGTGCGTCCTCACAGCTATGGCTGCCTCTACACAGCCGGCCACACTGACTGTCTCAGTACTGACAGTCTCAGCAGCGAGGTCTGAACACCACAACTGAGTGCAGTAACTGAATAACTACAAATCAGAGAAAAAACAGAGGACCTCATTGTTAATTGGAGTTAATTCAGTGACACTCTCAGAGGGAAGATGGTTTTCAAAAAAGTGTAAAGCTTTATTTGGTGTTGGTTGTGACCACAAACAACTGTGAAAATTAGTTTGAGCGAATTTATATTATTTATCTGCTACATGTTGATGTAAGTTGAACAGCAAGAAATTATAGCAACAACATAAATGTTGGGTCTTACTGTGCAGGCATCATTATTTTATATTTTACGCAGTTCAGGGATTTGGCTTCTTCCAGTCGATGTTTAGAGTTTTCTGGTAGATATTTTTTTCTGGTGTATGTACTGCATATGTCACATAACATCAAATGCAAAATTCTGCTGATAGTGGAGCAAATTTTAGACAACAAAGAGCAAAGACTGAAATAAATTAAAACATTGGTCTTGGTACAATAAGCATTTTGCATTTGGCAGTCGAAGTTCATTCAACATAATCATAGAATAGATGCAAGTGAGTTGAGTGAAAGTTGCTCCTTTTAAGGCAAACTGAGAGCACTTTAAAACAATTTTGCACTTATGCTCAAGGAGAAAAGTGCATGCTGTGGGCCTGGCCTGTTCTTGACAAGAATAGATGGGAAATTGATGCAAAGTTGACAGTCTGGTCTTTTTAATGAGGCCATTTACATCTTAATGTGATGATGTTATGGGAACTAAAATGGTCAAGGATGTCTTATGGACTGTTGCTACTGCAGAATATAATAAATCATACAAAGCACTACTATCTGAAGTCCAATGTCCATCGTACTATTATACAAGGCTTTTGTTAAACTATGAATGTTCCAACTGTGTTTTCTGACATGCAAGTGTCATCAATACTCACATTTTCTTCATGAGTGAAATATAATTCCAAGTTGGATTTGACTCAAAATATCATTAGAAAAACTCTACAGAGCCATTAGAGACCTAAATATCTTTAGATGATTTCGAATTCCCTTTTGATGTAAATCCATTAGTTATGCCTTAGATATGTCTCAAACTTCCCCTTTGACCCTATTCATATAAAAGCCTTGAAATTCTCTTCAAAGGAGTTTGTTACCCTGCGGAGGTCAGTAGGCTATTACGTATGGCTGACTCACATTTTTCCAAATCAGCAGACTTTTGGTCTAGAAATAACAGGTCAAACCAATGAATTTAATGAACTCTCCCAGACACAATGAATGCCTCTTGCCATTTGAACCCCAATAAAGGGATATGGGCAGGTCAGCCAGCCCTTTCATGGGGTTTGTACACAAATGTGACAGAATGCGGTTGCTTCAGTGTCTGTGCTGACAAGTTGTTCAAAGTGCCGGGGATGTCAGTGATAGTGCCTTCATCCACACTGCCCCCCTTTGTTCCCTATTTTGGGTCTGTTGCTCTTTCATGAACAGTCCCACAAGTACAAAAGCGAAAGAATGCAAAGCGTCTCTTGCGATGTTCTGTTTGCCTCATTTCTCTCCGTCAAATGTTATGCTGTAGGCCAACAAGTTGGAGACTTTATTGTAGAGAAAACAAAGCAGAATTACGGCACTGAACAACTTCTGATGGTGACTGGCTACTCCTCCCTCCTTTTCACCACTTTGCTTTTCTGATCCTCCCCTCTTTTCTTCCCATCATTCACTTTTCCCTTCATTCATTGCCACTTTCTTCTCTGTGTTCGTTTTCATTTTTGGATGCTCTTATGTTTGCAGTAGGCTTTCTTGGACGGTTATTTTGAAAACAAAATGATAAGGAAACAAACAATAGAAAATAATGGGAACATAGCTGACTTTCTTACTATTTAAAATTTTATCCAAATCATTTAGTATCTGCATGTTCTTTCCTTGATGCAGCTGCCAAGTTGTTTAGTGTTTGGTTGAGAAAAAAACTCTTTAAACATATGGTATTTGTGTGTTCACTTAATTGAATCAATTGGAGGCCCATGGGAAACCACCAAGGGGGGTAAGGGTTAGGGAGGAGGGAGGTCAGAGAGTTAGAGCAGGAGGGAGGGGGGTTAAACAGTCAAAAACCAACTCATCTGACCAATAATAATAAATTTTCATCTCAGTAGTTCATTATTATATCATTCCAAATGTGTTTCTGAACAACAGGATTAGGTTGAGCTTCAGGAAAAAGCCTTAAAGAAAGCTGACTCTACCACCTCTGTGGTTCCTTAAAGTTTATGGTTTTCTCATTAATGACCTCCTGCGGTTTGGCCCATTTCCTCTCCATTCATCTCACATTAGTCTCCTTTCAGGAGTCACTATTGTTTTGGGATTGTTTTCATTTTCTTAGGGATCCAAATGCTAAAATGTCAACACAAACCTTTAACATTTTGACACTTAAAAGATAGGCTGAAATTGTGTCTTTTTGTGCCTTTTTTTTAGAAACATAACAGAGAAAAATCTTTGGACAAATTTTTAAAAGAAAAAAAACATGTAAGGTATAATTTCTGAAGTTAAGAAATTTACATTTAAATGTTGTAGTAGACTACAAATAGTAAGCTGTACCTGCTCTTCGAGGGATAGAGTTGTGTCCTGGGTGAGAGAAATACTTTTAAGGCAATGAATAAGAAATTGAGGACCATTTGCATTAGTAAGAGCAGACCCCCTGTATGATTTTCATAACCCAATATCCCCTTTTCTTCTCAAATTTCTATTGCAGGCATTGTGAATTGGAATCAGCTTTTGTTTGTTGCATTTTACCCCCCTCCCTTCTCTTAATGACCTCTGCGACGGTTTCTTTAGTCCATCTCACACACTGCTTTTGACTAAACAGGGAATATATGGCTCAGTCTCAAGAGTTATGACGTAAGAAGTGTGAAAAAGAGGTTTAGGCTAATTCAGTGTCCATATATGACCGTTTATATGAGAGTCGGTGTGATGACGGGTCACTGCCCATCTCACAGGGTCCCTCAGTTTTCTGCAGATGCGCTCTATTCAGGAGGCGACACGCGGCGGGACGCTGCTGGGAGGTAGTTACAATTTCTTCATTACCATAGAAACTAACACACTGGCTTTCAGCTGGTCTAGGCCAGGGGTCCACTGACACCAACTTTCACACTACTCTAAGTCCTGACAAAACCCCAAATGGATCTTAGCACTCTGAATAATGCCCATTTGTGTGTGCTATGACACCAAAAAATAAAGAGGCCTCCTTTTTGGGACATTTTTTATAATGACCACAAGATGGGAACATTTGGGCACTGATATAAACTGAAGAAGTCTAGCAATAGCAGTTAATATATTATGACAGGAAATGTAAGCACCACTTTATCTATATCTTGGCTCTTGTTTATTTTTCCGCCAGCATTGCATGCTATTGTCAATTTAAGGTTGACAAAACAGTGTCCATGCAATGTCAAAAATTGTGCATGTTTGTCCAACCACACAGAATTAGAACATACTGGAAAATACATTTAGGCCTATTCTCTTTCTTTCAAAATCTTTCTGTTAAAATGAAGCCAGTAGTCTGTTGTTTAGCTTCAGAAACATCTGGAAACAGCTTGCTAAAAGCTCAATAAATAATAAGTTATATCTTATTTGTTTAACCTGTAGAAACCTAAACTGTGCAAACAACATATTATGTTTTTAACGTGAGTTTTGCCTGACAAATTACTTCACAAAAAAAAGAACCACAAAACAAGAACAAAAAAAAAACAAAAACATGCCACTGAACCATGTTGCACTGACACTGGTCATATGTCAACACTGGAAAATGCTTCCTCCTTTAATGTTAAAAACATTTCCTTACGTTTTGCCATTTCCGTTTTGCCTGACAAATTACTTCACAAAGCTTCACTTTCTGTTCCCTACTGTTTCAAACCTTTGGCTCAATTTAGATAACTGGCTGCTGGCGATACTGAGGATACCTGGATCCATGTTTATGTCATCAATGGGGGAAAAGTCACCTGACTCCTTGCATACATCTTTGCTCCCTGCTTGTTAAAGGTGTTTCTGTAGCTGCATAACAATGTCCGTTTAATGCCAGAAAATGTAAATTCTATTTAAGTATTTGTCAACATGGTATGGGTAATAGTTTATGTTGTACAAGTTAAAAGTCCACTGAAAAATCCCACAGTGACACTGTGAAAGATTGAAGCAGTCAAGCAAAAATCTCAAAAAAATAATTTTATGTCACAAGCAATGATTAGCATCCAAATGAATGCTTATCTTGTCCAACAGTGTCATTATTGTCAGTCTAATATTCCTTTTTTACATCCTGTTTACTCTCCACTTGTGATTGTTTCCACAGCTGCACAATTATGTTTTTAATGCCAGAATTTTAAAGTGTTTCTCCATCTGTAATGTATGTATATATTATATGCTATTGGTAATAACTGGGCATTGTGAAAGGTACAAGGTCAGAGTTCACAATTGATCCTCTCACCCCTGGCAGGTGCAGCTCACAGGAGTGAGAGGAGGCGGCCCCTCATCTCTCCCACCTCTTCACGCTGCTCAGCGAGAGAAAGGGAGGAGTGTAAATGAGTGCACTCCAGAAAGCCATCACCTGCTCCCTCCACCCTAAAATCCCCACTAACTCTGCCAGACAGAGATATCCTACAACCCAAGCTCAAATTTTTCCAACTCTGACTACAGAAAGAGGCAGAGAGAGAGACAGAGGGACTGAGAGAGTGACTGAGAGAAGGAGGGAGAGGAGAAGGGGAATTAAGAATTTTAACTATTAGCATCCATGCCGGGATTTTGTTCTTTTCGTCTGTTTTGTTGTTTTGAGTATGAACGCATTCATCTGCAGCAAAATGTACATTTGTCATGCTTATAGAGGGAATTGAATTGGACTGGAAGGGGCATTGAGTTTGTGCGCACAGAGAGCCCAAGGGTGAGGTTGTGTATTGATGGGTGCCCCTCCCAGCTTCTCCCAGATTCCCCCTCTATTGTGACTTTGAGTGAATGTATCCTCTCGCTAAGGGCACTGGAATGTGTCTTCTCAACTCATGTGATGGATGGGGCCTTGTTTTGCACTCCTCCGCCCCTCCCTCTGAATCCCTCTTTCTCTCTCTCAGCCTTTGACTCTTTCATCACATCCTTTTATTCGGCACCAATAAAAGTCAGTGATTCTTCATCAGCCGTTGTGCAGATCTGAGGGCCGCTGTTATTTTTCATCAGGAGTGTGTCACACATCACCATTCAGCCCCTCCGTCACACAGATTCAGACACTGGCACAGAGGCCGAAGCAGGTGGAGATACACCATCAATGAATTAGTCAAATGAGACACTGGGCATATCCTTTAAATTTAATTTAAATACTTAGTTAATGTTACTTAGTGAGTCTCAATTGCCGTTTCTGCAGTAGAGTGATATACAGTTTTAACTTGAAAAAGTCCTAATAGTTGTAGCAGTCAAATTAATATATTTAAGGTTCCATTATAAATATGCTTAAAAAGAAAAATAAGAAAAATAATAAAAGAATGAAAAAGTAATACAAAACCATTAACTGATTATACTGAATGATCTCTGGCCATCTCTTACACCACTCCAGTAATGTCAACAGGTCTAAATGCACCAGTTTTGTAAGTAAATGAGACAGCCTAGACAGTTTTTACAATTAACTTTTTAGTGAGCAGAAGATAAGAGAACTCATAAAGAATTTTTTTTTGTTCAATCCCACCAGTAAAGCCCATTGCATAAGAAACTCTGAATTTACAGCTTGGTTAGGGAAAATTAAAACATCAGTTTGCTTGTAATGTCAGATCATTTGTTGGCATCATTTTAGACTGCTGAGAAAGCAAATGCTGCTTTATTTTCTATAACTGGAAAACAAGTCAGATTTGTTAGCCATTTTATTTTTATTATTCAATTTATCTAATAAAAAATATGAACGTTTGCTCTTTAACCTCCTGTCATTTTTCAAAAGTAGCCCAAAGACAAAGCAAGATGGGTTTGTTTGCTATGTAATTTGCCTCTGAATTCCCATTATTTTTTCTCCTGTTTGCAGAGCAATATCCCAAGATACCCCTCACTCAGACATCATTTACCACCAGAGGACTTGTGCAAAGCAAGAGTGTCTCTATTTAAAAAGTATTATTCAACAGAATGTTACATAAGAAGCTCTAAACAGAAGTCAGGACACGCAAAAATGAATCATCTGCTCAGTCATCGTGTCAAACAACAATCCTCTGGCACTTACAGCACTTATGACATTTAACACAATCCAAAAAGATTAATGCACACCTAAATACAGGCAGAAGTATCACTTAGATGAATATTAAAACATTTTACTCTCAGCTTCTGTGTGAACACACAATACTGCCAATACTAATAGCAGTAACTGTAAGCAAACCATTGCAGTTATTGTTTTAGATTTAGTTACATTTGGTTTTATTATGATTACACATTTTAAGGGAAAACATTCAGTTTTATTATAATTACACATTTTAAGGGAAAATGTGTGAGAAATGACAAATGTCGAGGTTAAAAATATTCCATAAAAAAACTACATTTATCAAAAAAAGTGAGGAAGTAAAAGTTTCCAAAGTTAGCTTACCAGTTAGCAACAGCGGCTCATGTCTCACAATTTCACTTTGTACCTCAACTCATACCATAATTTACTGTAAAACATGCTTTATTCAAATACAACAGAAAAAAGACAAAAGTCACCAAAGGAATATTTGTTTTTCTCTTTACTGACACAACAATCACAAGCTGTGTTTTCTTTTTAAAATATTCTGGCTAAATATGCTGCTTTTGTATGCTGATGACATCCAGAGTCCCTTTTGTCCCCCTAACACTTCATACCACTTCTATCCCTGCCTTCCATGTCTTCATAGTCCCTGGAATTAGAGTTCTGGTCTAAGCTACTGTAAATAATTTCAAGACTGTGGCCGCTGTCAGATTAAAAGGCTGTTTTTGGTCCCTGTCCTTTCATGTTTATAGAGAGACTGCTGCGTCCATTTCTGTTGCCCACAGTGTAAACATAAACACTCTCCTGATGTTGCAAGCCCCTCCTTTGGCCAGACTCCATCAGCTGATGTGTGACCCCGTGTCACTAATCAGTCATGTCATATGTAAAAAAAAAAGCAACTGGTCGTATTACACAACAAAGGTTGTGTAATACGACCAGTACAGAGATCTGACTTTGAAAATCAGGGATCATTCTTATCAAGACAAAACAGGGTCTGAGCAAGAACTGAACTAGTAAGCTAATGGCAACTACTAGCTACATTCACTGATGGCAAAAGCAAAGATTACAGTGAGCAGCAGTTAGCTGAACTTGAAATAATGCATGACAGATAAAATGATGATTTCAGAATCCTTCATCATTAGTTTCAAAAACATATTGACTTTATTGAATTTATGATTTACTCAATAATCTTGGTGACTGAGCTTGGTGACCTCTTGATTTTGTCTGCAGATTCTTGAAATGTAATCCCAACAATAAACTAACATTACAGATTAAAAAAGGATTTCCAGACAGGGTTTCTTTGTCTCTGATTTGAAAAATGAAATAATAATTTGCTTCTTAAGATAGCTGTTTGCCTCCGAGAGATAAAGTAGGCCTAAGTCACTCCATAAAATGCTGCAGTCTATTTAATCTCAACTGATGTGTCAGATCAGCCAGCACCACTCCAGCAGATGCATTGAGAATATCACTACACTGAATAAACAGGTAGACCTAAATAAATTTTTTATAGTTAAAACTTTGTTCTGTTTTGCCTGTCATCATTTACTTAGACAAGGGGGACAAAATATTATTAACACATCTTATGCATTTGGATACAATACAATGATGGCATCAAATGAAATCCAGCTCAGAGCTTAGAGAAACAAAGATAACGGCAAGCATGATTCATTTCAATCTGCCTTGTGAAACTGAACTAAATAAAAGTGAATGCGACTCGAGGAGTGGTAATGATAATAGAGTATAAATTATGATCTGTCATCTTGACTCTGAACGATTTTTCCATGACATAAAATGCAATAAAAGAGGAAATTCAAGGTGAGAAGTTAGAAAACAGTGTTTGTTGGGATGAAAGAGAGCAGCCACACATCCAGGTAAAGGAAAAGTGGACCTGATGACAGAGCCAGCTTGAAAACAGATGAAATTGTCTGGATAACTGGTAATTGTTTCAGCCATATGACACAAAAAAAGTTTTTGCTTTTAAAAAAAACAGCAGGAATGCTGGTGCAAAATGTAAACACTGTGCAAGAAAGCGTTGTTCAAGACAAAATAAGAAAATGCTATTTGGTTGAGGTACAAATTTACAGTGAGAAATAGACTGTTTGTTAATGAATAATCTGCCAAGACGGGAGAAGATTGTGATTAGAGGCCTTACATGTTCAGTTATCGCATACATTAGAAGTCTAGAGAGGATATGCAATAAAATACATACAAATATCACTGTAATGGTTCTTTACCCAAGATAAAACATTACTACTTCAGCAGTAAGGTTGTGAGGGTAGTAAAGTTGGAAGATGTTGGTGGTAAAGAACAACAGCTGGATCATCTCTTCCATCAATGTTTGGACTATAACATCATTACACAATGTAGCAAGTAGGTGCACAAACAAAAACAACTCATCAAAAAAAGGATTTTCACAACATGGCAAAATCCACCTTAGTTATTATGAGCGCAGACAGTCAATACTGGACAGCATGTGCTACACATTCACATTAGAGATGGACTTATTGGTGAAAATCAAGCCTTTTGAGTGTTTCTTAACTAATTTTTCACCATACAGAGAGGACTTTAGCATTCTTCACAGTGTAAGCTGCAGTCTTTATGAAAAATCTGAAATGAGAAATTAATCATATGTAACTATATAAGACTGGTCATGAGAAAGTAAAGAATTTCTGAATTCATGATGCAATTAATTTGTTTTAATTAAACAAAATAAAACAGAAATTCAGCGTGTCAGACTACCAGTTATTATTTACTGGATAAACTATAGACTATAATTACAGCATGAAAGAAGCATTACTACTACATGGCACTTTTTCTATATGAATCTTTTTCCAACTAACTGTAAATTTTCATTTATTTAGTTTTAATGTTGAGTCTATTACCTTAAGCGAAATAAAGCAAAAGTAAAATAAAACATTCCTATTTACTATCCCCATTTCGGTGGGGACAGCATTACAGGGAACTCATCACAGGCCAAATTTGACACATCATACTGTCATCAGTATCTCATTCTATTTTTACTAGCGCCCTCTGCAGGCTGTTCAATTAACAAAAGGAACTATGTGCTCATGTGCCATAAACACTCCACACTGAACAGTGTCACCTACATATTACACAAAAACTAAATGCAAGCCTCTTTTTATTAATCAGTACTTATAAAAAGGTTTCCTTAAATTAGTTTTAAGGTTTCTTTTCATTTATCAAAAGGTTTTCTGAGAGATAACATTTAGACAAAGATTTCTAATCCAGTTCATAAATGTAAAAGCATGTAAAATCAGTGAAGGGGGGATAATTAATCTGAGACTCAAGCTTTTTGAAGATTGCAGCCACAATGAAAATGTATTTAAAATCTCTGTTTAGAAATGAATTCTGAAAGGAATACTTTTTTTTTTTTATCCAAACTGTCATTTTCAGTTTTAATGACATTCCCAGACTCATAAAAAAGATTCCCAGTATTTGAATATTTTAACCATATCATAATCCTTCTCTGAAAATTATATCACATTATATCTGAAAATATGGACTCATATTGGTTTGTTTTATGTCATTCTCCTCTTGCACTCACTTTACAGTACTTATGATTGCTGGTGGTACAATGAATAGAAGAAAAGGAAGAGAAAGTGCTGCTCTTGCTGCATCAGGCACATAAGACGTTAACTTTTTGCACAAGTTAAGGATATTTGATGTTGTTTAGTCACAATGATGTTGGAGGGTCACATGGAGTCAACAACAGCGGCAGATTTAGTATTGCCTTCCAGCAGCTACTTCTGTTTCCTTCTGCTGTAACATTTTTTTCCTAAGGGTTTTAATACTGTTTTTTTTTCTTTTTTTGCTGTTTTATTTAATTTTGACAGTATTTTAATCATTTTATGCCTTTACTTGGAAATAGTTAAGGATTCCCAAATTCTTATTTCATCCTTTTTAAAGGGCATAATACTTTGACTCAGTACATTTCAATTTGAATCAGATTTTTCCTTTAACATTTGTTCAAGTTTGTTAACATTGGTGTACAATTTCCACTGTAATCACTGCAACAAACTAAAAAAATTAATTTCCTTTATTTGTATTATGAATTATTGTTTTCAAATATGTTGTATCTAAAATGCACTTTGTTGTAATTGTATTTTTTTATCTTCTTTTTAAAAAAATAAATGGTAAATTACATTTTTACAGTATAATTTGTAGGTACTACTTCATATGACCATGAATATCTGGATAATTAATCTTTGGACTGAAAGTCATTTTAAAGTCAATATGATCTTTAAGTTTGAATATTCATATGTTATAAAATAAATAATCACAAAACATTTTAAAAGTTCATTTAAATACTTGTCTAAATTTTTCAGTATTAACCCAAAATAATTATTTGTTAACCTATCTTTTATTTTAAAAATTTCTATTTCATCAGTGCGCGGTTTATGGTGTTGAGGGTTTGAATCTGCATTGTAAAATATTCATTTGAAAATATAAAGTAGAATTTTTAAATAAAACTACAAAAAAATTGAATTAGGGTCTAAAAATGATAAGAAAATTGTTTAGATGCCATCAGCTGTGTCATTACTCAGATTTACACAGAAAACATACTGATACACTAAATACAAATTCAATTTTTTTAAATTGAAACAAATAATCTTTTAAAATTCATCCTGAAAATCACAGTAATGCCAAACGAAATTGTACTCATAATTTTTTTAATTTAAAGCTGACTTATTGCTTTAATGTAACCTTTTCTCTGACTAAATGAAATGATGTTTTAGGTTTAAATGACTCTTTAGTTGTTTAGAAGGACAACCAATAGCTGGCATAAAATATATCTTACAGTTCTTTCAAATGATGTGCATGTGTTTATGTATGTGTGCATAAGGCAAAAGTCTAAATGTGCATGTTTTTAATCAGTCCTGGTATAACCTCTTGAAGCACAGAAAAACGGCAGAGGCATTAAAAACATAAAAGGGAAAAAGGGCAGTAATGAATTTAGAGGAAAATGGACATTAATGGTATTAGCATTACTCATGTTCCATATAACAAATTATTGGAAATTTGACAAGCACACCAAATTATCTCCTCATGCCTGACGGGAGTGTGGTGAAGTCCTCTCTACCTGCTGAGGAAAGACAATTTCTGCTCATTTTACTATTTTTAACAATAGAACCAACCCATTAAGACAAATTAATGTCATTATCAAGTCTCTATGAAAATGACAAATACCACCGTTTCGAGCAGCTTTAGAGGCTATTGACAATAATGAAATTCGCTGTACAGGTACTGAAAAGAAACACTCCAAGTAATTATTTTCTAGTAGCTTGTTTGTCTGCCATCCGTTCATTTGCTTTCAGCTCAATTATCTGACTCTGTGAGCATGTGGAGGCGCATAGTGCTCTGCGGCCCACAGAGCGAGGGCCCTAATTGGGCAATTACCGTTCTGTTTCGGGGCTTTTAGCTCCAGTGGAGAGTAGAGGGAGACCGCGGTGTGTAAAACCATGAGGACCTTACATGCACAAAACCACACATATACACTGTTTAAACAAAAACAAAACCCAACGTCCTCTATACACATAACACAGAACTATACGGTGCAGCTTTTGTGCAGCTAGTGCAACAAACACTAAAAACATAAAAAGTGACTGGTGCTACAGGCCAAAACACAGTCCTTTCAGTGTCACATAATGCAGGTGCAACACTGAATTATGTGTAACTTTTCAAACATGTTATTATGTCACTGCATGGCATGCTAGCTCATGTGCATATGCATTCTTTCAGGTTTCCCCATTAAACAACATCTCATCTGTAACCAGCAGCTATAAATAGCTGAGAGTACTTACTGTATGACCCTGCTGAGTTTCGGGGTTATGATAGAGATAGCGAGGTTGCAGTTGGTGTACAGAGACTACAGGATCAACAGTAGGTATCACTTAAAAGTGTTGTGCATCACAGAGAGCTGAAAACTACAAGACTCATTTCAGAGCTTAATAATCAGGTCACCACAATGCTTTTGCTATTATCAGTAATTTCAGCTGCAGGAAAAAAGTCAAACAATTTTGCAATGGATTTCTCTGTTACAACATAAATCCCTCACAACTTTAAGAACACCACAGAAAATCTAGACAGGGGCCAAATTCAGGTAAAAAATGAAATATTTAGTAGGGACTGCCAAAGGGGAACAAAGGATCAGTAAATGGTTTGATTATTATGAAAATGAGTATGAAAATTTATTCTGTAAAAATGCAGCTCATGTCAACTAGAAATCTTAATTAGACATGTTTCCCGTAATCTGTCACCCATCATTTTGGGGATCTTTGACTCCACTCCAGTAAGGAAGAGAGATTCTAGCCTGAGTCAAGATCTCTGAGCTGCTGTCCACCTCAATGGCTGATGGTTCTGATAAGTTTGGTGTTGTGATTGTTTCTTGGGTGCAAGAACAGCTGAACCAGTCAGAGCATTGAAGGGGGTATTAAGAACTGGGATCTTCCTGTGCCAGAATTAGAGAAACTTGCTTAAAAAAATTGTCACAAAAATTAGCTGAAATGACTGTTTCTGCAAGTTGACTTACATATTTATGTTACATTAAAAATGTTAAATTAGTATGTTGTATAATAACTGCTTTGGTATCCACAGAAATGATGTGTGAAATGGCTGACAGGAGCACAAAGTCTGATTGAATAATTACCAAAAGGGTGCAATGAACTTTAATATTATTTACCTTCATCATCAAATCATATATATTAGATGTTAAAAAAAAAAGTTTAAGAATATCAAATTAAACATGTTCTAATTCTGGCCTAATGCTCTGGACTTGTGCCTCACTTTCATTTTACAAAGGTGTTTATGATGTTTGTGACGAAGTTTGTGACTCCTGCATCTGTAGCAATGTGCAAAAACAGCAGCAAATTCTAGACTTTAAACCTGTGAAATAAAAGTTGGCAGTCCGCCCCTCCCCGTTCCCCCCATCTCACCCTCCTCCTCACTAATTTTCATATTATCCCTGTGTTGTGTGCTCTCCCCCTCACTTTAACATTCTGTCACGCGCTCCCTGGATCATGTAGCTTGTGTTAATTAAACCCTCTTTCAGATCATTTTCTTGCTCAAGTGGCCTCAGTGCAGCACCCATTAGGCAGAAAGCTCTGTTATCTGAATTTCCAAATGTAGCTCAACATTTATTAAAGTGAAATTCATCCAGTAATTGCCCGCCTCGGTATGCCCCATGTCTCCCTCTTACCTCCAGGGCCACCTGCTCAGAGACACCTCCAACTATTTACCAGCATGACGCAGGGTAATTAGACCTCTCTGACCCCGTCCACTAAGAGCCTGGTAATTGCGTTAATAAAAAAATTAACAGCAGCAGCATGAGGATCATTATGTAAAAATACCTGGTAATGAAGCATTAGCCTTGATTTTATTTGGATTAAAAACAGCTATAGGTATTTAAAGGTTACAGTGTCTGCTAAAACAATATCTTTCCATTAAATCCCTGTGTAACTAAGCAGCAGATGAGGTGAGATTTTAGCAGAAATATATAAGTTTTCCACACATCTCAAAAATGATGGTACATTTTCAGGTGAAAGCCTTGACTTTTCAGAATCTCTACTATCACATAAATGATATATGGTTGCTTTACTGCACTCTGCAGTGTTTCAGTTTTGTTTCAAAAGAGACATATGCAAAAAAATAGTATCCCTTTAATAACTGAACAATTAAAGTTATTGCTCAAATATTTTAATAGGTATTATGCATTGCTTATACTTATACACATACATGGAAATTAAGCTTAAATCATAGTAAACCATTTGCTTGTTTCTGATCATAAAAAACCAAAATGCAGTGTTCAAAGCCAAGCTAACTATCTTCTCCAAACGTATTGTGAATAAGAGTTTCTGAGGAGTGCAGCGGTATCAGGTGGTGTCAGAGGAATAAGAGTGACAGTCAGATGTAGAGATGGAGGCAGGGAGGCCAGTCCATGCTCCATTGTTCGTAAGAAACCTGGATCTATAACCTGCACCACAGTATCTAGTGTTTAACCTTGGCTCATGTATTGCCATCAGCCCTAAAATAAAATAACTTCCTTCTGTAAAAGCAGCATTTATTTACAGTGCCTTTCAATTGTGGAACTAGCTTTATGTCCACTCATACCACTAAAAGTCCTTAAACAGATGGTCCAGTGTTTCTTACCTTAGTTAAGGTTTCAGAGACTCGGAAATTTAACTGGTAATAAGCAGTGCAATTAAGGCAAGTGCTATTTGCTGTTCTTGTTTTGTACTTTATTTTGACAGCAAAGAGTATAACCATGGACTTGAAATTGTGTTTAGAGGTGTTAAGTATAACTCTGATAAATGACGATCTATCTATTGGGTAGAGACAATTTAGAGGAATATAACATCCTTATTTTATCAGTGCCGCTAGAACAATATTGTGCATTTATCATGCTTAGTGACAAATGTTATTTTGATAATTTCACTTAAGTTATATTGTTCTGAGTTAAAACCATAAAGCATTGAAAATAAATATTTTGAGCCAATAAATCAATGATGCATTCTCATGCTTACAGACTTTTTTCTAATGCATAGTAAAAACACAGGTTCCTCACTAGTTTTAAGTGTGTATAAATGAATTAGTGAGAAATTAGCTAGACTAAGCTTAATCAGCACTACATTAGCACTTCAGTAGAACTGTAACTTGCCTGACTTAGATACAGTAAGATACTTAAGATAATCATCCATACAGTGACATCCTATGGGCAAATAGTGCAACTGCAGTTGTTAAACCAAATTACTGATACAATGTGTTGTTAGCCTGTTTACCTAAACAACCATACTTCGGACTGCGTTTCACATCTGTTGCTTCAGGCTTGGAGTAACGTAAAAAGTTACCCTCTGTCAAAAAAGGAGAACTCTGGTCAACTTCCCAGAGTAAGCAGTTGGTCATCTGCACATCTGTTTTTTTAACACACTGAGGTAGAAATCTCCTCTTTGAACTTGCCACATGAAGCTCATTCTTGACAAGACTAAGCTTCATGTCCTCCTTGTTAAATCCTGTTGTCTGCATGACCATCCAAGGTCTTTGAGAGGTTCAGCTGAGACATGATGAACTGTGACGTGAAAATTTCCTTAAATACCTGGTAATGAAGCATACCTGTGGCTAAATACCTAGAGCAGTTTTTCAACCCAGACAAAAATCAAGACTAATGCTTAATTAGCATATGAAGGTATTTGTTCACAATGATCCTCACACTTCATTTAACATCAGTCCAGCAGATCCCCACAGGCTGCCTGTGGTTTCTCACATCCAGCTGAAAATCCCAGAGCTCCATCACCACTGCTCCACCCAGGATTGTTTCTTCTTGCCCCTGCTTCCCACACCAGTCAAAATATTACATTCCTTTATTCAGTCATATCCAAAAAAGTCCTCTCATATAAAAAAAAAAAACAAGAGAAAAAAATCACTTCCTTTATGCTCTAAATTTGCTCTTGTTTCCCTCCATACTCAGACATCAAGGGGAGAGGAGCAGAAGGAACGACACAAACTCTAATTTTAAAGTCTTTACATTGGTTGCCTGGTTTTATATGGATTTTAAATTTATTTTCAATAGCTTTAAAAGCATCAAATGATCTTGCACCAATGTGTTTGTCTGACATGCTTGTTATGTATCAACCAGAACAGCCCCCCAAGTCAGTTAAAGGACAAAAAACATTCATTGAGGCTGAATGTGTTATTTGTAAATGTAAACTTAAAAACTACCTTAGAATCTAATAATTTATGGTCATTAATAAATGTAGATATAATTTCTCATTTTAATTCATTTAATTCATTTTTTTCAAATTTAAACAGATAAGCTTACTTGTTAATTATTATCTGGTGAGGACATACCTTATGATACATGTCAACATAATACTTTGTATTGTTACAGCACTTGTTAATTTAATGACAAACCTGCTGAAGTAGCTTTACAAATGCATTTTTCAGTATCCTTCTGAAAAATACTGAATCATAGATTTCCATTAAAAATAATTTATTGTTAATTAACATTTGCTATTGGCCTTATACCCTTAATAAGCCCTTTTGTCATAATCTCTTTATCTTAAACTCCTTTTAAAACATCACATAATGTCAGCAGCTGAAATAACACACATGATTATGTGAGATCAATGGCAATTAGCCTCTCATTTAGTCTGTAGAGAATGTATTTCTCTTGATGTGCATCTTTTTTTCAGGAAAAACACTGTTCCCTGTGTAGTTTCTTTGGTTAAATGGTTGAACAGAGAGCTGGGCCGTGGCCTCATTCATTACCAACCGGCCCTGTTAGCATTTACAGCATCATGGTGGGTTGACCTCACAGTATTCATAGCGTCACACCTCACACCCATTCACTGCTAGAAAATAAACACAGGCTGCACTGGCTCCAAAAAGAACCATGTCCTCTGAAAAGATGCAGAGGGTTTTGTGGCTTAATTTAACTTTTTTGTTGGTTCGCTGCAACAATGTAGGATGCTGCTTGAGGAAGCAGAATCCAAAAGCTAATTAGGAAATAAGGGACATTGCTTTTTTCCATATTGAATGCTCTTTCAACATCTTTTTATTTCTGATCGGTCAACCATGCACAATCATCCACCTGCTACATCTAAATGATGGACTTGTTTTTTTTCCAGATTGTTTCAGATTTTTACAAAAAGAATTTAAATAGGTTCTAAAAAATGCGCTCTTTGTGCCAAACAACAAGGAACACACTTCCAGGCCACTAGGGTGCTGGATTTATATGTTTGCGTATATACAAAAACTGGATGTAAATGTTTTAGTAACTTTTTTTGGCATAAAACTTTTTACAAACCTAAAAATAAAACTAATACGAAGTATTTTAGGATCCTACTTAGTTGGTTTGCATTCAGTTTTAGTAGAATAAACATCAGCAAGACTGCATTGACAAACTCTTGAGTGCTCTTTTCCTACATTTGGGCCTGCCCAAACTCTACAATTACTTTAGCATATGTCCTTCATGGCCATATAAAAGTCCAAAAGTGATATAGAACAAGAGGCAAATGCATAGCTATATTTAAATTTCTGTAATGGACATTTGTCAGTTGACTTATGGCTGTACCGAGAACTAACAAGTCTGGTCTGATCTCTATTTGAGCCCCGAACTAAATTTCCCTACAAGCTCCAACCCGCTGCTCATACAAACTATTAAGGAAAAATTGAACAGAAAGTGAGGACACCTTTATGATGAGCAGGTGATGGCGCTTTATTTAAAACAGCTGTTTAAGACACTCTACTCTACTGCTTGATGCTGGGGTTAAAGCCACAGAAGAAAGCAAAGATTAGACCACTATTGTGCTGGGCAGCATTAAACATATTAATCTTTTACTGTTCATTTAACTGTGAAATCTTTGGATTTACCGTTTTTAAAGACCAGTGAGCAAGATTTCGCATATTACCCACCTCATGGAAAGTTTAATGACATTCAGAGTGCAGTAAAAAGTGACACATTTGCAGCAGAGTATCTTATCACCTTTAAGTTATTAAGTAAGCTACAGTTTTTAAATGTTTGTATTTGGAAACAACTAAGTTAAGCTAACAACAATAGCCTCTCCATTCAAGCCTCTAAAGGGGCTTTTCCTTTGAAGACCAGGCCAAGTGAAACAATTCTGTCAGACCCCCAGCCTCAGCAAAGGCCTACAAAGGCCTATTTCTGAAAAGACGAGGAGTTCTGTGAAATAATAGAAAAGCAAATGTTGAGAAATGAGAGCTTAGAGGACTAGAAAATTTTATAGACTCTGTAAGGATAGTATTAATGCAATTCCCAGGCAAGAGCATGAAAACAAAGACCAGCAGAGAGGGGTATCAGCTGAGGTCAAATTGTGTCAACCTGAGTTATGTTCAGATGAGTGCACTGAAGTTGACCTGTGTTCCAAGTGTAAGCCTGCACCGTTCTTTTTAAAAAGCCCACTTTCATTCCAGTTCCTTGATGTCACTATATCTCCAGTGGGCCATGTGCCTATAGTTGACAGGCTCCTGGTTTGACGACATTAATTTTTCACAGCCACCGACCAGTGAAAACATCCCATAAGCAGCCGCATTTGTAAAATGGCACGTTTGTGATGTGGCAACAAATTAGGCCATTCATAAAGTCAGAACAATGACCAGAATTCAAGTATTTGGACTATAAGTTTCAAAGGCCTGTTTCAGCAAAAGAACAAAAGAACAAATGACTGCTGTATACTGATGCGGTTTGTTTAGTTTGTTATTAGTTTAGTTTGTTATTACTGTTTGTTTATGTGATCCAAAAGTTAATTTTGCATTTAAGTATGTTTTAATATTAGACTCAGATCTCTCAATAATTAAAAGCATTGTGCAATTGAAAGTTTAGCTTGATATAAATTAATAAAAATGGCAATAATTTTTTTTATAGTAAAGTACTGTTTGTATTGGAACAAACATCACTGTACTATAGTAATATCACACATCCTCCATTACAGTATTGGCTACATATTGTACACCAAAGTTCAATTAATTAAATAATGGTGCTTTTCAAGATCCACAGTAACTGTCTAACTTCAGCCTGCCCCCTTAATTACCCAATAATGATGACAGCTATCACAGCTCGTTACAAAAATGCAATAAGGTACATAAAGTGGTTGTGTACAACCATATCTTGGTTTCTTGGAACAGTTTTTAAGTTTTTCATCGGCAAGGTAGCAGTTCCCACAATAAAACCTAAATCATTTAGTTAGATATCCACCTAGTGGTTAGAAAGGAGTACTACCCCTTTTACTCCTCACAGCTTTTGCTGCTTTGATGAGGCCAAATGCGACATAATGTTGTTCAGTGTCACTAAACTTGATCATTCCAACAAACCTTTAATTGGTGAATTTTTGCCAAAAATATATATTTTAAAACTTGACTTGAATTTGACTTAATCTGTAATTGGTAGTATTCCATCAATAAGACAACAGAAAAAATTGTCTCTAGTAAACAAAAGACGACACCAAGTGGTATAAGAAATATAAATGAAGATAGTGGTTCTTGCTTTCTTTTTTTATTTTCTGTCCTACAAGCAGTTTAGTTAATACGTTTACACATTAGAGTAGAAAAGACGTGTTTTTTTTCTACTAATGCCGGTTTAATTTGATTTGGTTCAGCTTTTGTTGGTATTATTTAGAGTTACTGAGGTAAACTCTATCAGTGAATGTTGTGATGTTGTATTTTTGCACAAAAAGCCTCTTTGTGTTGCTTCTCAGTAAAAAAGCATTTAATTTGGTGGTCTGGTGCTAAGAAAACCCAGAATTTCACACTAAGTCTGTCACACTTAAATTGTTGTAAATTATATAAGCTAAGATATTAAATAGGTGAAAGTAAAGTCTTGTTTGTTTAAATGTTGAGTAAAAAATAGCTGAAGTTCACCTGCCTGCATTCATCTGGATTAAGCATTGAGCAAAGTAGGCTATGTATACTTGCCTCTTTATATCTCTATTAGAATTTAAACTCTTAGAGGCCTCGCGTGCCTCCTGAGGTCTGCAATGATGGTGCTGAACGTTTTTTTTCACTTTAGGTTGCACTTTATGGCCTTGTCTACTTTGCAGAGATATTGTCTTTTCTTCTTACCACCCTACACATGATGAGATTCCTCGGCACACACAGTCACACAGGCTTTTAGACACTCATTAGACCCAACTAATACAATAAGTGTCAACTTCCATTACATGGTGTTGGATTGGATATCAGGATTGGAAACCCACCAAATCTACACACAAGGGGCGCCACCCCCTCATGCACGTTATTGTCTTTGAGCCACAATGTCGAATTGTTTTCTCTCCGCCTTTCATAGCTGCATTATAAATTTGTCTATTTAATATAGATACATGCACAAACTGAGAGTTTTCAATGACATATAAACAACCTTATAGACTGCATATGAAGGTGAGAGTAACACACATTCCTTCATTGTGTGGATCTTCATGTTAACTTTGGGTTTTTGTTTCAGAGCAGGCAGCTGTTTAAGGATTCACCACACCCGCCCTTTTCAAGCCTGTTGTCTCGCATATGAACAGCACATGCAGACTTGTAAAAAATCTTAATTAAGACTCCTAATTCTCCGTGCCATCGTCTGACTGGGGCTGTGCGCTCACGTGAAGCGCTGCTGAACACAGCATGAGAGTAGATGGTGTTGGACAGGGACTGTCATCCTCCTGGATTTCACACAACAGGGTGCCAGAAACATTAATCTATAATCTCCAAATACAGAAAAAGATTTAAATTAGCTTTGCTTATATTTAATTTGCTGTACGGATACTTGGCTTTAGAAATGCCGTTAGAATTGTTGCTGAGCAGCTGAACTATTTTTTAAAATGAATCTAAGTAAACATCATTACTATAATAGATTATTTTCAAGTTTAAAAACATGATGTTTCACCTCAACAGACTGGGAGTTTGGTTTTGTTATCAGATCAGTAGTTTACATGTACATATTAATGATTTTTCTTCATTATACAGGGAAGCTACAGTACGCTGTACATCACCACACATGTAAAAACATGAAGTGACAAGTGTTTGCCACTGTAAAGGTGATTTCAGCTCGGGTTTTGTATGCAGCCTCTTAGCTCGAAAGCTTCTCCCTTTAAGAAGCGGCAAAGGGCATGTGGTCCTTTGCATGCAGCAGATGCCCTGAAGAAGACTTGCGACAGATGAGTTGAAAATGAGCGTGACATGTGTTAAACAGGCGAAGCCCCACAACACTGACATTTGACAAGATGATGGGTGTAGGCAATTATTATTGTCTCCACTTAAGCAAGCAGTAAATATTCAGGACTGATGTCAGTGAAAGCAAAAGCCATAATACAAATCAGCCTGAACTGATTTTCATTAATGAGTGAGGTGTTTGAGTGGGTAGTAATCAGACTCAAACACAGCACGCTGCTGGTGAAATGAGATAAAGTGTTTGTGTGTGCAAACAGCCCAGTGGATCCATATTAAAGATTTAAAGACATTTATCAATCTAATGTTGTTTTTTTTTTTAAATAACTTTAGAATTTAAATTGTAAGTGTCTGAGTCTATGAATTATTTCCTCAGCCACCTGTACTCGTCTCTACACCCTGACAGCCTTGCACATCAGTCCTTCCTGCCTGACAAAGGTGCCAATGATGGTGAGTTAGGCATGCAGAGAAACATGCCAAGGAGATACCCCCCACCTCCTCCTCCTCTTCCACCCCCTTCCAGAACCATTTGGACCACAGGGAATGGGTTAATCACATTAGAGGCCCAGAAGAGAGATGGGAAGTAGACAGTACCGTGACAGCCGGGGTAGCACTGGCACGACTAATCCAGTTAGGCCGAGGAAAAAGGGGGACGCCATCGCGCCTACAAGACTGAGAAAGAAAAAAACATTTTCCCAGGAATGAGTTCACCTGTATGGTAACACAGAGAAGTTGGCCTGTTGATGCCTATTAGAAGAAACAATTGCACTTGGCACATACAAATGTTTTTTTCATGCTGGGCACCACTTTATTGTCAGCGCGTGAAAAAAAAGCAGCAGCAGACAGTGGCATTGCATGAGATCCTCTTTCATGCCACAGTGAAGCAGCCCCTTTCAACCCAGCGCTATCAGTCTCCCAAACAGTGAGAAGATGGGGAGGGGTGCTGTAAGAAGGATAGGGCTTACTTCATCTGCTATTGTAAGTGCACCCGAGTTCAACCTTAATGTAAACCTTTGCAGGCAGGATATGAATAGGATGCTCTCTATAAAAATATATCCTGCTGGGTAATCCGGCAGATGGCCACAGCAGCGGACACTACAAGCGCGGCTGGCCACTGCAGGGGTAACAGGGAATGTCCGATCAGCAGCCACTCTTCAGCCTGGGAGATGTGGAATCAAGATTCTTAACTCCCCTTAGCAACGCTGGGAAACAGAGCCGTCAGTTTAGATCCATCAAGTTTCTACTTAATCTCGCCCACCACTTTTTTTTCTCCCCATTTTCTCCTTTTTTGTATCTTCCCCTTTTGTTGTGGGGATTAAGCCAAGTGGTAAAACAGTGATTTAATGATCTTTCCATGGCTATGTGCACTACTTAAACCATGAGACAAACAAGCTGAGGCATTCTAAGAGTCACCCCCTCTAAAGGCGGCTGCTCAGGAACTGTGAGGCTTTTGATACGGCATTAAGCTCAGGCTGATTATTTTTCCCACTGTCGTGTGGTGTGCCGCGCTCTGCTATGGGAAAATTTACAGTTTTGTGTTTTTTAAAGGCCCATTGTAAACAAGATGAGGAGAAAACAGCTTGATAATTACTTCATGATAGCTTTAGAACGATAAGGTATTGCAGATTTAATAATTTGTTAATGAACCACTAACACATAAAACAGTTGTAGACTTAGATTAATATAACTATTTTTTAGCAATAGGTATGGCTACTTATTTTTCTATTTAATAAGCTCTTGTTATGAACAAACACCAGAATAAGACTCCACATGATACATGGAATACAATTGACTCCCTCAGGAATACCACAATCCCTCTGCTAATGAAGACCATGTGATATGGTTGACAGATCTAAAAAATAACCTGTACTAGACCAGGTGTAAGTGTGTCAAACTGTATCATACTAGGAATCATTCAGTTATTTCATATGGTGATTTCTTACCTGGGATTTCTGGTTGTCTGAGAAGAAGAGTAGGACTCAACAATAAACTAAAGTGCTGCTCCTGAACTTTGTCCTCCTCACTCACATAGCTGATCAGCAGTGGGATCTGTTCAATAAAGAAATATATTCATTTAAATTACCTGTCTTTGCATAAGCCTCATAACATCTTTCATAACATCAAGTTAATGAATTACAGAAACTGCAGATGAAGTAGCTCTCATCAAAAATCCAGACAAAGTCACAAGAATATGAATCCTATTGATCTGATCAAGATATCTTACATTAAAATAAGTTTAGAAATATTAACAATCACCTAAAAGAGCTGATTCTTCTATCCCAGTGATGAAGTGCTTATTCTTGCGTGCTACACCAACAACAACCAACAGATGGCACAAAGTAAAAAGTGAAAATGGAAAGTGTGAGGATCACAGGACCTACCTGTATACTGCACGTATTTACTTATTTCATTATTTTTATAGATTATTTATTAACACTGTCATTGTGAATTCAAAATACTGTAAATTTTGCACGTGATGGGAGATAAATAGAGATGTTAAGCTAAAGGACTGAGTAAATTTTGCTTAGGTTCTCTTTTCATTAAGTTTCTTTAGGGTTAGTTTTCAAACTTTGAAGCGTTCCCTCCAGAGCCACACAAGACAAACTACTTGTACCAATCTTGATGAGTAAACAAAACTCAGTGTGCATAATTGGTTGATGACCACTTTAACAAAATACTGGTGTATGTGGAGGGCTGAAGTCTGAAGTTTTCAACACATTACTATGTCAGACATGGATACCCCAGGGTAATGTGAACATTAAAAATACTTAACATGAAAAAGGAAAACTAAATGTTATGATTTATATACTGATGCTCATGACACAGCTAAGCCTGTATGTAAGTGTGTGTATGTGTGTATTTGTCCCTCACTCTCACTGGGTAATAACTGGCAAGGCATTGGTAGTGATGACCATGGAGTAGAGCTAGAAAGCCATAATAGGAGGACCAATATCAGAGGAGAGGCAGTCTGGGAGTCTGTGTGTAATGGATGATAGAGGTGTTATTGTTTGGGCCTGTGTGCAGTAAGTGGGTAAGCTGGTGGTTGGCTACACTGTGTGAAACCAGTGTGGTCAATGACAGTGATAATGGGGAGGGTAAGTACTCTATTGGGGTTAATACTTTTGAGCTGGCCAAGAGATTATGGCACTGTCTAAAATATGAAGACCCCTTAATAAAATGCTTTGCTCCCAGTCTCAACAGCAAACTGATGACATCAAAAGAACATACACCAAGACAGTCGCAAATAGAAAACAACATTCAAATGAGAAATTCCAGGCTGGAGATTGTAAGAGAAAAAAAAGCAGTGATGTGGGAAACAAATCTTTAGACAAGTGCAATGTATTTCAAATCATTGTGTTATTTGGTACAATATAAAGTAAACTGACTTGACACAACTCTCAGGGTGTGTGCCATTGAGGGCACAGGGATCATTATTATTACCCAAAGGTTGAATTATTCCTTTATACTTGTTTTTGTAATCCCCAAGCAAAGGGAGAAACCATTAGAACAGCCCTTTGGCAGTTACAAGGTCAAGGCCGAAGACTAATAGTGATTATAATTTGTTATTGTTGCTCCTTAACTCCAGCACAACTATGAGTTATAGAATCACGGTGTACTACTTAGAAAGATTTAAGCCCCCGTATCTGGGTTACACCAGTCCCTCCTACAATCCAGATGATGCCATCTGTGAGAAAAGAGCAGTGTGTGTGTGTGTGTGTGTGTGTGTATATAGCTTTCAAATCAAATGCTGAGAGTCTCATTTCATGATTAATCCAGGTCGTCCCCATTAAGATGTTAATAGGCTGGCCGAGACTGATGTACAGCTGTTATGTGGAGTAGATGGTTTACTTTAAAAGAAAAAACTTGAGAAAACTAAGACAGATAAAACGATTAAATTGAAAATATTTTTTATCACATGCAATACATGAGTCATAGTAATGACAGTACATGGAGGAATCGCAGGCCCAGAACAAGATGTTTTTTTGGATCTTAGAGGAGCATTTAGCATAAGTTAATAGCTCTTTTTATTTAATGTCATTGTTTTAATTTTTGTCGATTACTCAGTTTGGCGGTGGTTAGAGAATAAATCAAAAGTGTGTCAATTTTAGAAAAAAAAAGCCAAACATTCATCTTCACTCCATCTCAAACTGCGAGAATATGCTCTTTCTCTGTTCAATTACAGCTTTGGTCTTTCAGTTAAGCAAATTAAGTGATAAAAGATTTTATTATGGGCTTAACTCTGTCTTAGTATTTACAATTGATAATTAGAAATAGAAATATTAATATCCAATTCATAGAAGGCAAAAAAAACCCCAAACATTGATACATGCTGAAATAAAACACGGGATGTCAAACTGGTAGCATGACGGCTGTGATTGGATGACAGGACTAAATCTGCTAACCAAATCCCCTCATGGCTCAAGCTGTGATTTGGACTGGAGAGATTTGTTTTCAGAGCCAACTCCGCCCTGCAGAGATGACTACTGTTACTGTCCAAGACAAGACTGCAGCAGGCCAGCGGAGAGACTGTTTAACTTGGATTGATACAGCTTGGACTCAACTTTCACTGCTCCATCCCAGAGTGAAAAAATAACGTACCAACTGACAAGCTAACCCAACGGCAACTCTATGGTAGGAGAGCAACTAACGTTACTGTGTTTTTTGAAGCATCTCCTGATACTGTTGACATATATTATATCACCCATGTAACGTGTACGTGTGTTGAAAATGTTACCTGCTGTTTGACATTTAAACTTACTGTCAAGGAGAACAAAAACCTCTGTAACTGAGAGTCGCTTTGGAGAGCTTCGCAGGTATGAGGAGGAGCAACTAGCAAGTAACGTTAGCGTTTGTGACAGCTTCTAACTGTCACGCAGAGAACTATGGGAAATTTTAGGCAACTGACGGTCGCGCGCCCTACATTCATGAAAACTAAATAGGGGTTTCATTTATCAGCTTTGTTAATGGGTTAGTTTAACAGAGTTTTCTTTAATTATATGTTATTATCAACAATTATTGAATTAATCGCTTACTAGTGTTTAAAAGACAACCTCAGGTGAAGATTGATGTTCCACACTGTTTAAAAGCCAAATAATGTCAACATACTTAGCTTCTTTGGAAACCAAGAAACTGACCCCTGAATTTTTATCTTTACATCATTGTTATCATTTATTAAAAATGCAAGAATCTGAATTTCGTTTTGGTGTTATTGCTCAAAACTCCTGGACTTTGCTGTCAGTGATGTCCATGTTCTCCTTGTTTAATTAAACATTGAGAAGTTCTGATAGCGCACAGAAATTTAAAAATTAAGCTAGTTATGGTGAATTGTTCTTATTG
>JAPZDZ010000006.1:10356841-10387835 GCA_029783805.1 Acanthurus tennentii | reverse complement strand
CCCGAACCGGGACGCGAACCAGGGACCTTCTAGCTGTGAGGCACCGCTGCTAACCACCGAGCCACCGTGCAGCCCCTTGTTTATTCTCTTTGCTGCTTAATCATGTACATATATTACTGTTTCTTTAGTGCAACCACTCTCAAATTGAAGAGTGGACATATCTGTCATGCTACATTACGAGTTCATTCTGTGGGCGTTTAATATATTTCATATTCTGACACAATAACTTTCTATGTGTGTATTGTAATCAGCTGGGATCTTTTAGCAGAACCAAACACATACATGTCCAAAAGTGAGTTCTTGTGGCAGTGCAAATCTTCTCTTTACAAAGAGTTCTTTCTTTAATAATGCCTTGCAATTTCAAATTCCTGAGCGTGGCTTAATTTTAATGCCTCAATCATATTAAAATCCCATCTTATTTCAGTAAACCATCTGGATGACCTGGTGAATTATTTACAGTGTCTGATTGCTTAGTTTTGGGCATAAACCTTGTGTGTCTAGTAGTTTCAAAAAATGATGACTAACCATGCCATACATGTATAGAATGATTCCTAATGGACCTGCAATGGCTCATAAAGCATCAAATTCAGTTAAAAACTCCATCTTGGCCAATATACTTGCCCATGACAAGGTGTCTGAAAACTATGAACAGATTGGCATCTAATGAGCTGTTGACTATTCATGTTTTGTCTTCTCCAGAAGCATCACAGTGAAATTCTTAACACATTCATGTTGCTCAAGATAAAACTTGAAGCCAGACTCCTGTCTTTTTGGTTACCCCATTAGCTTTTCTCTAGTGCCATCCTTAGACCAATACGTCAGCTTTGTCAACAAGGGCTCTTATGATCTAAACAGCAGATTCAGCACATTCAGCTGTGACTATGAAGTCCCTTAACTGTAATGAATTCATGCCCTTTCTTCTAGTGCCACCCTGAGGCCAAACTACTTTTGTAGCTTGAAGATGCATATATCTGTTGCTTATTTTGAATTTGTTTATTTGTTTATTTTATAAATGCATTGTGTTATTTATATTTAGTTTCTGATGAAGATCTGTGATTGAGAATAAAAGTTAGCAAATAACTGAAGGATTTCTCCTTTTAGTTCATTAAAGTTTGATACTCTAATAAATCAATCGATCATGTAAATGTAAAAAATGCTTCAAAAATGAAAACATTTTTTCACTTACTGTGACAAATTATAAGTTACTGGTATATGTGCTCTATGGCTAAGTTCTCATTGTAGGCACAAGTGGCCTTAATCTGATTTATTTACTCCTTTGTGACTCAGATCTGGTTATTTCATGACATAACAGCAAAAAAAACACACACTGTAATGGATGAATGTGTGTAACTTTCTTTAACTTTTTTTTTCATTTTTCAAATGTGGACCTAAATCAGATATAGATCAGATTTTTTTGCACTGCAACCTCAGTCTGAACTGTCATATTGGAATAAATTAATCTTTTATAAGTGAACAAAAGAATTTGATCTGGGCAGTATCTCAGAACTGAGCAAAGAGGCTTACAGGGTGAATGTTGCCAAAGTTGTAGCATTTCTGCAGCTGTTCTCTTATATAAGTGTGCAAGAATATGATACTTATATACTTGGCAAAAAAATGCATACCTGTTTAAACTAGCAAGGTATGCAGGCCAGATGAATCCTTATAGTGTTGCATGTATCTGCCTGTGCTGCACCAACTCATTTTCAACTCATTACAGAAATTAATCACCTCATTATCAATCCTGGATTAACATCTGTGCAGCACAAGTAAGATTCTTCACAAAAACCAGAGCTCAGCATTGTGACCAACCTGCTTGAAACGAAAAAAAGAAATCTGAATTTCAGACAAACCAAATGCATTGAAAATGTTTTCAATAGTACATATTGTTCTTTTGCACAAAGGCGTGGTGAAAGAAGTGCCCAGTTTCATTTTACACTGCTTACAGGGCAGGAAGACTGCATTCAAAATGTTACTTCAGTAAAAGTACAATAAGTACAGACACACAAGTAAATACTAAAATATATTTATTGAAAGTAAATTTTATTTAGAATTTCAGAATAATATATATTATGTTGTTATTGATATTCACTTTTTCAAAAATATTTATTTACTATTTTTTATTTATAGCCTGTAAGGCAAGGACCCTATTGTTATTGTACTGCTTCTTTTTTTCTTTCTTCTTTCCTATTATTAAGCCACCTTGAACCTAAATTTAATCCTATAATCATGCTCAAAAACTCACCAAATTTGGCCTGCACATAAGGTCTGGTAAAAAATTTTATAAAATATACAAACTAACCTTCAAAGTACAAAAATGTGCTCTCTAATATGCTCTCACGATTGTTTGATCAATCAATGTAGATTTCTGTCTGCCTGCATATAGGACTGATCCCCACACAGCTGCACATGTCCATCACACTTTGACCAGCTCACTGGGTCATGGCTCAGTCTTTTAAAGTAAAAGTCCATAAAACTTTCAAAATAAAAGCTCTAACATTTGAAAAATGACCCTAAAAACCTTCAAAATTGATTTTTTTGTCTTCACTTTAATGGACCAGATGTCATGAACAACGGGCCAGAGTGTGAGAACCAATGCTGCTTGATGCTTTAATTGTTACTGAAGCTGAAAAATTATCTGATTTTTATTACATCTCCCTCAGTGGTTGAAGCTATAATAAAAAATAATGTATGTGTTGATTTTAGTTATATTATAATATGAATCTGCAAAGTAAAGCTGTAAATTAATTGTATTGGAGAGAAAGTACAACTACAACAAAAAACAAACAGACAAAAAGCCTTGAGACAAATGAGCTCAGATTTAATTGCACTGTATGAACCTATTATTATAAAACTGAAATGGAATCATGGAGATATTCACTAAAAGAGTCCTTGAAGATGTTTTTTTAATATGCTTTCTTCATGGTACTTTGACCAAATATTTACTGTATGGTGGCTTTGGTACTCAAAGTGTGCTGGTCTATGGATCATCTCTAGAAAAGGAGTCAGGCAGAGGCAGCAGAGCTGAAAAATAATATCTAAGAAGAGTTAAAGTGAACTTTAGCTTCTCCTTTTATTTATGGGAAGTCATCTGATAGTGGGCAATAAGGAACAAAGTGAATGGAGCCATTCTGGTGTCTGGTTTAGAAATAGTTAAAGTTTAACCAACACTTGGTAAATTATCTTGCATCTCAGTGATCTTGCTGGTTTGTGAACAGCAGTTTGCAGCAGTACTATCCAATTAACATGGATGGTGTTTAGTCAGCCGCTGATACTAAAGGAGCAGCGGCAGGCAGATAATAAAAACTCCATCAAATAGCCTTTCTTTTTAAAGTAGCATTGTTACTCAGGTAACAGAAATCTATTAGGTGTCAAAAGTCTGAGGAGTTGCTTCTTGTCAATTGTGCAGGTTTTTTGCTATGTGGGGAAGAGCATTAAAGAACTTTATTATGGTTGCATATTCATACTATTGCTGCTGCAGTTTCAAACAACAAGAGGACAGCTCGATGAAACAGTTTCACCGAGTTACCGTCCTGGTGCTTTCGTCCACATCACATGATCTTCATCCTCAAATTCAAACTCAGATTTTACCCATTTGATAATTATTTAGGGAATGTTTGCTTAACAGTGTACTTATAAAAATCATCCTTGAGCTTGAAAACAGCCATTAATTACATAATCTCTCCTAGACAATTTTTTCTTCTCTTCATCTGGTAGGTGACAGGGTGATTTAATACTCAAATAATTCTCCACCTGCTGATATGATCAAGGATGATAAGATTGTTGACCACAGAAACAGCCATTCTCATGTTTACTCTAAGGCTGCAAACACTCAAAACTATTATTTTTGTTCATCTATTTAATAATTCATTTAACTTCAGGCAGAATGAGAAGAGGAACATGTTTACAGACTTAAAATCAGTAAAAGAGACACTATGGTTTACCAGGAAAGCATTTCAGTTCACCAAACATTGATGCGCGCATTAGGAATCCAATCTGCAAGGGCATTTGTGTTGCCTCTGTTTTTTACTATCACAACTGCTGACAGATGAATTTTATTCTGTGGTCTCTGCCACAGAAAGCACTGGAGGGCAGCCACTGCTTTGTTTACCACTGTTGGGTCTGTGTTTTTACAGCTTTTAGTCACGTATAGGAGGCTGCAACATAAAACTACATTATAAAATGCACAGCTTTCCAACTCTTACTATGTGACAGACATGATATAATCTCTACCTATTTGTTTTCAGTGGTTTGGTATTTCTTGGCATGTTCAACTGTCTGCTATCAACTGTCATGCATTCACCTCTCACATGGTTGATTGAATTCTGCCCCGGCAGCGCTAAAAGCTTACCTTGTGGCTGGGAAACTGTATGTTTATGTGAAGCTTCTCGTGTTTGAACCCATCCCAGATCCAGGGTTTGTGTGGGTGTGGGTGTGTGTGTGTGCACTGGCTGGGAGGGAAAGGATAATCTCACTCTCCACTATATAAAGCGTTGTCAGGCAGAACCTCAGCACCAGACCTCCAGGTCCTCATCAGCGCTCTTCTCCATCATTGTTTCTACAACTGTAGCTATGACTCTACTGCTGGCGGTGCTCGGAGCCCTGCTTGGCTCCTTGGTGGTTTCTTCTGAAGTCGTGCCCCAGGCAGACTTTGATGTGCAGGCGGTAAGAAACTGGTCAAACTGTTATTTATTTTAATTTTAGCCACAGTATTGATGTATGGTGCCTGTATGCATTTTGTTTAATCTACCTGGCAAATTCTGCAGCTTAAGTGCTTGGCACAAAAAAAAAAAGATTTATGATGGCATGCATATTATTTACTAAAATAAGTAAGACAAGCAGTAATTGGCTGAACTGTTGTGAATGTTTAACAGTTTTGTACTTGAATTAGTTGTGAACATGTCCCATTTTCACAAAAAGCAAAGTGATATTTAGAAAAAAAAAGAGAATTCCTCTTTTTTCAACCTGTTATCACATCCTTGTATATAAATGAAATTAAATGAAGAGTGAGTTTGATTTTGTACTGAGAGTCCACTGATCACAAATCACAGTGCACTCTCAGTGTAGTGAATGCCATTCTCTTTAGTATTTGTAGCTAATTATGATTAAAACACATGATGTTTCAATGCAGTGAGCAGTACCATAAATGAATGCAGTTTTTGTTTTACTTCTGCATTGTTTGCCTTGCGTGTGTCCACAGATGGCAGGGAAGTGGTACCTGATTGGATTTGCCACTAATGCCCAGTGGTTTGTCAGCCGCAGAGACAGGATGAAGATGGGCACGACTATGGTCATCCCAACTGCAGACGGGGACATGGACCTGTCATACTCCAGTCTCAAGTGAGTTTGAGAGAACAAGAGACTTCCATGCCAGCAAGAGAGGAGATCGGTGGTGACACTTAATCCCTTATTTAATGGTTTCATTACAGCTCCGATGGCTCTTGTTGGAGAATGAACAACCTGGCTACTAAGAGTAATGTGCCTGGAAAATTCACATACAGAAGTGAGCGTGAGTGCATGCACACATGCTGACATAAATATACATCAGGACATGCATGCAATACTCACAATTCAACAAACAAAAGCATTTCTGCTGTCACATGATGTATTCTGCCCTCCTCCCTCCATCAGGCTGGGGGAATGAGAATGACATGCGCATGGTTGATGTGAAGTATGACGAGTACGCCCTGATCTACACCATTAAGACCAAGGATGGTGCTGAAACTGTAGTCAACAAACTATATGGTAAAGCATTATGTGCCGTGCTGGACCTATAAATCTAAATGTAAATGTCAGTGCAGCAATGCATACCGCAGCAGATTAATCCCATGTGGTTCGACAGGTCGTGGCACAGAGCTCAGCCCTGAGCTGCTGGAGAAGTTCAGGCAGTTCTCATTGAAGACTGGCATCATGCCCGAAAACATTGCATACCTTCCCAAAAATGGTACTTTTTTATATTTATATATAAAAATGAAGTTTTATTGAAAAATACAGAGTGATATTTTGCACTAATCATTTCACTCTTTTCTTCTTTGTCCTACATCAGCTGAGTGCCAGTCCGTCTAGTTCTCCAGTCGCTGTGTGTCTGTGATGCCGTCTGAGGATCTTAACCTGCAAACATTCTGCATCTAAGGTCCATTCTGCCTGGAACCAAGACAAATTAAAAGACAAAATAGTTTTGGTTATTTGCTCTGCTCTTTCAGATGATGTATTAAAAGTAGCTCCAAATGCCACTATACATGCTGTAAAGCCTGGTTTCACTATACATTACTCTGCCTTAAACTACCTGCAGCTGTAACTGTGCAGTCCTTTGAGATCCCCCTCAATAATGTTTTGACACATAAAATGCTCTGCTTTCAATTACAATGTGTCCAATTTTTTTTTTCTTACAAAAAAGTATTATTTGGCTGAAAATTTTAAAGCTTTTTAACTCTTGAAAAAAATACAAATATTGTAGGCTCAAATATCCAGGTGACGACAATAAACAATATGCAGCTTAGACAAAAAGGGGTGCTTCAACAGTTGGAGTGAATTAAAGACAAAAGGCTAAAATACTTTGCTTTTATTACCTTTTTTAACAAATACGTTGAAGTACATCCATAACAACACAGTTCAGATTTCCTTTTTATCAAGTGTTTACATCTACACGCTTTGTACAGATTTGTATACAAAACAATAATTTACGTCCCATAGAAGTCTAGTTACACTTAACTATACAACAACTTGTAAATGAAATAAATATAAAAACAGAAATAATCACAGGTGATAACAAAAATGTAAAAAGCCATAGTACAAGTACACCACCAGCACCTGCCTTCTGAAGTTGCATCTAAAAAGATATACATTTTCCCTTTCTAATGGTAAAAGTACATCTGTGTGTGGGTGAAGAGTTCAGTCCATAAATCAGAAACAGCAGCACCAGATAAACCATTGGATTTCAATTTAGACTGGACAGTTAAATTGGGATACTGTTGTGATTTTTTTTTAATTAAGCCAGCCTAATATTGGCATCACACCAATATCTGTAAGATTATGGTATTTGATTTAATATGTTTTAATTGATGATTAAAAACAAGTTTGTTTATAGAAAAACAAACTGCCTGTACCAACAGCTCATCACCAGTTATAATGGTGAAAACAGATTTTCCTCATCACAAAAATCAGCTTTCTTATAATCAACTAAGTCCCATTCCCCAGCTAGCATTAATGGATTCAAAATACTGTTAGTCAGAACTTCATCTCCTCTGCCTCGGGCACTACTTTCAAACAACTTAAAGTACACTTACTGCTCTGAAACTGAAACATCTGACAGGTGAATGATTAAGTGATGGGCTAAAGATCTTGTGGTGACGTAGGTGCACATGTGAACTTGTATTCACTACCATGACACATCCACTATTTCATTTTGTATTTCTGTGTTAATTCCATGATGGCAGACTAAGAACGCTTGTTATTTTTTTACCAGGTGCTGGATGCAGCAACTCTTATGTTTCTGTAAACACAACAAAAAGTACTATGTTACAGAGAGATGGGATCAGAGCACCAGGAGGTGTGACAGATGCTTTTTTGTTACTAACTCTTTTGCTATCTCTCTCTGACAAACACACACTCATTTTCTCTCACACACTTTCACACACAACTTGATAACTGCATTCATCATCATCATCATCTTCACCAGGATGGCAAGTGCTATTTGGAACAGGTTGTTAATCCATACTGCTGTGTTTAGTACATTTCAACAAATGACGTAAACTTTTGCAAATTACACTTCAGTTTTGTGACAAATAATTAGGACCATTGTGACTGACAACTGATTGCTGCCTGCAAAATTAAAAAATGTATATCTACAAAGAGACATCTGCACAATCTGCCATGCACACTGTCACCAGCAAGGGACATGCAGTTAAAAGTGCAAGTCTACGGAGGGGTTCTGTTGCTAACTCTGACAGAGCATTAACGTTATGTACACGAGTTTACATTTCTGACCAAACATTACGCTAGGGATCAAAAATGAGTAAATCAACAGAACGGACTAAGTGCAGCACACGCTCACATCACATTGATATTAACGTGACTGGTGCTGTGCTGAGGGTGCAGTGATTGGGGTGTGATGGTTACTTCAACATTGTTCTTTTGTTGTGGCACAGCTTTTGGCCCTGTCAGAGTCACTCTGCCTGCACCACGTCCTTGTGGTGGCGCATGATATGCTGGTTCTTCTCCGAAGGTCGTCGGAAGCCTTTCGAACAGATCTCGCAGCGGTGTGGATAGTCTTTTGTGTGGATGGAAATCACGTGTCGCTTGAAACCCGAAGCGTCCCCGGTGCTGTAGTCACAGTACTGGCACTGGTAAATTCTCCTTTCTTTTTGTCCTTTGCCAATTACTACAGTCACACTGCTGGCCAAGCTAGCAGCACTAACTCTACCAGGGGGGCCAGAGCCACTGGACCCGCTAGGTGTAGACTTTTTAGGTGTCACAACAGGAGTGTGTGTCTCTGTCCTCTTGGCATCACTTTTTTCAGGAGTAGCCTGTTGCTCCTTTGTGTGGACAGACAAGATATGACGACTGAGAACAAAAGGATCTGCAATTTTAAAGTTGCAGTGCCGGCACTGATGGAGTTTCTTGGTGCGGTGGGAGCCCGAGTGCTTCTTTAGTTCTGATGGACGGTGGAAGCCTTTACCACAGATGGCACATTTGTGTGGATAGTCCTTGGTATGAACAGATATGATATGGCGTTTCAGGTCACTGGAGTTGGAACTTTTGTGATCACAGTGGGCACAATGGTGGGTCTTATTCTCCTCATGTGTTAGTCCGTGCTGCATTAACTCCTCCTCCTCTGCAAAGGTCTGGAAACAGCGCTCGCATTTGTATGGCATCTCTTTGCTATGCTTTGTCTTGATGTGTGTCTTGAGATTTGACGAATCGGCTGACTTGTAGTCGCAGTACAGGCAAGAGTAAGGCTTCTCCCCCGTGTGTGTGCGCATATGTTTCTTTAGCTCCGACGGGTGTCGAAAACCTTTTCCACATTCCACACAGATGTGAGGGAAGCTTTTGCTGTGAACAGCCAACAAGTGCCGATTGAGCAGCCCTTGCTCAGCAGTTTCATAGTCACAGAACTTGCATTTATGCATCTTGGTGGGCGGTGGAGGCGGCTGGTTCTTAGGCTCTCTGTGGTGGTGCTGCAGTCTGTGAGAGAACAGTGCCGCCTGCTGGTGGAACTCCTTGCCACACATTTCACACTCGAAAGGGGCCTTGCTGCTCAGAGCGTGCACCTCCATGTGGTTGTGGAGGCTGGCTTTTTTGTTAGTGGTGAAGTCACAGTCTGTACATTGGTACTTTTTCCTTGTCAGAACGTCTTGGTGATGATTCTTGGTGTGGCGTTTCAGGAAACCTCGTGACTTGAACTTTTTACCACAAAGCATGCAGGGGTAGACTGTCAGAGGCTGACCATACGGACCAATGATGATAGCTGGAGAGCAAAATGACAAGGAGACAAAAATGACAACATGGTCATATATCCAAAGAGTACAAACATAAATACCATGTGGAGTCAGGAAATACATACCCACATACATTTAGAAAATAAGGACATTACAAAATAAGAAAATATTGCAGGATGCAGTCATAATTATATTATATATTTGATGGGTTAGCACACCCACAGCCTTATATCACCTATGTGTTATTGGCTAAGCCTTCCTTTGAAAATTGCATAAATGATGCAGGTTTGTAATAGGAAGCAAGACTCAGTCATTGTGTCTGCCGTTGTATGTGGGGAAAAAGCATTTTTAGCCACCTCATAAAAGTATGTGGCATTATGTGTAGCTAAGTAAGCTGTAACAAGTCTAGACAACCCTGGGGGGGGGGGGCATTGTAGCTACTAAAAGGCTGTGGGTTTTTTTTGGCCGCCACAAAATTAAAATAATCCGTTAATGCAACGTCACTACAGCATCTTCCTGCATTCCTTCAATGTTCCCTCTGCAATGTTTTTTCAGCACTAGGGGCAAAAGGTTTTGCTGTACCTGGGTGGCAGAGCAGTAACCAAATTTAACTACTGGTAGATGAAAATATCACTGTGCTACTGGCAAAACTGTATTCATATTATATGGGTATGACTGAGTGCTTATTAAAAAATGCTGCAGCAAAACAAGTTTAAAATATTAAAAGAGAAAACTTCAAGACCTGTTAGACAAGAATATGGCTGAATTTGCTAACAACAAATTGACAGGTACTACTTTTAATAGAGTTTTTAAAGTCAGCCTAGATAGAGATGAATGGGACATTGTAATGATTTTAGCATTAAACTATTAAAAACACTTTGGTGTGAGACAGGGGATTACAGGTGTAGTTTTGTTTTTCCAACAGTTTGTAGAAAACAGCATGATTTCAATTTGTGATACACTTTCTGCAGCTTGTAGAAAACTATGGAATAAAATAATTTGTTTTCGCACTACATCATTACCTTTCTCACCCTCAGGTGTGCTTGTGCTCACAAAAACAAAACATGTATGCATTGGTTACAGGTCAATTAAATTAAAATATTATTAACTTATAAACAATAAAAATATGATAGCAGCTTTAATCCTTTAGGCATCCTTCCTGTTATTCCTGAGCATTGCACAGCTCAACTGTTGCATTCAAGATCTAGAGGCCTACTGTATGGTGTCCTGAATGATTTGATGACGAGCATGTATTGTTTAGATTCAACACTGGCATGGAATGTAAGGAAGCTTAAATATTCAAGATGTCTTTTTTTTTGCTCTTACCTGTTTGTACCTGGCGAGGCTCCGACCGTCTCTTGCTCTTGTTGCGCTGTCTGTTGATTTCGTCGACCCCGTCGGTTTCATCGATGTGCAGCAAAGCACTGGCTGCCCCGTTTCGGTTTTCACAACTCTCGCTATCCTCTGCACCTGTAGGTCAACAGATGTTCTTTAACAAAAATTGAATTTAAAAAAAACATACCAGCATCTGTAAAAGCTCAAGCCAAGACACTCAGAGACGTGGTTGATGCACAGGCTTCCAGTGTTGTTTTAAAAGCAATTTAATAGACAGGGGTGCTGACCATAAGCAGCTGCCCAGGCCACAGGCATGAAGTCCTTGCTTAGAGACACGCTGTCATACGAGCGGTCGTGAGTTACTGGCTCTTCACCTCCTACCACCACCTCCATATAAACCTCATCAGTCACCTTGGACCCACCTGTAGATGAGCCCAACATGTACAAAACCAAAAAACTAGAGACGTTTACTTTCATGACAGTCATCCCCGCTTGCTAGATCTAAATGACTCACCATGGTTTCCTTGATTGTGATGAGAATCCCCAACAGACATGTAAACCATCTTCTCTCTGAGCGTCTGGCCTGATGACTCAGTTAGCGCCACACTCTCGGTGTCTCCATCACTGATGTCGACGGATTCTCCTACGGAATAAAAAAATCTTGTAAATTCTCCACATTACTGCAAATCTGCTACAATTTTTTTTTTGTCAGCCTGTAAGAAACTGAGACCTCAACCTTTCCGGGGTTTCTGGGGATCACCAGTGGGGATGATATGGCCAAGTGTAACCTGATTGTGCAATACATTTTTCTGAAACTACCGGATAATGAATACAATACATAATTCCTGATGATATCATTAATTAAATACATACCATTATGAATCAGAAAGGCCAAATCAATTGAAAATGTAAATTCATGTAAATCTCGGATGCGATACTCAGTTGCCCATTACAAGCTTTCACATTCTGCAAATAGCAAAAGGGTCAGTTCATGCTTTAAAACTGTTGACAGAACTGACTAACTGCCTCCTGTTTGCACACTACACTGTCACAACAACTCTGCTTGTAGTTAGTAAAGCATGTATCTCAGGACAGCTCTGATACCTTTAGAAACTTCTTTTATTTGAAAACCTGAGTTGAGTGCTTAGAAAGATGTTTCAAGAGGATGTTCTTGGGAGCCTTTTCAGGGTCTAAATCCCGATCTAATAGGGCATTTCTCAGCAATCACTTGTACTACAGGAAAATGAAGATTGGATTAAAGCTGAACAAAGTTTGAAGCTTGACTGGTATTTACCCATGTCATCCTCCCCAGAATCAGCTTTGAAGATGTACACCTTTATCACCTCCTGCCCATCCTCATCCTTCTCCACCTCCTGGTCCTCCACAGCTCCCTCCACTGTTACCTCCGTTCCATCTTCAGACACCATTTTACCAGCTTCATCCACTAGCAAAGAGGGGGACACAGTAAAATTTTAGTGGAGACAGTGAGTAAGAGATTGATGTATTTAAGCCATTCCAACATTAGGCAAGAATGCACCCTCCTCTGTTTCCAGAGGTTGTTTAAGCAATTGTATAACAATTAGTCTTTGATGCTCTTTGGATACATTTACTCTTAGCTCTACTAAACGTAAGCAGGGTCCATATGTTTTTCTTAAGGAGCAATGGTTGACTTGAATCCAGTCAGCACAGCAGTTAACTTACAGGATATCATTAGATAATCTCCACAGCCATCCTGGTCGTCCTCCTGCTGCTCAGGGTCCAGTCCATCTTCAGGGATGTCTCCCATGGCAACACCTTCCTCCTCACCCTCCAGAGCCATCACACAGGTCTCTACAGCAACATCTTCATCCTCATCGCAGTGCACATACTCAGACACCACATCTTCAACAGCATCCTGGATAACTAGCTCATCCGGGGCAAACCTGTGAACTGCCATGCCTTCTCCTTCACCTTCTGACACCAACACAGTCTCTTGAAGCTCCACAACAAACTCCTGCCCACCGGCACCACCCTCATCTGGAAAAAGCAGGATTACACAGTTAACGAGAACAGTTAAGAGCAACAGTCAACATATTCTGTGTAATGAAAAAAAGAATTAAAAAATCTCAACACATAGTTATAAGTGTGGCTATTTACCCGATCCGTGTAATATTATTTTAGGCTCCTCAGAATGTATTGCAAGCCTGGTGACATCTTCATCCATTGTCCTTGCACTGCATTTGTTACTGAAGAGCTGAAAGCAAATGACAGAAAGCTTAGATATTTAGCAACCAAAACTGATTGAATCAAATCAAATACAAACAAATAAACAACAACACAAACCAAATAATTATTTTGTGACATTATTCATACATTACCAATCTGCTACTTGTCAAAGTACCCTAGTACCCAGGTAAGGCTGTCAGCGTATCTTTCCTAGCATGATGCTTAACTAGCAGACTGTGGCATAGTAGCTCACGCAGTTTAATAATTTTATAATAAAGAATGGTATGTATGTAAAAGCAGTCTTGAAAAGCTTTCCTTGCACTGTGTGCTAGAAATGAAAACCACAAGCAAATGAATCTGCGTCCACTTAAGTCATGTGTGTCTGTGGTCATTTATGTGATTTGAAATAATTTGCGTTTTATGGCTGAAAAGCAGCTGATGCAGACCTTCAAATGTGATCCTCGAATTGTATGTAAACTTAAACCTTCTCTTCAAGATGTGCCAAGGGATGCACAATGAGTCTCGAATAAACATGGTCAGTTTGTTAGTTTGACATAATATGATTCAAATGGTAGAACTGGCATTAAAAGATAAAGTAATTAATTTTTCACAGCACTTGCTTTGAATAGAAATTTTTCAAACAATAACATATCCAAATAATGCAAATTTAACTGCACATCAAAATTATATAATTGTCAATTGCCAAACTAATTTCTGTTATACACTCCAGTGTGCTTGGTTCACTACTGCTGCAATAAACAAGTTTCTCCATGAAAAACTTCGTTTGTTTTGAAATATATTCACCTATATATCCTTAAAAGAACAGAATATGGTCGGCTAATGATTAATGACATAGATTTTTTGAAACAGTAAATAATCAGTTAAATTTCTATTAAGAAGATGCAGTGTTAGCTTGTGCCTGCGACAAATGAGAGCATGGGAAGTGACCAGAGGCATAATTGTCATGCCTGCACCACTACCTCAGCTACCGATATAAATCATATCTTTCAGCACAATTTGCACTTCAATCATCTTGAGGGTAAAGGTGAGACAAAAAGGGCACAAAAAATCCACACTGACACCCACGCAAGGTAATGCGGAGATGTAAACAGACAGTGAGGTGGACGATGCAGCTGGGGTGCCATTTAATTTGCACTATGTGTACCATCCCCCACCCCCAGGTAAAAAATGATGACAACGTTGTGTAGAGATGTGGCGCACAACACAGTGCATCAGTGTGCAGAAAGATGCCGCCAAGCCATTACAACCTGCTCTGGTGATCAGACTGACTTAGCCTCTCATTCATGCAACACCAAACGCAGCGTAAAGCCCGATGAGATGATTAACGGTAATGTCTTCGACTGACCACTGGAGTAGCATTAGCACTGATTATCCACGCAAAGTCCGACCCTTACGGCCAAAACACACGTTAAGGAACTGCAGGTTATAACTACATGTATGCAGTTTAACAATAATACACAATACACAGGGGAAGGGGCGTTAAGTCTAAATTGGCGTGGCTCTGTAGTAGCCAGCTAGCTAGAGGGGCTAAACACTCACGCACTCATTTTCTTCAACGGATTTTCATCACACTAGCGTCCGCCATTTTGTTAGCTTAATGTCTGGACGAATGCTAATTTTAACACTCACTTAAAATACCCACTGACAATGAGAAAATGTTAATAGCGCTTCTGTCGAAGAATATAATGTACACTTACTCTTTGAATCAGTTACAAATTACGTTAGCCAGCAGTAACCGGCGAATACAAAGACTGGCGGGAGGCTCGCTAGCTACATTAACCGGATAGGCCAGAATTGCCAATTACGGCCTCTATGGAGGCCTGGGCCCGAGAAGAAAAGGCCCAACCCTCTGCGGCCTCTCAGTAAGAATAAAGAAAATAAATAAAATACCACATGCATGCAAAAACAAAGAGAAACGGACACGCAAAACTGCAAACGCAGCTTTGCAAACGGCCGCCCTAGGAGCAATAAAAGAACCGCGTACCAGATTTATGCTGCAGGGATGGCCTCTGCCCGCTCCTCGGCTTCCCAGGCCGCCTGGTTCCCCCAGACTCGGGCAGGATTCAGTCGGGAATTTTGTGTTATTTGGGCGGGCCAGAGAGGAGCAGAGGAGGAGGGGTTAGGGGTTGTTTCTGGAGCTCTGCTGAAAGCAAAGCAGGACGTCTGGAGCCAGATCTTGTCATGCTACAGCCCCCCGCTTCTCCAGCTCCGAGGCCGCCGTCAGCACGACACGTCACAGCCCGAGAGCAGCAGGAAAATGCGGAAGGGTTGTGGTGGAAATCACACCGACAGGCACTAAACAGGCCATAATCTGAGGACCGCACTGTCAAACGGGTTGTGTGAATACGTGCACTGTAGTTCTAATTTAAATCAGTTTATGCCCTAAGTTTGATGTAGCTAGTAATTGGGCTGGGGACTGCTTCAGTTCCCCCATCAGCAGACTCGTATGCGTCAATGAGGCAGACAATGAAATGTGATTAAACTATGACCTCCAGACAAACAGCATCCAGCATTTAAAAAAAAACAAACCAATTAAACACCCAAACACAGTTTCATCCGGGATGCATCAACCCCCCCCAAGTGTTTCCTCACAATAAATCTTTTCTTTTTTGCTTTAGCTGAGGTTCATCCATATTAATTGCTGATTGGGAGTACAACAGCTAATAACAATAGCTCTGAAGTTTTTTTTAAAACCCAAATTAAAGTCAATTACTAGGGGATAATCACATGTAATGGTTGTGAGGTGGTAGTGTTAAACCTCCCTTTTTCTGCAGGCAGATGTAGACAGTTGGAAATTATCCTATGTTTACATTTACAAATGAATCATTATTGAAGGATACTACAGTTTTTATAGGGGTAGAACATATTTGCTTAAATAATTTAGTCACTGAAATATATTTGATGTACTTATATTACATGAGTAAAATACATTGTCCTTTTTCTAAAAAAAATATTGTGTCACATACTGTAGAAAGTAAATGTCCTCCTATCACACATAATACCTATGTTTTAAATGAAACATTATAACAATAGATAAAATTATTTCAAAATAATGTGCAACTTACATCAACCAGTTTATTTTTAGACCACATTTCATACATTAAAACAACACAATAGGCTCTCTTATAATGCATTGATTACAATAATCCAATATTTTAATATGTAATAACATAACACTGACCACTGCATGATTACTTTTGTACTGTGACACTTAAAACACGTGAAGCTGATAATATTTCTTAACATAAGCATCATTTATAGTACAGGACTGTTTTTCATGTAATTTTACACTTTAGTCTTTCTACATTTACTTTGTTAAAGGATCTAAGAACATTCATTACTGATTCTAAGCTACATATACATGGAGATCAACATTGCCTTGTGCCTTTGCATTTGCAATTCTGAAACCAAAAGTTAATCACTGGTTGCCTTTTTATTACCTAGATAACTTCGGTCAGACATTTCAAAATGTATTGACGTTATTTAACAGCAGAAGAAAAATATCAATGCAATTAAACTATTATTAAAATTAATAAAACTGTGCCTAATCACAGACCAAACAAAGCAGGATTATTGCAATCACAAAGGCTCAGTGCAAGTTATTTTGCTGTAAACTCTATCTGGCAGTCATTTTCAGTAGCTTCTCCTTTTCAATCTCAAAAAGACGCCAGCCCTCCTGGGAGGAGAGATCAGCTGCTCCTCTACGCTTGTAGAACTCAATAGACTCGGTGTTGTTTTCTGCTACCAAGAAGTGCATGCCACTACAGCGAGTCTTCACTGCCGTCTGTGGAAAGAATAAGGACATGTAATGCACTGAACTCAATTAAGACTTTGTTGGATTGTCATCAAAAAAGTTTTAAGTACAAACTGTCAGTCATACCTCACTCAGAGCCTTTAAGATTCGTGAACCAATGCCAAGTCCTTGGGCAAGATTAAGTGTGCAAAGTGCAGTGAACAAAGTTAGTACATTTTCTCTGTAACTTATTAATCTTTACCATTGTCATTTATGTAACTGTAATTGTTGACCATCTTACCTCGAAACTCCTCCATAACATAGAAGTCTTCCAAGTAGAGAAGCTTTCCAATCCATGGGTCATAAGTGAAATAGTACATAGCAAAGGCAATCACATCATGCCCTAAACGTAAACACCACAATTTAAGGGTTAGATTTAAAGGGTAAACTATTATCATTATTGTTAATTTTTTTAGAAATATGATTCTTAAACTGTAAAGAATTTTGTGTTAGAGACAGGTTTCTACCTTGTAAGCTCTGCTCTTTTGGCACTTCAGCAACCAGGCAGTGGTAGAACGGATGATCTCCAAAGCCATCTTCAAGTAGATCTACAAGTGTGACATTGCTTTCATAAGAGTTTGTGAAGAAAGAATACATTTACATTACATACATAAATTTTTCTTTCATGAAATCCAGGTAAGTATTTATAAAATATATGCATATATTTCCATATAAAATAAAGCACCTTTCTCATTCAGCACGACCTTCTCCTCCATCTCTTCAAATTTAGCTAGTTCCTATAAGGCAACAAGAAAAAATATTTGTTGTCAAATGGCCCAGATGTCCTATTCGTGGTTAAAATAACAGGCTTTGAACATTTGGCCTACCTTTATGAGTCGCAGGATATCAGACACATCACGGGGTTCGGCTTTCCGTAATATAAAATTGGCCATTTTCTCTTTTTACTCTTCTTCCCTTTGCTCACAAGTCCTCTGAATGTAAATAAAAGCAAAATTTGTTTCCTCATTCGCTCCTCAGGAGTTCATCCCCTGAAAGTGAATTTAGAAAAACAACAACTGTAAATGCAGAATTTAACTGGCATGTGTTGCACAGAGTGGCGCAGCAACTTCAGTTGCTCCCTTTTAACACATCTCTAGAGGAGGTTAATCTGTCCAATAGCCTTTTATGTCCGGTTGTTTCCTTCTCCTGTAGCCTCCTTATCTTTGTTTGGATCACTGTGCTTAATTTGAGTGTTCTTTTAAGGGTAAACATTAACCAGACCTAGAAAAGAACACAGCCACTGCACATGAAGTCTGTAGTCGAACAAATGTGAAACCTTTACATTTCACAATCAACAGCTCTACAGTAGGTCACTCTTCTTCTGCATTCAAAGATAAACTAATTTGCATTACTGATTGGAAAACCAAAACATGAATGAATGTTTTGATAGTCTGATTAACGAATTTTCTAGTTAATGGTTTGCACAATCAATAAAAATAAAAAAGAATACGAGTTGGGACATTTCAGGTTATCATTTTATGATATGGTAGCTCAGAGACAAGACATTAAAATGGAGTGGTATCTGTTAGTGTGACAATTACACATTAATTACACTTTGATTTTATTATGCAAACTGTTGCATAATGACCAATAAACTTCCTTATATCCTTGTAATTACAAGAGGTGGGACTAAATATTGATGGAACATATTGTATCGCTTCCTCATACCACACAGTCATTACTCTGCTACGAAAAAATACTGAATTGAAGTTGAAGACACAACAGATTCTTCTGCCAGTGTGACTTACCAGATTCACTACTTTGTGACATATTTCCTCTTCGTTTTGCATTCTAGCAGTTCAACCTTTTGCCAGTTTATTGCTTTTTTACATTGTAGTCATGGAGCACGAGGACATGAACAAGAATCAGTCTCCAGACTCCATACACATTATGTACTTTTTTTCAGCTGTCAAATGTTAACAAACTGATATATAAAGCAATGAATAAACACAAAAATCTCACTTTTGCCTTTTTAAGTTTTTTTTGTAACTTTTCAATTACAGACATTATGATGTGCCCTAGATGAATGCTTTGAGACTGTGTTCAAATGCTATGACATTCTTCAGATAAACAGAGGTACTGTCTCCACCTGGAGGATCTTTCCTTAAAGCAATTGCATTTGGTGCACCTAAAAACATTTTTCTGCTACCAAAAACGTACAACAAACATAACATTCATGATTTTGGCTGCACTTCAGTTGCAGGTGCAAGGAGATAATCCTATTTTAAAAAGTTGGTTTAGGTGAATGTACACACCAGAACTTTTTTTTTTTTACTTAAAATTCAGGATGCTGCAATACAAAAGTTGTCCTTAATGACTGGGCAGAGCCTCGGCCCAGTTTCAGAGGCAACATGTAAAACATGAGATATGTGTAGGTATAAAGTCCCTTGATACTTATGCACTTCCTCTATTGACCCTTTGTAAGCTTGTTGTTCCTAGTTGGCATCTGGCAGCCACTGGGTGAATTCACATCAGTATCAGCTGTATATTTCCCAGTGTGATGCAGGCTTTTAAAACTCTCTGCTCTAAACAAAACTCACACAGGACAAACTGAGCTAAAACTGCCACTTTGTGTCACCTCTCAAGTCAGATTAATTATAAAAGATCAGACAGACAACATTTTAGGAAACACTTTCAATTTTTACTTTACGTAGCAGTGGATTTTACAGACTGGGACGACAAAATGAAAATCAGTTCAGTTTATCAAAATACTTCAGCTTGCCTGAAGGGTCAGGAATGATCTGTGGGAAAAATAAATTAAATAAGTGCACAATTTAAGTAACTACACAAATATACAAGCTGGACATAGACAGAGAGATTTGCAAATAAACAGACCAATACCATATCTGAGATATTCTATCTATTATAGACCAACAAGAGTTAATGACAAGGGATCTGTCAGTCACAGCAGCAATGATACTCACTGTGTCACTGCCTGGCTTCCATCCTGCTGGACACACTGTAAAAAGAAAAAACAATTCCAGTCAGTAAAAGAAATCAAGTATTAGTTTCCAGATACCGCTGCGTTACTGTTTTATGACTGTTAACGTGTGCATGGAAAAATAGAATATCACATATCAATTTGTTTTCAGTGAGCATGTCATACCTTCTCCATGTTTATCAGTGTACTGGAAGGCCTGCACAAGCCGCAGAGTCTCATCCACTGACCTTCCCACCGGAAGATCGTTCATGGTGATCTGCCTCAGGATGCCTTTGTTGTCAATGATGAAGAGTCCCCTGAGAAGTATTCAAGTGAACTGTTAGTTGTTTACTCCTGTGTACACTCCTGTTTTACGTGTTCTTCTATATGATTGTGAAGCACGTACCTCAGTGTGTGTCCTTGGTCCTCTAGGTAAACTCCATAGTCTTTTGAAATCTGGTGAGTGAGGTCTGACAAAAGAGGAATTTTCATTGGTCCAAGTCCTCCCTGCTTCCGAGGGGTATTGATCCTAATGTCGTGAAAAAGGAAGATTTTAGAGTAGAGCTCTAAAGTGCAAAAAAAATTACAAATACAAACAATCGATGGGGATACAAGAATTAAAAAGAACTGACTCCCCCTTCAGAAAAAAAGACACCCAAAATTCTATATTGAAATTCCAAAGTATTTCAGTCATTATACCACTTCATTTTCTGACAGAATTTTGTGGGTGTAGCAGGGACAGAAATCTTACCAGGCTAGGTGGGTGAACTGAGAGTCGACAGAGCAGGCGACCACCTCTGTATTGACGGCATGAAACTCATGCACACGATCACTGAACGCAATGATCTCAGTGGGGCAAACAAATGTGCTGCAAGAGACGGGAGAAAAACATTTTAAGGAGATCAAATTCTGAGGTGAAGCGATCCCAGCAATACAAATAAAGTAACTGTTTAATGAGTGTGTTTAGACGTTACTCACAAGTCAAGGGGATAGAAGAAAAAGACAAGGTATTTGCCTTTGTAGTCAGACAGCTTCACCTCCTTGAATTCACCATTTATGACGGCTGTTCCCTCCCAGTGTGGTGCAGGCTTTGAAACTGATAATAAACAGGAGAAACACATCAAGTGATAAAAACAGGAATTTTTATGCATCTTGTTAATGCAATGACTAAATATCATATATGTATTTAGAAAAAAAAATCAAGAAAAAGATTAAGGTCACAGTAGTGCTTTAGTGCTTAAATAATGCAATGAAAATTTTGATTATAGAATTTTTCTACTTTTCTCTTATATATATTTTATGGTCATGAGGTTGCCAAATCTAAGCTGAAGTGTGCAGGATTTGTCCCAGGCAAGAGGTAATTGCTTCTTTTTTTTACTTTATCTCTACGTTTAATAAATGTAGTCTTGACAATGTGTATGTCCATGTTTTGTTCTACTTGGATAGTCACACTCTCAATGTGTCATATCCATTTTTTTTTCCCTACTTGAATTCTGCTATTTACTGGTTGTTAATCAATTTTTGCTATTTTGTTTTCTTATTTTCTATTGCTTCAATTTTTTTGAAACGTTTCTTTAAGTTTTTTGTTTTGTTTTGTTTATGCATGTCCCTTTATTACACTGGTATATGCCCCACATGCACATACTATCGAAATGTTAAAAAAATATTACTGCACAGAGTGAGATTGTGATTGTAAAACAAACTTATTTATAGATTTTTGTCAGTCTAGTTTGCTAACATTTAACATAATATCGTCCACATTTCTAAGACTTTTCCTTGTATTGCATCACCACGCAGAGGTCATGTCTACAGCTGCACAAACACTGCTGTGACATGACATGACATGATATGGGGTAAAGTCAAAACTGATGACGACACATGATTAATTTGTTGAAAATGTGCATAGTACAGGGGAGCTGGGGTCATAGATATAATTATTAACTTTACATATGCTTTCGACATTGCTTATTACAGGACCTCATGCACGACCTCCAGAGTTTAATGGATGGTTAAAACAGTTTTCAAGTGTTTCTGCTATTTTGTCCAGGCTGCCTGTGTTAACATGATGAGTGGTGGTGGTGGTGGTGGAGCTGGGCCACACATACACCGTCATGAGTCTAGAGGGGCGGAGGGAGCAACTCAATCCAATGAATATCATGGACTGACGTGTCCTACAAAAACCACTTAGGTAAAAGTTAATGTAGTAAATTGTAAAACTGAGAACTAAATCACAAGAACATAAAATATGAACAAAGCTGCAGACAATCGGTTTGTTTTTATTGTCCTGACAGCTGCAGCGGCTCGCTGAAGCTGCAGCAGCTGCTGAAAAGCCGTCAAACATCTGCGCACTTCTTCCATTACACACGTACTGAGTTGCAGCATGAGGGAAACTCACTTTTGGCTTTGCTGAGGTGAAGGGAATGGTCAGATACAGGAACTCGGAAAGCCTCTCCTGGATAGACGTGTCCTCCCGCGTAGTTGTGACACTGGGAGTTTTTCCCTTGAGCGCCTTCCTCTGCAGATGTGGACGCGGTGAGGAGGAGGAGAGCTGCACAAAGCGCGCAGAAAAGCTCCTTCTGTGTATTGGTGTGGAAGAGAAACTCCATTGTGCCGTCGCTTTGAGAGCACGTAGCCGCTGACTTGTAATGCGTCTCTGTCTCTTGGCAAGATTTGAAGGACCCTTCTTCCTCCTTCTCTTCTTCTTCAGCCAGGTTGTGTATCAGCTGGAGTTCTTATAGTCGCATTACTGCCATCTTCTGGAGCTAATTAGCTCATGGCGCCTTCTGCGTCTTCTATATTCTTTATGCTGCTGCAATACTTTCTTATTGGTAGTGTTTGTGTAATAATCTCACCTAAATAACTATATATATATGATTAAATATCTACTAAAATATTTCTAATTAAAAAGATATGCATTAAAATCCTTATACACTTTGACTTTGAAAGTTCTATGTGGTGTGTTTCTACAACTGAACCATCTGTACTGAGATTAATTCTACCAGTCTAATCATACTGTAATAAAAGACCGTAAAGTTGATCCCCACAGATCAACCCATTTATCACCAACTATTTTTTTTACTAAAGTCAAAGGGTATCATCTGCATTTTCTGTGTAGCTCGTTCACATTAGGATCATTGCAATATCAGTTCAATCACTCCCTCTCCCTGACCCTGTATAAACTCTTACCACACTTAACCAAGCAAAAGGATGGCACGCTGTCATTTGTGGTTTGTAAGTGCAACATCTAATGTTGACACCTCCTGCTGGACTCAATAGCTCTTCTTAAATTCATGCTTTACATGCTATGATTTCATAGGATCCCGCCCTCACACCTGTGTCCTGTTAGTTGCCAGAGGTCACACACCTCCTTTCCACAGTTTAATGCCCAGAAACTTTCCAAACAGTAATATACGAATTTGCAGGCAGAGGGCGAGGTCTCGGCAGATACAGACAATGCGACACACTTTTAGTAGATCATAAGTGAAACTTGAGAGGGATAACATTTGTGTGAGAACTTTCTTTTAGAACAATCCTACTGATTCTGCCTGAAGAGTAAACAAAGCTTTGTGAGCCTTGTTTGTTTTCCATGTTCTTCCCTCTGGCTGTCAAAAATAAATCCCTGTAGCTTGGAAAAAGATTGAGTCACTGTTAACCTTGTGCTAATTTGACAAATCATCCAAACATTATTTGTCAGAATAATGTTGGCTTGATCAGAGATGAGCAATTGAATAAGACCCACTGCACCAATTTAAACATGTCAGACCTAAATTCGCTTGCAAAACAACTCTGGCAGTTATACTCTGACTTTATTACTTTATTGAGTTCACATGACACTGGACTTCATACCTTCCCTGTGCCACAGGACCTACTTTTGCTGGAATCAGCAGCAATGAAAAACAAAACAGAAAAAGCAAATACTTAGATGGGTGCTACCTGTACTGACATGGTGATAAATGAAAAGGTATGAAGATAAGACCTGAATAAATTAAAAACCACTGCCAACTAAGTTAAATGCATTGTTCACTTCAGTGCAAAGTCAAAGTTTTGGACACTTAAGCTAACAGCTTTACATACACACAAAGAGTACCAACACAAATATGGTTTCAGTCTTTTTATTACAATTCACCCACACATGAAACCAACGTTTCAATGGAGCGTTTTCTTGTATCATTTGCCAGCCTCAATGTAACAGTTTACTACAACAAATACTTATTTTCAGTTGTATCAGGACAGATATTGACTTTTTAAATTTTAGTCTGTCTTTTTATTTGACTACATACTTTTCACATCACGGAGAAAAGACCCTTCCCTTTTGGTACCCTTTCAAGGGTTACAAACATTGTTACACTGTTATGTTAGCAGTGCCTGTTGATATGCAGGCTTTGTATTTCACTACCTGAGGTGTCAGTGCAGACGTGTTTGTAATGTGTTTCAGTACTTGACAGTAAAAAACAGACTGAAATTTAAAATGTGTTTCTGTACATTTGAGCAAGTCATGTTGAAATATCATCAGCAAAACATACAGGTGGCACATAAAGCTACTGATGCTCTGCCAGCTGAACAAACAACACTTAACCCCACACCATGTGAATAGTGAAGCTTACAGATGAATGTTGTTACATTCTTAGTGGATCTTTCTGCTTGCGATAATTTCATTGTAAATATTTAGGATTACAAATATCCACACATATTTACATCAGAAATTGAACAAGAGCTTCTCCCATTGTATGAAATTGTACTCAAAAGGCACCAGAGCACCTGAGCATCTGAAAAATAACCATAAGAATATTAACACACTCTGAACATGCCTTCAAACATCTGACCTTCGGATGCACAAGATCAACAGCTCGGATCCTGTGAGTCAGGATCTGAGCTGGGTTCTGGAGTGTGAGACAAATGAGAGGAAACATTCATCCTCTACACAACACAGGGCCTGCCAGGCACGAGTTTGGTTTGGCAAGATAAAGTTAAATATTTCAAACTTTCCCTTGGTAGTTTTTCCTCTTACATCTTAAAAGAAAAACATATGAAGACATATTGAGAATGCTGACAACTACAACAATCTTTAACTTGTTGCCTTTTGTGGTGTCTTTGTAACATGGGCTTTAAAAATAAAAAAGGAGGGGACAAAACTAGTTAACTCCAACTGAATGGTTTATCATCTACACTTCAGTATAAAGAGTGCAGTTATTTTTTTACAGGTCAGACCGTCTCTTTATGAAACGGACAGTGATATATGCACTTTTGATCCAAACCTCTGAAGTGACCACAGAAAATCATCAAACAAGCAAATTTAGAGTCTTAAATACATTTGGGGCCAGATTTACAAAACCTTCTGAAGATGGTAAGTGCTTCTGTTGGAAGAAAAACAATATGATAATATATGCCTCTAAAATGAATAATTGTAGCTATTAATTTATATCTTCTGTTGCTTGAACTTTCAACTTAAGATAAGACCTTGAATAATCCACCAACATCAAGCATGCTGATTTTATTACCTAACATTAATTGAAAGCTCTGCAATGTGTTGAGTTGGCAAAACTCAATATTCTTCAGGAAAAATATAAATAAATGAGATAGAATTTCAGGAGAATATGGCAACAGAGTGACAGAAATTCACTTGAGGTAACTTCAAGCACCACAATCATTCGATTATGTGACTTACTGCCATGTCCTTTTACATTCCTGTCAATAAGGCTTAATGTTTACAGTGATAATTTATGTGGCACTGATAATTTTCATAACTGTAGAGGCTGCTTATCAAAGAGTATAAAAATGATGGCAGCAAATCCGCAGGTAGAATAATAAGCCCTGATATCGTTGATAGTGCTGTGTCTGTGTGCAAGCACCAACAGGAGTCATATTAAGAAGAATAAGCACAAAAAAGTTTTGTCTTTATGTGTTTTTGTCAATCTCTGTTAGTTTTCGTCTCAGAACATCTTTGTGAAAATGGTCCCTACTGTTAAATATACAGCATCAAGATCAATTTACTTGTTGAATTTTTAAGCTCTGGGTCTGAGGCACTGGTTTATGGTTCATTATGTGATGTGTGTGTATATACGGTGGGCAGTGGGGGTTTTATGGGGCAGTTGGGGGGATGATGAAAAAAACTTTAGCTAACAGACTTCAGCTTGGTCCAAGGGTTCGTGCCACGCACCTCCAGGGGTGGTTCGTTGTAAAAGATGTGGTTGCACAGGTCATCCAGTGGGGGTTCAGGATCTGTGGTGGCAAACTGAGAAGCATCTTCAATTTCCTTCCTCACCTCCACATCGATCTCCTGCAGACACAACACAGGTAAGACAGAAAAAAAATTTACTGTACATCTGCAAGACCAAGGGGATTTGATTATGTTGTACCAAATTGGTTCACTCAGTGTTAAAACAAAAAAATTAAATTAATTTCAACACATTAGGATAAAAAAAATGTACACAAAAATGTTTTAGTAGATATTAAAGAACCTGTAACAGACAATATTTATGGAACACATACAGTGTCAACAGGAACGTGTGTCTTACAAAGACATCTTATATTTTTGCAATTTTCTCATTTAATTAGAGACTGAAAATGCATAAACATAAAACTGCTGAGTCAGCTCTGTGTTTGCCTAGGGCCTGCATCCCTGCAGTTCACATGCTGTGGTTAGCTAACCAGCAACTATTAATGGTTATGAGATAGAGCAAAAACCGGTGAGACAAGTTTTAATCTATGCACAGCAGTGTTGTGTGTAAACTGATCGTCCCCGACCTCAAAATAAACAGAAGGATTGTAGGAAAGTTTTTGGAATAATTCAGATTAAAAAATCTCTAAAGAAACTTAGATTTGAAATTCTCCATGTTATCTAAATTTTTATTAAAAGGATGCATAAATGTATTTTTCTCATGAAGCACCCTCCCTGAAAGCATGTCCTCAGTAAAAGAAGAAAATACCTTGAGCTCCTCCACGCTGGCCATGTTGTTGCTGAGCATGCGGTCCTTCAGCATGGAGATGGGGTCGCTTTTACCGCGGACCTCCTGGATCTCCTCACGAGTGCGGTAGCTGAAAAGGGAGAGATTTGTGCAGGGATGTTGTAGGGATGCACTAATACAACCATTTTTAGAGCTGATGCCTCATTGGTTACAACTCAAGTTTTTGAAAATTTTGATTAAGAGTGTTACATCACTTTCACTAAAAATCATTATTAAGAAGATAATTATTTTGGGATCAATGTGCAAAACCAATAAATAGAACAAGAGTGAAAGTAGCTGTGTTTTTACATTTCTCATGAGAACTTTGAGCAATTCCTCATGTATTATGAAAGCCAGGAAATGGTCTGCCAATATCAACATTAGTATCTGTGTTCAGTCCATCCCTTGGCCGCGATCAGGCCACTACAGCAGGAGGGAGTGTAAATGAAGACTATTGTGGGACAGCGGCAGAAGCAAGGGGCAGCAGCACAGTGAGGGTAACATGTGCACAGCATATTGTTAATAATGCTTAAACAAACAGGTAACAAATCAATTGCATTATAATGTATAAACAAAACATATATAAATAATCATAGCAACTAGTTACTGCAAATATGTAAATTGTTAGAAGTCAAGGTCAGGGGTTGATCATTTACCTGACACCAGGATCACTCATACTGTGTCCGTGATAGCGGTAGGTCTGAAGTTCCATGAGAATGGGACCCTGAAGAAAGGTAGGAAAAAACATGATTTAGTCAAGAAAGCAGCAACGACATTTCCTGCTTTATGGAATTTAATGCTTTTAAATTACCTTTCCAGATCGGCAGTGTTCAGCTGCAAACCTTGTTGCCTCCCGGACACAAAGAACATCCATCCCATCCACCTGGACAGAAAAACGATATCCCAAATTTTATCGAAGTGTATTTCTTTCAAAGAATACAACGCGAGCTTCAGTTTACATCACAAAGTGGACAAAAAGGATGAGTGACAAGGCCCAAAGTTCATGGCTGAGAGAGCTAACAATGTTCTTATAGTACTTTATCACAACAGATATCTGCTCAAAACAACAAATTGAAACATTGCTGTGCAAAAACATTCAAAGACCGTAAATGAATTCTGCTGGTCGGTTTCGTTGAAAAAAGGTGTGAAGACATGAAAAAGAATGGTACCCTGAGACCAGGAATGAAGTCTCCTCTCTTGTAGTAGTCTGTGCTGGCAGCAGCTCGCTCCACTGATGTGCCCATGCCATACCTGTTGTTCTCACAGACAAAGATGGCAGGCAGCTTCCACAGAGCTGCCATATTGTATGTTTCAAAAATTTGACCCTGTGAAACACACAAAACTCAGTTACAGGATGTTGACAAGATTAGCAGCAGCCCTGACTCCAAAAAAAGAGAAACAGAGCATTAAAATGATCTAACTTAAACTAAATGAAATGCATGTGATAATACAATTTCCAGTTCAGTGTCTTCATGTTTACAGGCAGACGCGATGATGATTTATGTGCCATACCTGGTTGGCAGCACCATCACCATAGAGACACACACAAAGCTCATCGTTGCCAAAATACTTGCAGGCCAGAGCAACACCAGCACCCAAGGGCACCTGAGGAGAAGTCAGACATGTTTGGGGTCACATTAAAGTTAATGTATATAGAGCTCCTTTAAACAGGGAGAAGATGCTTCATGAAACTAAACTGACACAGACATCACACATTTGCAAGTAAATCTAAAGTAATTCTGTACTTTCGTCATTAATACCCCTTTACAAAACAGCTTAACAAAGTACAGAGAGCATGTGGCACAAAGAAACAGTCTAAAAGACAAATTGACCAATATGTCTTAAAACAGCCAATTTGACCTTAGCGGCGTACCTGAGCTCCAACGATTCCATTTCCTCCATAGAAGTTTTTACAGTACATGTGCATTGAGCCTCCTTTGCCCTTTGCAATACCTCCTCTTCTGCCTGAAAATGAAAAAAAAACAAAAACATGCAGAAATTAGAGAGCTGAGGTGAAGTGAAAACAGAGGAATAATTAGCATCTCAAAATGAATGACAACAACTGATATCATCACAATGTCTCAGCGCTGCAGACTCACCGGTGAGCTCAGCCATGATCTCCTTCACAGTCCCTCCTCTGGTGTAAGTGTAGCCGTGGGCACGGTACGCAGTGATGAGGTGGTCTTTCAGAGTAATTGCTGCTTCAATCCCAACTGCACAGGCCTCCTACAAGTATACAAACCCACACAGGACAAGGTACAGTTTTAGAAGTTTAGTCTACTGAAATGTTACTGTCATTGGATCTTTTTGAATAATCCTTATTATAGAGTGTCTATTTAAAGTAATGTGACAGCTTGTTGTATTTATAAAACAGGCTTTAGTAAAATTATTTTTGATGTTCTTTTAATTTAAAATCTTCCTGTGATTGTACCGTAGAGTCAACGAAAAATTATAGCACACTCAACCTGGCCATCATACAAGTGGCAGAACCCTCTGATGATCTTCTGCTTATACAGCTGATCTGCCTTCAGCTCCATACGCCTCATGGTCTGCATGGTGCGGTAGTACTGCAGACCCTCATCACGAGTCATAACTACCTGCGTGGCCGGAGCCTCATCCAGCTTGTGGGTGTCGCATTTCTAGAGGACAGAAAATACAGATATTAACTCACAAACTGCTGTATGCATTGATCCATTTCGAGGAAGATACAATGAAACATTTGAAGCTTACCTTTATTTCAAAGGTAGCCTGGGTTGTGAAGTCAGCATATGTGCGTGCTGACATGACCACTGCAGCTCCCTGCAATCAGAGAGGAGGAGAGTTTAGGAAAAATACAACTATTGTGGTATTGTAAAACTAGAGCCAAAATTCCACCAAAGTCTCAGCATAAATAACAGAATAATATTTGTTTTCTTGTTTTTAAAAAAGTACATAAAATATAAAAATGTGTTTCCACAAAACTTTTTTGTCCCTTCAACAAAATAAGCCAGAAGTTCTTATAAACTGTATTTAAGTCTAAGCAAAAGCAGCTGTATTAGAATGTTGTCAAAAACTGGCAAATTATTAATTTATATTAGGTGCTATTTGACTGGAAATAAGTAACTCAATCATGCCTCTTAGGCTTTTATTACTCTACTTTAACTACTTTGATACTAAGTGTGGTTGATATCAAAAGTTCTTCCGCTACCGAGTCATGAAGTTTATAGTAAGACACACTTGGGTAACCAGTAGAGCAGAAGTAAACATTACTTTAAGGAAAACGTGCAAAAATATTGGTAAAAGATAAGAATGTCACGAATATGACTACTGTGCATTTTCAGCCAATATCCATGTTAGAAATCAAGTGTTTATCATTGTGACAAATCAAATTATAGTTTATCCAGTTGACTGTTGAAACCGTATTTCAATCTACAGTTAGTTCGTTATTTATTACATCTCATGACTACCGTCCTGACAATTGTCCTGACAATTTAAGCTGCCAATTTGGCACAACATAAAAATGCTTTATCCTAACCTAACTGTATTATTTAGTGAATATTTATCATTGCAATATTTACAACTTCCATCTATTTAGGGAAGGCCTTTCTAAAGTGATCTGTAGTGTGAATGACGGTAAAATAGTCATTTTTTCAACAGTCTGCTGTTTTTGGCACCACTTGACAGAATGAGCTAACTAGTTTTTCAGTTACTAGCGCCAGCCAGCTGTCAACTTTCATTTAAATATCATGAAAACACATAAAAAACTTAAATGTAAAACAACATTTAACTTATAGGACATTTGCAGGACCGTGCCCTTACTAACCAAAATTTCGCATCTATCTTAGTTTTGATTTTGTTCAAGCGTTGGCTGTGTTAGCCAAACAAGCTACCATTCGGCCCTACAAGGTCAGAACCGCGATGACAGTCTTGTTGCTTGTAAACATTGGATGTTTCAAAGGAAGAATTCAATGCACTGTTCGGCTAAAGCAGTCCGTAGCTTAAAATGTGTACTTACATTTCTCTGAGCGCCTGCTCTCAGCACATTAGTGATATTGGCAAGCATCTTTCCTGAGCTCCCTCACCACAGTCACTGTACCGCACGGCCCGTCCTTCTGACAGCCTCTGTCCTTCCGGCTCCGCTCACTCTTCTTCTTCTCTGGCTTCAAAAACGGCAGCCTGCACGCTGCTGCCACCACTTTCACTTTAATTCTTTTAAACATAGTGTTTATGAAAAGGAAAACACATTTTTAATTGAATGTTGACTTAAGGTCATCACTAATTATTAGATAACATAATAATAATAATAATAATAATAATAATAATAATAATAATAATAATAATAATAATAATAATAATAATAATA
>JAPZDZ010000006.1:10339117-10356741 GCA_029783805.1 Acanthurus tennentii | reverse complement strand
TCTATCTATCTATCTATCTATCTATCTATCTATCTATCTATCTATCTATCTATCTGTGTGTGTGTGTGTGTGTGTGTTTACATATTTCACAAATTTGCTATACTTCTATGTATGCTGCTTATACTTTTAAGTATACTAGGAGTATTTTAAAAAATCACCAAATGAGGTAAGAACTTAAAAAAAAACATTAAAAACATTATCCCCTATTAAAAAGTTTAACTGACCTCAGAGCTGTATCCATTCCACAGAATCTTTGTCTTGTCGATGAACAGTTTGGCTCCCCTCTTTGCATGCACATTATAGTATCCAACCTCCTCAAACACCACAGACCCGTCTTCAGCAGACCTGTGCCAGTTAATGAGGGTGTAGTTTGCTGCTTGGTCTGCATTCTCATCAAAGTGCATCTTTTCCCCCATACTGTTGGTGTAGTTCAAGTGTCTGAGCTGCTTCAGGACCTGAAAGCAGAACCACACATTTTAATCATTCACATTTGATATTTAAATGATGAGATATTTGTTGGCATTTGGTTTGGGGTGGATGAGCAACATTATACCTGCCATGCTTCCATTTTCTTTATATCTGCACATGAATTGTTGGCAAAAAGTCCATGTCCAGGTGTGCAGGTTAGTATATCCTGCAGGGCATGTGCAATGGAATAAACTGCAACATACACATTATAGGAGATACGAAGATGTGTGTGGTCCAGGTACGGCGTCTCTACATTTGTGATGTCTTCCTCACCGGTACACAAAGGCCTGAAACTAGTGCTGCCATTCTCACTTTCTTGCAGTCTTGGACTGTCTTCTAGATAACAGTTGAAGGTTTCCTCCCAAAACTCCCTGACAAATTCATTGTGACTGTCTTTCTTTGGTTGGACTTGTTGTAAGAACTCCCTGAAGCCTGGTATTTGTCCTGCCTTTAGGGTAAAGCCAATAGTCCCCACCACAACGTCTAGGTACTCTGGTTTAGCTATAAGGGAGGAGCTTGACCAGGCTTCACTGGCTAACCAGATGCGATCTGTGATGTTTCTTCTGACCATCTCTTTGATTAGAGGTTCAATATCTGGGCCGCTGGCAAACACTACAATAACCTTAGCAGTGGAGTTCTCTATCCTGTCAGTCAGAGCTTGGATTTCATGATCCTCAAAGTACTGAGAAATTAGTTCATTTAGGTGAATGCAGATGTCCCGCTCTTCCATCTCCTTCTCAAACTTCTCGATTCCAGGGCGTCCATAGTCATCATCCGAGGCTACAGCAATGACCCAGTTCCACTGGAAGTACTCAATTATGTCTGCCATGGCCGTGGCCTGGTGCTCATCTGTGGGTATGGTTCTCATGAAGGATTTGTACTGGTTCTTGTTGCTCAGTAAGCGACTGGAGGAGGCATAGCTGATCTGAAACAGCAAAGATTTCAGATTATCTATGAGGTATTCATCATCTCCTGCTACTTACTGTTAATTAGCTCAATTTAGTACAAGGGATTTGCTATTTTGTTGATGAAACATGCCATTTAAGAGGCATCTTGTGCCATATAGAAGATAAAATACAGTGTAGATAAGTTTTGCATTTTCTGAATACAGGGTTGCCATGAGATATTTGCTCAGTTTTAAGGCCACAAATCAGCTGGACTTTTGTGATACTGATGTAGAAATTGTTCAGTTACTCACCTGGGGAATATAAAAAAGACCCAGTAGGTTTGCAACTGCTGTGGAAACTGCAGATCCAGCTGCTCCCACCACTGCAATGGTTGCTGGAATGTGATCAGTGCAGTTACAAAATTCATCTAAATTCAGGGAGTCAATCTTATTTTGGGCCACAAAGCTCAACGTGGCTTCCAGGGCTTTTGACACCGTGTTGCACGTGTCAAAGATCCTGTAGCCCAAAGTGATGTTGGGTAGGAGAGAGCTGCTGTTGTTTATCTCATCAATCGCGAAAATCATAGCCTGAAGCCAACGGAAACCACGGAAATTGAATCTGTAGAAGAAAACAAGGCATGGATTTCAATGAGATGAGCAAACTCATTCAGTCAAACAATTAGTGAATTCTTGTCTTGGTACATATAAATCAGGCTCAGATTTTACCTAACACACTGTGTGGATTCAGGCCGGGCAGCGAGGTCTTGGTCTTTGGATGCAACACCGAAGTGTATGGGGAAAAGCCCCCCAAGCAAAATATCTCCAGTCATCTGTGCTCTCTGACGGGGCCCATAGGTTGAAATTACAAAACTGGACCCCAGCAGTATCAGATAACACAGAGCCAATCTCATCTTTCTTTTCCTTCTAATGGGATGTATTATTTTCTAAAAGTCCCCAGAGTGACGATGCTTTCTGACTTATCTTCTCCCATCAATCTGCCTGCAGGGCGGTTTTGTATTATTCATGTTTGCACCAATGAAACTGAAGAGAAAAAGGGGGAAAAAAACATTAGACAATCAAATGTACTACAATTACATCAGATATTTAATAGAATTTTCATGTTAACTTACAAACATATTAACATTACTTTTGTGGTGTAGCAGTTTGTGGTACATCCAATAAAGTCCAATCATTGAGCTCACTTTCCCACATTTTCCCACATAAACAGGGACAGAGAGTGAGAACAGAGGCCAACATGACCTGAGGCTCCTATTACCTACTCAAGCAGGACTACACAGTTACATAAGTTTTTTTTAGAGTCTGGGTTCTTTTTTCAATAATTTAACTTCTTAATAATGTTTTTTGAGAAGAGATGAATTTTAACATCCCACCTCTCAGTAACTTGATAGTCTCGCTACCAGATATAGCTCTCTGAACTGAAATAGACGCAGGATTTACATGAGCTGAGAGTGAAGTCACACTCTAATGACCCTCCTTCCTGCTAATGCTCGGCCTCATGCTGTGGCCAGTGAACCCCGTCACCATGGAGAGAAGGCTGCTGCATCTGGTTAATACTGCTGGAAAAATGCTGCGGCAGAGCTCTGATAATGAAGTAATTAACCACTGTAAGAGGCACTGTTTGCCATATTCAACGGATGTTCAGAGATGTTGCACACACAGCCAGTGAAACCTATTTTCATTTCTTATTGCCTTTTAAATCTGTTATGCAGTGTCCAACATTACTGTTTAATAATAGAAAATACCAACTTTACAATTATGCAACTAATTCCAAAATGATGAAGAAATTCATTTAAAATATGCAAACTTTTTTCAAGCAAAGCAGAATCAGGAAAGTAACTGGCCAACCAATCGTCATCTGTGCTACATTCCTAACAGCCCAGATTGAAAAGTAAGCTCAGATGTTTTGGTTTTGCTTAGCAATTCCTCCTTTTTTTTAACTCCAAAAGAAAAACAGTTCAAACAAACATGGAAAATAACACAGACTCAAACTTACCACCGGAGCTCCTGAGTTTGATTTTAGATTCTCTTGGAACGGTCCATCTGCAGTCATACACAGATTTGAAGGCCTTTTCCCAAAATATTCGAGGCGCTGAATGAATTCAAGGGATGACGGCTTGAGCTTCTGAGCCCTGTTCTGCAGTTGAATCATTAACAGAGAGAGGGGGAGTCCATTTCCTTCAGCTAATGAAGTCTACTCACAGTTCACTCCTCCTGAACCGAAGTCATCACAACCTGGAGGGGCAACGAAAGAGTTGTGAAGGCAACTTTAATTAGGAGTTATCAGCTATTACTGAATCATTACAGGAGGAGAATCATGCAAAGCTACTTTCAGTGACAACAGCTGGAATATGAGATAGAAGAAGGCTTGTGAGCGTTGTCTTTGTCTACAGCCTCAGAAATGTGTTTCAAGATTTGAAAATTTATGTTTTTGTCTTAAATACAACAGCTAAAATAATTCATTTTTTAGCACACATTTTATGAAGGCATATGTCAAAAAAAGTAAGAAAAAGTACCACAGTGCAATTTAAACACATTCTTGTTCATTTTATTCATAAAAAAATTAAACGTTAACCTGTTTTTCATAACATGTGGCACCTACAAATAAAATCTGATCCTCATATCTGTCTGTGTTTGACATCCGGTGATCTGTTTTCTAGACAGTTTTAATTTTTCATTGCATTTTGCCAAGAGAGCGGCAGCATGATACCAGGAACCCCTAGAAGCACTGGATCGCACCATTATGTTCCTCAAACAATTAGTTTGTCTCCTTATGCTCCGATGAGCGAGTCTTCATCTGTTGCTGAGCAGATGTCCACAACGAAAACTATTTCACTTTACAACATGTTGACTTACATATGAGCCAACCCACAACTATGTCCATGAGACCTCAACCACATGGGAGATCCATCAAGGTTAAGGACAAAAAGCCTGCGCTTTTAAGTTAGTACAGTTTTAAACTTCTTTATGGCTGGAAGAAGCTGACTCCCTCTCCATCACTAAAAGATTTTGTATAAATATAAGAAAACGTTCATTTGGAAAAGTCCACATCAAGCAGATCTCAGCATGTCAGAGCCATTTCGTCATCAACAGAGGAGTCAGAAATCCTTCTGATTTTTAAATAATCTGCTTCTTCAGAGCTGAAAACACTGCCTACATGTGGAGGATGAGGCCTCTGTTTAAAGACCAACAATCAAGATGTAGAGATTTTATTTCATTAATCCAATATTATTGATGTGTAGGGGTTAGAAAAAAAACAAGATTTTAAAGTTATCTCACCATTCTAATAAAGTTATTAAAATTCCATAATACTTATTAAAAAACTGAGAAGTCTTGAAAATAGTAAAGAGATGTGTTTAGTCTAAAAGCAAGAAGGGTAGTTGGAAAAGATAATTATGGACTGAGAACAGAATGTAACAGAGTTTGTATTTTCATTTAAAAAAGTGCAGTTAAATAAAAAGTTAGGATAAATGCAATCAAACCAGAAACCATTAAGTTTTTTCTTCTCTGCTGTGCTTTTTAAAATCATAATTAATAAAAAAAACCCATGTGAAATGAAATCTTTGTCTCTTTCATTTGTTTAAAATGTCGTTCATTATATCAATAATAATTCTGTGCTTTCTTCAAAACTCCCGACTTATCACCAAGGAAGCTCAACCAAGAATGACAGTGTGTTTAATCCTTTTTGTTTTTGAAAACTCAGACAAGGGTCATCTTTCAGAGATCACCAGATAAATGCAAAGGGCTTATTCAAATTTTAATGAAGAATGAGAGCTCCAAGTAAAAAGGCCTCCATCACATCACCTACATGCATTTGTGGGGAAACAGTTATGTAAAAACAAAATATTATTATTTAACATCCTTAAAGTGTCCTCAAGCAAATCACACTGTTCTTGTTTTTTTCAGAAATGACACATATGTCTGAAATGTCACATAATGTCTCTAAAATGTTGTGCTGTGAAGAGTTCATGGTGAATGGATTTATCCTCACAAACGATGTGGTCTCGTTTCAGATCAAAACACAGTCACACACGCTGACACTTACAGCTGAAAAGGTAAGAAAATCTCTTTTTTTATAATGATGATAGCATAATCCTCTGGATATGATCTCAGTTTGTAGGCTCAATAACAAGTTAGGACGTGGAGCCCACATCATTTGTTAAATACAAAGTTGTCATTAGGGAGATCATTTACCATGTAAACAGTAAAATAACAAATGTAAAATAAACTGCCACCTACTTTAATTTATGCCAGTCTCACAGTTTTTATCTGTTGCAGCATTTGTTTGGATGTCATTGGCTGAACTTTTAAAAAAAAAAAACTTTGTAAAAAATGTTTTCCTCCTTTTGCCAGACAGCAGAGTTTCTTTTGGACTAGCATACTGTACATTGAATCATTATTTTAAATCAGAAACTGTAATGTTACCGTTGTCAAATCCCTTTTTACTGAGGCATTACCTGAATTATCTCTAGGTTGTCTTAAATCTAAAATACATGTTTAAGCCATCTTGAGCAATAAATAAACACCAAATATCTTAATTAACAGGATGTCTGGTGCAAAGATCGTGCTGTTCCTGCAGAGTCTGTCCCGTAGGAAACCTCTGGAGCCTGAAGGAGAGGAGTCCAACTTTCGGCGTTGCCTGACCACCCTTGACCTGGTGGCTCTGGGTGTGGGCAGCACACTAGGGGCTGGTGTGTACGTGTTGTCAGGAGAAGTTGCCAGAACAGTGGCCGGGCCGAGTATCATTATTGCCTTCTTGATAGCAGCAGTCGCCTCAGTCTTTGCGGGACTTTGCTATGCTGAGTTTGGAGCTCGAGTGCCAAAGACTGGCTCCGCTTATCTTTACAGTTATGTGACGGTTGGAGAGATATGGGCTTTTATCACTGGCTGGAACTTGTTGCTGTCGTATGTCATAGGTGAAGATTGGAACAAAAAATTCTGACCTCTTTCATCTTTTCTCAATATAGTTTCAAATGAGTCATAAACCTATCTTTTTTTTTTTTAAATCAATTTCTGGAATTCCATCCGTGTTGTACAGCATCTCCTTGTTTTCTGTTATTAGGAACGTCAAGTGTTGCTAGAGCATGGAGTGGCACCTTTGATGAGCTCATTGGAAATGTCATTGCCAACACTCTGGGCAAACAGGCTGCGATGGATTTACCTGGATTAGCTCCATACCCAGACTTCTTTGCAGCTGGCCTCATTATGCTCTTAGCAGGCAGGTTTAACTTAACTTTTTGTCAGTCTGAGAAGTTCTTTTTGTAATTATTTGGAAAAAATGAAGGAAAACATCAGTATAGAAGCACAATTTATCACATATTTTGCAGGCAAGGTTCTGTGGTATCCCAGTCACGATCAGCTTCATGTTCTCTGTGTGTTTTCTCCTCAGGGATTCTTGCATTTGGTGTTAAGGAGTCAGCAATTGTAAACAAGGTTTTTACAGCAATTAACATCCTGGTGTTGCTGTTTGTTATCCTTTCTGGAGTCATTAAGGGTGACATTAACAACTGGTACATCAGTGAAGATTCTCTCCTAGATGGATTTGAGTATGGGTTCTTATTTTTTATATAAAGTATCATTTGTTATTGAAGGTAACAATTGATAACATAGGCAAAATAACATGGACTTAGGTGACCTGTCTAGCTGAATACAGGTTTGACAGTTACCAAGCGGTTTTGTTGATTAATGTTGAATGATCAAGCATGAAAAATGTGTTTTCTTTACAGAAACCAAACTTCACTGAATGCAACCACCAGATTCGGCAGTGGAGGATTTTTCCCTTTCGGCTTTGGGGGGACACTAGCAGGAGCAGCTACTTGCTTTTATGCATTTGTCGGATTTGACTGCATTGCCACAACAGGTAAGTTAACTTACACAGATCAAGCCTACTGCAGGACTGAAGCAGGACGCAGGAAAATGGCAAATTATAAAACAATAAGTTACTTTTAAACAAAAACTTTCTGTCTTTAGGAGAGGAGGTCCAAAACCCTCAGAAGTCGATCCCCCTCGGCATTGTGGCATCGCTCCTCATCTGCTTCCTGGCGTATTTTGGTGTGTCTGCTGCCCTTACTCTTATGATGCCATACTATTTGCTTAGTGTTCACAGCCCGTTGCCTGTGGCCTTTACATACATCGGGTGGGGCCCTGCAAAGTACGTAGTGGCAGTGGGATCCCTCTGTGCACTGTCAACAAGGTATGAAACACAGTGTAACCAACAAAGTCAAACTTTATTCATTTTTTATTCTAAAAACTGTTTGATTTTTTTTATTGTCCCTTGATAACATGTGGTACGCAGCATATGCTGTTTATGAATCATACTCTAACATGAAGAACTAAATGATTTTTGAGTGGACTGAGGAGATTTTTGAGCTTTTCTCCTTAGCCTACTCGGATCAATGTTCCCGATGCCCCGCGTCCTTTTTGCCATGGCCCGGGATGGACTTCTCTTCAGGCCTCTCAGTGAAATGAGTGTCAGACAAAGCCCTGTCATTGCAACCCTGGCTTCAGGAATTGTAGCAGGTACTAAGCACTGAAATTGAAAGCCTTTTCACTGTACTGCTGTGGAAGTTTTCACTTATTTCTAGTTTGTTTTCCCTTTTGAAATCCCTTCTTGTTTTGACCTCATGTGTTTGACCCCATGCTCTTGGCTAAAAGAACTCCTGTGCAGTACACTCACTCAGTATGTTTGTATATTTGTTTAGTTGAACATTTGGCAAAAGGTTCTTATTTTCCATTTCAAGCTGTATAGCACAGAGCTGAGAAAATCTGCAGAGTTAACCCTTACATGTCAACTGATGAATGATCTTATGAGTTCAAGCACACAACTCATCTCAAACTGCAAGGACATTTTTGCACACTGTAAACTCAGTTTTGGGTTGTTAATGTTATATTAGTGTTAACTGAATTAAATTTTTAACTTAAAATTTAATAATAACCCCTGGGTTAAGTTATAGTTTTGTTTATGTGAAATGAATGGGAGAGGAAGTTATTTAAATTTTTTTTTGTTGTTTCTCCTCTTATTTTTCACGTCTTTTCAGCTATTATGGCGCTATTGTTTGACCTGAAGGCGCTGGTTGACATGATGTCTGTTGGAACTCTGTTTGCCTACACACTTGTAGCCATTTGTATCCTCATACTAAGGTATGATTCCTCACAAGTCCTTCAACCAATAAAAAGCATATTGTTGCTCAAATCTTTATAGTACAGCACTTTAGAGGCAAAACAGTGAGAACAAGAGAAAATGCTGATGTTTGTGTAGCTCATTGCACAGTCTTAAATACAGCAGTGGTGATCAGAAAAATTAACTTTCTGCAGAAGTATGTTTCTCACAGACAGCAACACAAAAACATGATAATAACATTAAAAATAAAATGCACAACCTACTGAACCTAGTATATAAAATAGTTCAAATTAGATTAATTTAAGCATCAGCTGAAGCTTCTTAATAGATAAACATTAATGCAGCAAAAGCATAACATATGACATTAAAACACTTAAGGAGAACATTTTTCTGTAGGGTGAATACTTTTACTTACTTACTTACTTTTACATTTAGTGCATTTTGTTAAAATTATTTGCAGACTTTTTCCTTAATCCTGTATTGAATGCAAAACTGCAGCACAGTATTAACTTTACATTCAGTGTCAGAAACAGCAGTGTAACTAGTTGTCAGTTCTTTCTGATAGCAGGCACGGAAAACAACACCGGTTGTAAACTTTTAATGGATAACAGTATGTTTGGTTGTTTACTCAAACAACCAGGTCATGTGTATGGCTATTGTTACACTCTATCACTTTACAAATGCTTAAAAAAGTTGATTCATCACTTGTATTATGCACCACGTCAACAAAAAGATTGCTAATGTTTACACAGTACAAATAGTAAATTTGAGGAATTAACTGTATTGTGTATGTTTGAAAGGAGATGATGATAATCCCAAGTGTATATTAGTACAATGAAAGTAAAAAGCAACCCTGGATTGGCTTTTATTTGAAAAAGAATACCCCTTCAAGAACAACATGATTTCAGGGTGGGGAGGTGAACAAAACTGGTGAACTGGTTCTGTACTGTTGTCATACCTATTATTGGGTTATTAGTGCACTTTGATATGGTCATTATTGTTAACTTCAACACAATAAACACGACGTTTATTTCTCTTTGCTTGACTTCAATTTTTTCAACAGGCGACAACCGCTACATCTCTCCATACGCGCCATTTTTTTGTGTGTACATTACCAAAAAACCTACTGCGCATGCGCCCCACTTGTATAGAGAACCACTTTACCCTAAAGTGGCGCAGGGATAGAAACGTAAATAATATTATAGAGAAATACAAGTTAACAATTATAACAGCTGGGAGATAAAGTTCATTTATTACAAGGAGAATGCATTGCTTTCCCTTTTATTAAACTTCCTTCAGTAGTTACACAAGACCATAAAATAATACAACAGTGCCTAATGTATGCAGGACACATAAAAGACATGGATTCAAGTAAATGTAGTCGGGTATAAGACGGAAACTAGAATAAAACAGTTGAACCCCACCGTTTATTCAAAGCTATATAGTAATAAAAGTTATTTAAACCTAATGCTTGGGTGTATTTACTTAAAATTCCTCACTTTGGCAGGTACCAAGCAGACCTCAGTGAAGATTCAAGCTCAAACAAACCAGAACCATTCACAGTTACTGGGGTATTATGTCCTCCTTCGCAAGCCACCACACGGACAACCAAAAATGTGTCTGTTTTAACAGTTTTTATGAGTAGGTGATCTTCTTAAATCATCCTTAACAATCATTCTGTATTCTAGATGGTTTTGATTGTTAATGATCAGTGGACACACATTGTTCTCCTCAGTCTTTTTAGTGATCATCTTAAGCCTCTTTATATCTGGAGCTGTAGACTCCTTGGAGGCTCTGGAGTGGTGGAGTTTGCTTTGTGTCTCTGCGATCGTATTGATGCTTGTCCTCATTATTTTGATCATCTGGAGACAACCACAGAATATGACCAAAGCAGCTTTCATGGTATGTCCCAATTATCTTGAGTGCTAGTTTGGTGGGAGCATGTGTAATGACTTTTTGTTATTTGTTTTAGTCTGTGAAGCATAAATACTAGAATGGCAAGCAGTTAATTTATTTCTTACATGACATAGGTCTGTTTTTTTATTTGATATTGCTATATTGTTCCTGCTCTTTTATAGGTTCCTTGTGTACCATTGCTTCCCATTTTCAGCACCTTTGTCAATGTCTATCTAATGGTTCAACTTGGATCAGACACATGGATCCGCTATGCAGTGTGGATGGCAGTAGGTAGGTCTATTTGAGCAATGTCACAATAACATAACAATCACACAATATGTCATGTTAAAAATGTGCAAAAAACATCATAAGATACAAAAATAACTTTCCTCTGAACAGGTTTAATCATCTACTTCTGTTATGGTGTACAGCACAGCGTGCAGAAACAAAGGCTCCAAAGTTCACATAAACACATCAGCATTCACGGCATCACCACAACTGTGGCACAAAACTTTGAACCTGGACAAGAATTAAATGAGTAAAGAGTGTGACACTGATTTAATGATATAAACTGTAAGTGGGCGAAATCATTAAGCAAAGTGAAAAAATTTGGCCAGTGTAAATTGATTTTCTTAGAAATTAAAAAACATTTGAGTCACAACTCCTAAGCCATATTTTGTTCTTATTTTCTGAGTTTAATTTTTATAAAAAATAAAAGGCATTTAACCACCATTTTTTTGTTTTCATATAAAAATGATCAATGATTGTATTTTCCTTTTACTGTTTTAGTACTGTTTTAGTTATTTTTAATAATGATACATCAAAGGCTTGACTGTGTCAGGTTTTACAAAGAACTGAGCAATGTTTAATGGTAAATGGACACTGTTCAGGTGTCTCGTCTATAATAATGAATTTCCTTAAATGCCTCTAAGCATTTGATATGTAAATGTAATTATTTGGTAATAAAAATGGCGAACTCTGCTGGTTTAATGCTGGTATTGCATTTAAACGCAACATCACCGATAAACTGACGTCATTAGCTTCAGCCAATCAGTGTCCCGCCACGAGGGGGAAGCGCATTGTTCAAAAACGAAAAGCAGTCGGGTAACTCATTCAGCAGAGGCTCTGGGTGCCTCGAAATCCAAAAGAAGAAGCAACACAGTTTTAGGTTACTTTAATGTAATAATAATCCAGTTTCAGTCAAGCGCTTGAGTTTAGGTGATTTACTCGTGAATTTGAGAGCATCTAGCTAAAAGATAACCCGGCGCTCATCGCACGTTCGTCATTTAAGGTAAGTTAAATTGACCGTCGCTTGATGGTGGCTGTTTTTGTTTATCGCGATACACCTGTGACTAATTATAATTTTTTTGTCTTATGCTGTCTGTGCTAATAAAAATGATTTTATCCTAGTAACTAAGCCAGACAACCACTGACATACCTGTCAGTTTGGTGAAAGCGATCACGAGATATGCCCGGTTTTCTATCTAGGACGCAGCCTCCTGAGAGTGCTCAAACATTAGCTAGCAAACGCTAGTTAACATGGCTGACTATCTCAAAGACTCTATCTGTAAAGTTGACCTTAACTTGGAGACATAGCATAATAACACAATAACTAACGCTAACTGCGAAGACAGATATCGTTAAGCAATTGTTCTTAAGCTGGAAGTTAGCGTTACCTTACCCACAAAGCACATCTACAATGTCCCATATGGTCTGTATAATCGGTGAAGGGCATGCAAAATCTGGCTTAATTTTCAAAAATAGGAAAAAATTACTAAACTTAAGCTAACGTAACATTAGCTTAAGTATAACAATTTAAGTATAGTATAATAAGCTCCAATATAATAACTAACGTTACGTTAGCTTAAGTATAATTAAATTCATGCTATAACTATATGCTATAATGCTATAACTCTCTCAGCTTATTTAAAGGATGCAACCTGGAGCAACGGTTGAAGGCGTGGCCTCGCGGCTAACTTAAATAGTGTGTGATGCACGTGAGAAAAAATGTATGACCTCTGTATTAGGGACTAATTCAATCACAGTGTAGTACAGTATGGAGGGAATAACACTGAGCTGGTAGTCTAGCCACAGGCTGTCAGACTCTCTGTAACTGTTTGAACCTGTGTATATAAAAAAAATGCAGGTAAATCCTCTTTAACCATATACCAGTCTACAACTGTGTGATTCAGACTGGTTCTTTTGAACCTTCTAGTTTGACAGCATTCTTAAAACTGTCACCTTTTTTAAACCTATTGGGTTTTACAGGGCTGATTTCACACTAAAGAGGCACAATTCAGTTCAAAGCATTTCTCATTGATTTCAGGGATTTTGTTTCTTTGCACCAATGCTAAATTAGTTAGGAAGGTGAAAGCTTGTAAATTTAATTACCTGTTTGACTACTTCTGGCTTTGCTGTTGGGCTCTGAAGGGCAAGATAAGCCTCATCCAGTTTCTGTGTGTTTTGACACTTTGTCTCAGGGCACACCCTTATTTTTACTAATCCTCTAATAAACAGTGAACTGATGCTTGAAGGCTGCATAATATCAAAGATTTACCAAGTGGCAGTTGTTGATGATCTAGTTGAAGGCTTATCAATGAAAAAAAACATAGACATTTGTGTGTGAAAGATGCTGAAACAGGTCAGGACTCTAAATAAATATATCTATTTATTATTTGTTTATTAATTTATTTAGAATCCTGACAATTTATAGTCCTGAGACAATATGTTTTCAAATGGACATTATAAGGTGGTGTTCGCATACATTTCCCAGCTCATAGCCAGGTTTGAAATGCATTGCAGCTATTTCATACTCATTAAAAGTTGTCTTCTTGTAACAGGTGAGCATGGCGCTGTCTTTGTCCTCCCCGGGTGGATGTCCCTACGATGAGGACGAGGAAATAGCTGTATTTGAGTCTACAGCCGCTGAGCACGGAGGCCTGGCCAGACCACGCCTACCTGAGATCTCTGTCATTTCCCCGGGCCTGGACACCCATGCATCCATTATAGAAAATGTGCGAATAACACAGTAAATGTGTAATGCATTTTTCACAGGCTTTTATAAATATTTTTGAAATCTGTATTTTCACATTGACTTGGTGTTTTCTTCCTCCCATTTAATAGCTTTTTAAATTTCAATTGTTTTATGTCAGGAATAAAACATTTAAAGATCTTTTCATATCATTTATGTTTTTTAGAAACAAGCAGTGAACCCTGCAGTGGTGAGACAAGGAAGCTGCAATGAAGGGAGCACAGAGAGGGTGAAGGTTTTTCTGCGCATTCGACCACTTACTGAGACTGAGAGAAGCAGGGGAGAAGAACAGGTAAGACACTCTCTTCAACACTACACATCTCTCTCTCTCTCTCTTTCTGAATAAAAATGTGCATGTATTGCTTTTAGTACACTTGCACTTTGTGTTCAGTGTTCACTCTTCTTTTAGGGTTGTGTGGCTGTCCAAGATGAAGAGACCCTGCTGCTCAAAGCTCCAAAGGATTCCCAGAACATGAGGACTGCAGAGAAGGGCATCACCCAGACCATGCACAAGTTCAGTTTCTCAAAGGTAGGAAAGTCACACCTGTGCATAGTGTTAAATGTCAAACACTCTTTTATCATTTCTATTTTAAAAAATCATTCATCTTAATAGATTTTTGGGGCAGAGACCACACAGCAACAATTTTATGAGTACACAATGAAGAAGATGGTGAAAGATGTGCTTCAAGGAGAAAACAGACTCCTCTACACATATGGTGTCACCAATTCTGGAAAGACTTACACTATACAGGGTAAGGTTTTGTTTTTTACACTTGTGTTTTCAAACACATCAGTATTAGGCCCAGGTTTGATTGAGATGTTGGTGTTTGCAGCTCCTTTTAAATCTCAAACTATGATTCACAGGCAGTGGTCGAGAGGCAGGACTCCTGCCCCGGACTTTGGCATCTCTGTTTAGGAAACTGCAGGGTCGTCTCTATGGTGCCATGGACCTGAAGCCTATTATGTATCAGGATGTGAGACAGCTTGACACCAGTGAGGTCAGGGTGGAGGAAATCCGCAGACACTCTCTGCTCAAGGAGGTAATCAAAAAAACAAATGCAAAGGTCTTGGGAAATGAAAAATTGCTATTTACTGTCATATTGTGTTCCACTTACTTTTACTGCCATACTATGTGGGCAAATACTTTTGCATATTTCTGTTACTGCAAATTGTCATGTTCACTGACTCATTTTTCATTCATTCATCCTAAATGCAGACGTAGAGAAGAATTGCATTTAGTTTAGTGTCAACCAAACTGTAGTCATTTCGAGTTTGATTATTTACTTATTTTTAAGCCTGGAAAATATCCAAACAGAATCATAGAAATGAGTCAAAGTTTTACACTATCCTGCGTTCTTAAGTGAGTGTCAAAGATATAAAATATCTCAGCCTTTAAATATTTCCATAGATCTGTTAAAAAAAAATCTCCCCTTTGAAAGAACTGAACATTAAAAACCAGGAAAGTAGTGTACAAAGATTTTATGTTGTGTCTGAGAAAAGGAAAGTATTGTCATGTGTCTCTTTTAAGTGGATGTGATTCAGGAGACAGGTAAACTTGAATGTCTCATTATTTTTATTCAAATTCAAAGTAAACACAAGAAACTTGTGCTACTTTTAATTTTAATAAAAAAAAAACACTGTGTCCATTGTAAACTCACTACTTAAAACCTTTTTGTCACTTGTTACAGATACAAAATACACACCAGAAAGTTACAATCTCAAATCATCTAATGAGGCATTTTTAATAAAAAACTATGAAGTGTAAGCTTTTGCCAGACTACTGATGCAAAATTAGGGTACTTTCTTGCACACACATATGAGCTGATGTGTTCTTGTTTGTTACAGGATGAGAATACGAGTTCTCGCCGAGCTGGTACCACTTCAATCTGGGACAGTGGAGTCGGAGGACTCTCCTCTACAAGTAACATTGCCACCCTGCTTGAAGGTGAGGTGGACATTCTAAGTGTTGCATTGTACAGCAATATATCCCATATGGAGACAAATTTATCCAAAAAGTGGAATGCTGTAAATAACCTGTTGAATTTGATAATTTATTTACTTTGATTAGAAGCTCTTAAAAACACACATATACTTTAAAGGAGAATGCTGGTTACTGTCATGGGTGATGGAGTAGGAAATGGAGATATAGTAATGTTGAACCTTTACAGATGAGAATAAATTAGGAGACAGTGCAAACTTGATTGTAATTTCATGCCTTAAAACATACCAAAATAAATTCCCCAGTATCGTTTGTAGCAAGAGCCTTCTTCTTTTGAAATATCTTGTGCATTGATTTTAAATCTTCTCTCTTGTTGCAGACACTGACAGTGTTTGTCTGGAGCCTGACAGCCTTTCCCACAGTGGAGGAGATGATCTGGAGGAGGGGGTGCAGTTTTCTATCTGGGTGTCCTTCTATGAGATCTACAATGAGTTCCTGTATGATCTGCTGGATGTGTCGCCCTCCCTCCAGCCCCGAAAAAGGGTCACGCTGAGGCTCAGTGACGACAAGCAGGGCAACCCCTACGTGAAAGGTAACATGCATTGACAGAATTAATATTTATAGATATTATCAGTTTGAACCTCTCGCAGCTTAATTGTAGAATGCAGCTTCTCTCATCTGATGTATGTTACTGCAAGAGTAAAACTTTTTGCTCCCTCCTCTTGGTCTGTTAGACCTCACCTGGATCCAGGTTCGCAATGCTGAAGAAGCTTGGAAGATTGTTAAAACCGGCCGTCGTAATCAGAGCATCGCCAGCACTCATCTCAACCAAAACTCAAGCCGCAGGTAAGAACACATGAAACTTTTTCCTTCCATTTAATCTTTATTTCAACTATTTGTTTGACTCACATTTGTTGCATCCGTGCTCATAAATTAATCTCCCACTCAGTCACAGCATTTTCTCCATCCGTGTCCTGCACGTACGCCCGAAGTCCGACTCGTTCCCGCCTGTACACATCAGCGAGTGAGTTAACCTTTGGTAACCTTCTCTGGATTTCAGTTTTAGTTAATTAAGATTTGGTACATTTTGAGTTTATGAGAGTGATAAAACATGGCTGTGTATTGTACTGTCTTTTTTCTTTTTTTTAGACTGACTGTGTGTGATCTGGCTGGGTCTGAGCGCTGTAAAGAGCAGCGTAACGGTGAGAGGATGAAGGAGGCAAATAACATCAACACCTCCCTTTTAACACTGGGACGCTGCATTGCTGCTCTGAGGCACAACCAGAACAAGTACGTGTAACCATTACGTTTAATAACGGACGACTTCTGTGATAATTGCATTATTGTTCTGTATCAGAGCTATTTTCTGATATAGTACAGATAAAACACTGAGGCAAGGGCTTCACCTAGAAGATGTATATTTTCTTACTGTAAAATATCGGCATGATCTGGTGAAGAAAGAGCTTTAATTTTAAAAACTTAGTAATGCATCCACAGGTCCCGACCCCCTCAAGTGGTGCCCTTCAGGGACAGTAAACTGACCCGAGTTCTGCAGGGTTTCTTCTGTGGCCGAGGAACCTCCAGCATGGTGGTCAACATCAGCCCATGTGCCTCCATCTATGACGAAACCCTCCAAGCCCTCAAATTCTCAGCTATCGCCACTCAAGTAAGAAATTATGTTTTGCACTGTACCAACTAGTGTGATTTTTTTTTTTTCTCTCTCTTAATTAAGAGTAAGAGATTATTTCCTGCCTGTGGGGATTAGTAAAAAGAAAAATATTTATCACATCCTTTCAGCTGGTTCATGGCCCATCAACAAAGACCAGAGTGGCCTACATCCTGTCCCTTCTGCGTGAGCCAGCAGCCAATGGTAATGAAAGCACGTTGCTGGAAGAAGAAGAAGAGAGTGATGTTGAGGACGGAGATATCACCATGTTAAACACTGAGGTAACTCTCCCATCATGAATGAGAGCTTAATATTTACTATCCTTACCTTCACAAACACTTCCAAGATCATTTTTTTAAATTTATTTTGATCTTCTGGCAATCAGAGTGTTTCACATATTTAGATGAAAAGATAAACCACCTAGATGTTTCCTTTTTATGGACTAAATCCAGTAGGTTAATTAGTGAGTGTGCAGAAAACACTTTCTCGTGCCAGCATTTCAGAACACATCTGTACAGTGTTCCAAACAGCTGACTGTACTCCATTCAGGCCTTGCTGCAAGCCATTGATGTCCTGAAGAGAGAGGTGCTGCGTCAGCGG
>JAPZDZ010000006.1:10309775-10320221 GCA_029783805.1 Acanthurus tennentii | reverse complement strand
TATTTACCCAAAAAACACAAAACAATACAAACCAAGAACTTAATAGCTAGGCCTATAAAAGAGGTCAACAAAATAGAGCTATACTCAAAACACAACAACAAACCAAGACATTAACTAAACAAACTGACCTAACATAATGAGAAGCCAGGGAACATATATACTGGCTTGGCCAAACCAAATAACATACTGGGGGAAAACAAGATGGACGTCAACTGCAACTAATACAAGGGAAAACTAACTAAACCCAAATCCCCCCTCTAACATGGCAGCACATGGTATGGCTTAATAGGCAGGCTACAGGATGCAACAGTCCTCCACCCTTGGCCGCGCCTTTTGCCTCTCCAGGAAGGGACCTCCCACAAGCAGGTTAACTCAAAAAAGGACAAAGAAACAATGATTAATATAACAGAAAATTGATTTTAACCCTACAGTGTAAAATGTGTGCACTCCATTTAAACAGTGTAAGGCCAAAAGTAAATAAATGATTACATAACAAACAGTGTAATGTGTACTTAATGTGGAAATGAATTGTTTGGGGTGTGGCTGACTGCAAATGAAATTAACCTGTTTACTAAAGCAATGAGGTGAGAGTGGGTACAATATTACCATTGCCGGCTGTTAACCTGTGTGGCTGTGGCCATCACAAAGAGTAAAAACAAGACTTGCAAATGTTAACCATAGGTAGGAAGTTACCGAACACAAGTACAGTATATGACTAAGAAAGTATTTTACTCAGGAATGAGTACTTTTTCATTCTTGCTTTTTAAAAAAAAATGTACTTTTCAACTCAAGTTTACTTGTGAGACAATAGTCTACTTTTTAATTCCCTAAATCTCTTAAATACACTGCTGGAATTATAGTCTACTCTAAATACAAGGAATGTGTGTGTGTTTGTGTGTGTGTGTGTGTGTGTGTGTGTGTGTTTTGGATGGGGATCTTGAACTTTTGATGACTTATCTTCCAGGCTGCTTTAACTTGAGCAGGCAACTGTCAAACAATTTTATTTAGGCCATTTTCATAGGTTTTGATTTCATTTTTACTCAAGAATAGATTTCCAGTAATCAACTCATCACCAGTAATAACATGTTCAGCACTTTTAAAGCAGTCTCTGAAAACATTCAGAAGCACCAGAGTTTTGAGTTTCAGCTGGAGTAGTGATTAAAAATTGACTTTTCTTTAATGAAAAATGAGGAATATCCTTCCAACTTCTTCCCACATTTGATGAAAATCAAACATTTGATTCCAAAACAGTAAAAATTCCACATTAAAAAAAAACATCAGACAATCAGTTATTCAGGTCTGTATGTTATTTAAGCCTGAGTGCAGTCTGACTCTTACATCAGGACATTTAGAGTCAGGATACATCAGTACTTCAGTTAATAGGACGTACTGTTGAATGACTTTATTGCCCCCATATGTGCAGACAGACACCCAGGAAAGAGAGAGAAGGGGAGAGAAGAGAAGGAAAATAAATAATTTTTTTATGTGTTAACCCTGAAATGTGAGTGCATTTTTCATGGAGTTCTGAAAATTCATGTTTTGGTTTTACAATCAAGCAAAAAAAAAAAAAAGGAAGCACCAGAGAATATCACATCAGTGCATTAAATAACAAATCCACACACACTCCATTCAACTGGTTCATTATACTGTTTATGTCATTTTCTGATGCAACTGTGATGCGATTACAGTGTCTCTCTGATGTGTTAGAAGCGAAAGAAATATATAACCTTCAGCGATAAATACACTCATCTTCTTAAAAGCCTTGAAGCGTACTTTCTAACAGCACCATAAAGCTTTTATCGTGTGATGTAATAATGATTTAATTGTGTTTTTGAGATTTAGAATGACTTAAAGCTTAATATTACAAATAATTCAGGCAGATTCTTACTATAATCTCTTAAGCCTTAAAAAGAGGCAAAAGAGCATGGAAAAATTAGGGCCAGTCTGACAGATTTCTGATGGCTTTGAGAAGATGTGTTTGGACTGTTTATGACACTGTGATGCTGAATCCTGAGAAACCTGCTGAGTGCGGCACAGACACAAATGTAAAAAAATCTTAAAATCCCATTTCTTATTTCAGTCTTGTCTACGGTTAAAGGTACTCTAAAGGACAACTCTTGAGTCAGCGCTTGATTAAATAGATCTATGGATCAATTTTTCATCCTCAAAACCTTTTTTTAAATGACTCGAGGCAATTACTGCAGAGTTTGCCAAAGGTCTCCTCTCTGCCCCCCCACACCCCTACCCCCACCCCACCCCCCCTCTGTCTCCCCCCTCTTTTTGCTCTCCCATTGCTTGCATCACTCACATCTGCCTTTGTAGGGGGAATTAGTAAAAGACTGCACTAATAAAAGAGCAGCCAGCCGGAGCTGACTGATTGAATTAATAAGCAACATAATCATAGCTGATCTGTAAAGTTATCTACAAGCCAAAGCATTAGGAGCACTGGGTGTAGCACACTGGAGAGCGTCTGGCTGCCTGTCACATCTCTGCATCTGCTCTCTGCTGCTGTCAATCCCATCTTCACTTAATTGCCTGAGATAGAGGGTTGCAAATTGTCTTAAAGAGCTCCCTCTCCATTTAATTTTTCTCAGATAAAAACCTGGAGATGCTTGGTTTGTGTATGCTTGCCTCCTCTGAATGTTTACTGCAGTAAAAATCAAAATAAACTGAGAGATTTTCACACCCAAGATACACTTGCAGTTAGACTTTGAGAAGGATTTGATTCTGACCTCATGACATGAAAGACTTCAGTGTTTCACCACTGACATGCTGACATTTTTTGAATAGACCAAAAACACTTCCTTAGCCGACATAAGGATCGATTCAGGATTCACAAACATACCATGTGGCTGTTAACATAGTTCTCCTACTCAATACTACAAGAAAACACATTGTTCATTTGTTTTTTTTATGGCATCTGAGGTATTCACACTAAAAGAATGCTATATTTCATCAGTGAATTTAAATTCATGGCTTCAAGGCTTCGGTCTAAAAGAGCTTTACAGTGTGTTACTGCAGCTAGCTTGTCCTCATTGTAATGTAAGTGGAATGCACTGTACTAAATCACTTTCATACAGAGTCAAGCAATGAATCTTGGGAGGTTTTTTTGAGTGCTGTTCAAGCTCGACATGACTCAAACAACCGAATGACTTCTAATCATCAAATCTGATTTTACCAGCACTGTGCGTACTGAAAAATAAAACACAGACAGTTCAAATTATGTTATTATTACACTTTTTTTGCATTCTCTGTGTTTTTAAATAACAATCTTGAGACCTTTTCATGTGTCTTTCTTATTTCAACTTTTGTTGTCTTTAAGTGTTTTTCAGTATTTTTCAGTTCAGCTTTTGTCACTGTTTTGACTGGGAGTGGAGGGATTGGGTTGGAGGGGCAAGAAGAGCGATATCGCTGGTCTTTGGTCTGCTCCAAAGATTCAGACATGATTACAAAGCCAGCATGCAGCTTTGACTTCAACGACCTGAAAAACCCCCAAACAACAAAGATACCTTTGCTGAGTCTGTTCCACTCTGCTGTTCCAGAACTGGTTGGTTTAAGACTTCTAACCCACATTATGTTGGTCTGGCAGAGGAGAACAAGCACCAACGTGTTCAGACTTTTTGTCATAGCGTGAGTAATAGTATGAGTAATATGTCATAGCTATGCTGTGTGTTTTAGCGCCACCTGCCACCGTAGTAAACACAACCTTACATTCTGTGTTATCAATCCATTATTGATCAGAGTTTTTTTTTGTCATATGTTACTCATAGAGTGCAATAACTTTTGTTTAAAAAAGCTTATGAGTCAAACAAGGTGGCGCTATAGTACGTTGCTGTCTGTGCTGCTGAACTGAACGAAACAGCTGATCAGATGCTTGAGAGTCTTATTTATACACAGCTCCTAACACCACTCAAGAGTTGATTGGTTATTAGACATTTGATTCGGTGCCAAAAAAAGGGGTATAACATTATGATTTGTCACCTACTCGCAACCAACTGAGTCTCATGGGTGTACAGATGAGACCTTGATACCTTTGATACTACTGGCCCCATCCACCGATAACTCCCGCACAGATTCTGGATCAAAATGAAATGATCAGTGCCAAATGGTGACACCTGCATCAAGGATACTTTGGCTTCATTTTAGTGCAGTAGGAGAAGGTGAAAATGCCTCATCCGTCTTTATTTAAGTCATATTGTTCTCAAACAGTTGATCTGAAACTTGTGTATCTATATGTCCAAAACTGTGAGCTGGAGGAGTTTAGAGAGTTGCGAGGGCTCTGCGGGTCAGTGATATAGAGAAAGCTTTAAAAAGCAATACCAGAGGCCAAGCAATAGACCAGTCCCGAACAGACATGTTTTAAGTGAGCACTGCAGTACTATTACAAATTAAATTGAAGAGATCCCACACGGATTTTGAAAGGTACTCAATAAATATAGTACTTGGAAATTTTATATTGTCACAGAAATCAAATTAGCCAGTGCTCTTGTGTAGCGTGTTTGTTTTTTCATGTGCTGCCTTTCAATTTATTGCACTCTGACTGCATAAAATGCTGGTAAATAAAAGCTTAAAAAACATGGCTGAGAAGTGCCTCAAAGAATCTTATGTGAAATGGGAAAAGCGACTTTCTCATTATACGTATGACCTGTTTTTACCTGTTTTGCTTGGTGTCCAATCTACATTTTATATCTACCGTTTTTATTCAGAATCAGTTTGTTTCTGAAGCGTAAACAGTGTGTTTCTTATTGGATCTCCTGCTGCACCAAAAGCCAGACAAAACACCAGCCAGACAGATTTTTGACAGCCTCATGCTCTACACCCTCCCATCAAATAAAACTGCCTTTCTCTCACTACATGACACCCTGCTGATATTCATTTTTGAATAATCACTGCTTACATTCTGCAATATTCCAGCATCCCTTAAAAAAGAAAAGGACAAAGGATCGAGAATCAAGATAACCACATACTATTTTTCTATGTTGTGCTTCACACTGTGACTTCAAACAAATAATTATTGTCCAGCCTTTGGAATTTCTGTCCAATAAAAATAAAGAAAAGACCTCTGAAAGAAGCGATAGGATCCACAGCTGACATGTCTCTTTACCTTTGTTTTTGCCAACACAGAAATACCATCAAACACTGACAGTGTAGTCATGCCAGCAGCCATTCACTCCGCATGGCAATCAACGATTCTACACACTCACTAATGCTCATGCCCTTGGCTTTACCGCAGGCTGTGGTCATGTTATTAATTCCAACGTGGAGGTATCTATGTTTATTTATCCGCTAGATTCCTGTAAATAATTGGTGTTTGTGCTGGAGAGCAGCAGTGTGAAAGAGTCACTGATACCCAGTCTATTAACTTGTTGACACTTTGGGGTTGGCCTGACTCTGGACTAATGTGGAGTGTGACCGAGCAGAACCATCTTCATTATCCCGGCGTAATGTTTCATCGCTTCAGGCTTGTGCACTGATGGCCACATACTTCTGTGCCCCTACCTCTCTTCTTCTATTGCTCCGTGTCTCTATTTTCTGTAAATGCGTGGCTACGAACGGCTGCTCGCCATCCAGCCTTCTTTAAAAACATCTTTACCACTGATTTCTCGTTTATTTCACACTCCGTCCATCCATCTTCTTCTGCTTCCATCTTTCTCTGTCAGAGCTTTATTGCATCATCTTTCTTTGGTGTGCTTGCACTCTCATATTTCTTCCTCTCATTTCGCTTTGCCTTGAAATGTTGCCATCTGTCTGCAGTTGCTAGCCTGGCTGCCCTTCTATTATTTGTACATCTTCTTTACAATTTTGTAGGGCCAAATCACAGCTGCTCTCTGTAATTTTCTCTTTCCTCAGACTTATTTTGTCTCTGTAGAATATTGAAGGTTTTCAGTTGGTTTTGAGGTAACAGAGCCAGGCTAGCAAGGTGTCTCTTGATACCTGAAAGAGTTTGAGGTTGACTGCTGCTCCAAAATATTGTATTTTCCACATCAATAGAGGCAGTTATAAATTACTGCAAAGTGAGAAAAGCAGTGTTATAAAACAAAAAAATTGCATGCTTTGCTGTAAGCAGTAATGAAATTTCAGCCTTGGTTGCTGTGATGAGGAGTCAAGGGAACACAGCGGCTTTTGAAACATGTCCCCATTTTTCTTTATTTGCATTCTTGATCCTTATTGTACGTCATTGCACATCTGCATGAGCAGTGCCAATTAAAGTTCAGGGAGTAAACAGCTTCAGAGTCATTATGCAGCAGAGGAATAACAAGTAATAGGAAGCTGTCCACAAGAATCTCTCAGTGCCTTTCCACTTCTTCTCCAGACTGTCATCTTGTCACTTGCTCTGTCAGGAGCTCTTAAGTCACGCTAGCATGGATGCATGAAAAAAACAAATTACCTTTTCTTTAGTAAGATTAATTGACACGGGTGTAAGGAGGAAGAAAAAAGGGAAGAAAGAAATAAAAAATCAACCAGGTGCAAGGTATCGATTTAAATCCAAAATGTGACCTTTATAACACATCCTCTCCAATTTCCTCACATTCACACACTGTCTATAAAGCATTAATGCTGCATTCTGACCTTGGAATTACTCCTTATTTCACTGTGAGTTTTAGTTACTGTGGATGAAAAATACACTTCCTTGTTTTTAGATATGTGGACTTTTAGAAAGGTATGTAGGTCAGGAAGACTGAAGACATGTAAAATCTTTAAGCTAAACATTACCTGATGTACATAAGAAACTAAAAGAGTTCGAGGTATTAGATGATTTATAGCCATTTGTAAATATATGCATTTGATGTCTGGAAATTTAAAATCCATAAAACAAGAGGTGTCATCTCTCCAGAGGATTTGTCAGCGTTGCAGGGTTCATGCATTGTCTGCTGAATGGCATAACAATACAGGGAACCTGGAAGGGCTCCAGTCACACCAGACAGGATCCTCTGCCATTCTGCAGAGGTTTGCACATTTAAAGTCCTTAAAACCTTGGTGTTAAATCTTTAGTATTTCTTTAAAACATTAGGTATTTATGACCAAATGAGCAGCGATCAAAGTATACAGGAAAAAATGTGATTTTTAAACTCAAAAACTCAGCTTATCTGCCTCAGCAGGACTGTGTGGGTGTGGTTTGATCAGATTTGACTGACAGCAGTCCAACAGCATCAGCAAACAACCCTCCAACCATCACACTGTGATTCAACTGTTGCTAAATCCTTAGTCTGGCATTCAGGCTGTTTGCATCTTGTTTTTTGCAGTCAGAAGTGAACATATTTGGATGAATGGGTGGAGCTCGAGAGAATACACATTGATATCAACAACTTACAACTGTATAACTGTAGCCTTAACATCATTTAAATAAACGAGTTTGATAAAAATCCAGCTTCCTGTGCAGTTGTCAAGAACAGATAAACAGGCTTCAGAGACGTAATCTTGTTTTTCCATTTAGCATTTGATTATAGGACTCCATGGGAATCGACGTGCTTATGGAGCGTGCCTCAAGTGGCCATGTAAAGAACTGCAGTTTTTGGCACATCTGTGTTGGCTTCATTTCTCAGCCCACTTGGACAGTATTGTTCTCTATGAAGCCACGCTCATTTGAATCCACATTGAGAGAAGCCAAGACAGAAAAAAATCCCTGGGAAACAACTGAAACTGTTTTAACTTTGAGAAAAACTGTAGCATCTGATAGCGTGCCACCACTCATAGAAAAATGCACACTTTTTGGCTTTAAAATCACCCATGACTATGACTGCCCTTTAGTAGAAATCTGGGGTCTACAGACAGCTGGTGTGTCAGAGTCAACACGTCTCACTTTGCTAAGCTCCCTGCTAGTGAGTGTGATACGATGAAGACCATCCTTCCATCCTGAAGACCAGACCTCTGCTGTGATTGGACGAGGCTGCAGTCTGGTCTCCCTTGGGATCAATCATGTCAAACTTGCAGAAGAAGAAGTTCAGCTGGATGACAAAGGAGGTTTGAGAGACCTTTGTCTGAGGTTCTAACAAAATTACCTTCTGAATGGATGATCCTAAACTTGGACTTATTACTCAACTATAATGTAATATAGTTGAAGGTAGAACTGACAAAGCATTAAAAAAGGAACTGACAAATATGTAATACTTAAGCAAGACCAAAAATAAGGTAAAATATATTTTAATGCTCAGAAAATGCAGAGTCATATTATTGTTTTTATTATTAAAGCTTATGGTATCAATAACTTGTGTTATGTGTCTAATATTTAAGTTTCTTCATTAACTTGTTTTTAACGCTCCAAAATTGGACATCATCCAGTAGTTGCAACCTTTGTGGCAGCAGCATCAAACAGATTCAAAGCCAACATACAGTGATTGTATGATGATATTAACTGATCACTAAATAGTTTAGAGATAACAGAGTGCAAATGTAACAGTAGCTCACATGAGATTGTGTACGAATCATTAACAGACTAAAACTGATGCACGGCCGAAATGAACTGCTGACTGATTAAATGATTTTAGCTCAGAATCACCGTGACTGAGGCATCGATTTTATTTTATTTTTTAATTTCACAAAGTGGTCACAGTATCATTTTTGCAACCCTGAATCAAAATGATCACAACATCGAAATGAGTTCCTCTCGGTGTGAAATGGACTGGAAACAACACCCACCTGACTGGATCTGGGCTCCTATGGAGACTCCCTGATGTTTTCTAATCAGTCTCTGTCATATTTCATGTCATTGGGTTGTTTTATAAGCGAGGATGTTGACTCTGTACTGTCAAAGCTTGTTTACGAAGAATGAGGTGATCCTATGTTTCCCTGACAACCATCACTCACCCGCTCTGCAACGAAGTTCAATCAGACACCCTCAATTATACTGTGATTGTCTTAAATGCCATAGAAGTCTTTGTATTTTCCAACGTGATCACATGTCTGATGTGTTTGCTACATGTTAGCGAAGTATGAGTAACATCTGCATTATCTCAGAATGATTTATTGTTAGCTTAAACATTCTTGCTGTCCCTGTCAATGGTGAAAAGTCTTGAATTTTGAGTTTGTTTTATCCATTTGACCTTTGGAAAGACTTCGTCTCTTCAGTTTTCTTAAACTACCTAGAAGCCCTGTATTTGAACCTTTTTCCTCTCAGTTCAGGTTTACGACTGTTCTCTGATTCCCTTTGCACGAGGGCCCGTAGCTAATCAAAGCCTCTCTTTCTGCTTAGCTGTCATGCACACAAATTCCCAACAGCACATCCTTATTAGCCCTGAGTCTAAACCGCACCGAAGTCATCTGACAGGCCCTCCAGGCCCTGCAAGAGCAATTCTTAAGAAGTGTTTCATTCTCCCTGTCAGACACATGTGAATCTGAGCTGATGACTTTGCATCTTATGTCTGAGAGTTTCTCCTCCCACCTCGGCGTCTGTGTTCGGGGTGTAATGATTTCAGTCGAGGTGGGTGTCAGCTTAATATGGCACCTGTAATCGTTTTGACCCAAAGCAAGGCCAGATTTAATCTGAAGATCAAGAAAAAGAAAAAAAAAATTGAATTGAAAAAAAAAATTAAAAGCCTCTTTGATAACATCGCATCATCATTAAGTGTCTGGCTTGTCCCCAGAAACAGGCTCCAGTGTTTTGGTGGCAAGTGATAAGTCACTAAGGTGGATTTTTTTTTCATACTTGAGGATTTACTGTCAGTTAATAAACTGGCAAAGAATAGAATAGCTCTCCTTACAGCTTGAACTCATACTATAAATCTCTTGCATGTTGTTGTCATTTAAAACAGGTGACTGAATGAACTGAGGGACCACAGCAAATATCTGCAGAGTTGTTGTGGTTGGATTTTGCAGATATTTGCCGTTTATTTTGGTTTCAAAATTTAAAATTTTGAGGATAAACCTCTTGAGATGCACAATCTCATTTTTAGGGGCTCCTCATTAAAACCAGAAAGATACCTGGAAGATGTGTCAGCAGTGGTGTACTGAGGAAAAAGATACAAATAAGCTGTGAATGGCAAAAAATAGACATACAGCGTTGATATCAGTGCCTCTCTCTGTTTTTGGATGACAGAGTCTGCTGGTTTTCATACCAATCATATATTAATGTTAAAAACTATTCCATATACACATAAATTCTAGTGTTCTTGGCATATGCTGTCATTTCCTATGATTGTTTTGCAGAGCTTTAAACTTATCTTTGCATAATAAAAGTGAGACTTGGTTTGAACTTGACAGCTCTGAGATTTTACTTATGTTAAACTCGATATAAGAGGTGAGGGCAAAAAGATTCAAGTCTCATGTTTTTTCTTCGTTATCTTTAAATAAATAAGTAAGCACATCAATGTCATTTGTCAAAGTAATGTATAGCGGACCCACATAGACTTGTAGCTCTCAAAAACCTGAGAGACTCAGTTCAGACTTTCCCTCAAGGACTTGACTTGAGACAGTTTTGAGTCTTGACTCAAACTCGCTCCCGACTCCTGT
>JAPZDZ010000006.1:10293887-10309675 GCA_029783805.1 Acanthurus tennentii | reverse complement strand
TATGTCACAGACCTGCATACCTGCAAACACTGGTACAGCGTTTTGCCCCTCTCTGAACAAATGCACATTGCATTAGAGAGGTCTATAAAGTGAGTTAAGATGTGTTTCTTTACATGGCGACCAACCTTGATACAACCTAAGCTTGTTAACTGTTGTCGACTGTTGAAGTTAAACTGCTATCATTAATGAATTTTAATGCCCTCCCAGAGATACTACATCACTGAACATCAATGTAGAGTGTGCTAGAAAAATAAATAATAGGTTCAGTCATTTTTGAAATGAAAGTTTTGACCAGATCATGATCATTAAAATGATTAATGATTAATTTAAAATGATTAAAATGCACTTTATCTCAGGTCTTTAATGTGTATTCCATTGAAAAACACTGCTGAGTTTCTTACCAATACATTCTCTAAGCAGTGAGCCCTCTCTGAGTCTTTGCCTAAATCTTCCTTTAATCTCATGTTTCATCCGACTGGACTTTCTTTTGTATGAAGGGTTTTCCTGCGGTTGTCCTCAGTGTGTCCCTGCACTTTGTCTCTACACACAAACTTCAAAGTTGAAGGTCTGGGAAGGATTGCATCTCCTTAGTTCATTTCTGCGTCTGTTTGCTCCCTCCTCAGAGCTTAGCAAAGCAGAAAGCCAGTCTCCTTCCAAACTCAGTTTCCCCTGGTGTGTGACCTCAATTACAGAGGCAAGGAGATTATGGGTCAGAATTAATACCACTCTTAATCTGTACACACTCTTCTCCAACTTCCTCTATCTGCTCTCACACACCGTCTTTAGTGTCTTGATTCAATGCTGGTTTCATTTAATAAACAGACGATCGGTCGACAACTCGTTCTTCTGTCACTTCTCGTCCTCTGTGTTGCTAGTCCTTTTCTATCACACGTGCACAGACATACACTTTCTTCACCTCTTCACCTTTCTGCACTGTACACTTTCTATTTTCACAGCACACTGATGACGTTAGGCTGACGCACATCTTCACACACTCTGAGTCTTGACTTGTTCATATTAGTTTTTGTTTAACACTTAAACAAACTATCCTGCACAGTCTCACTGTCACTTAATTTACGTGCACTTATATACATCTATTTGTCAAACATCAGCGTTACACCCCCCCATTACATTGTGTTTCCTCTCTTTTGTGTTTTGACCTGTTCCACTTGAAATTTAGGTAAAAATGGCACTGTAGTGAAGCCGGTTTCACAAATTTGGAATCAAATTCTCACAAAGTACACAAGATTCAAGTTATTGTTTGCTTTTTGTTTTCTTGTTTTACAAATTTACATTCTCATGTTTTGTAGGAAACCCCCCAAAAATTCTGTGTGAAGATCTTCAGACTACTTGTACAGTGATAAGGCCCAAGAGGTGTTGTTTACTTTCAGAATACATATAAAAACATTTTTCTCTTTTCTCCTGCATTGGTCAAAAACATATCATTACACAGATAACTGTACAGCCTAAAAAAGGATGATGTGCAAATATTAAAAAACAATATCAAAAATGATTAAATGTTTGATTAATATTTGAAAAACACAAATGTTTAACACTGGTTTCCGAACACTGCCAGGGTTTGTTTCAGCAATGAAAGTGAGAACATCTTTCAAGTGAGGTTTCATTAAAAATTTAAGATCAATTTGTACAAAGTCAGAAGACAAATTGAAAGAGTTGCACAGTTCAGTGTTGTTGCACAGTAAAGACTATGAATACTTTTATGTGAGTGGGAGGAGATGAATGTTTGTGACTGGTGAAGTTTGAATTAGCAACAATATTACTGTGGGAGCTCAACGGAGTGGAAACTGAATGGCACAGAAGCTAAAAGACAGTAGCTCACAGGTACCTGAAATGATTATTTCCTGGTGATAAAGTCGCCTGTGCACTCCTCCCTCATCATTAACACAAGACTATTCTTCAGGCAATTCCTTATAAATGGCTGGATTTTAAAGGTAGTACAGCTAAACATCTGTTAGGGTGTGTTCGTGCATTTTAGTGTCTGTTATGTGTTTATGATGAAAGTGGGAGGGGACGGGGGTGAAAATGGAGGAGAGTAAGATGGAGAAAGAAGGAAAAAACCCACATCTCTTTAAGAAATGAGGATTTTACAGATTTAAAGCCCTTGGCTGTATCTTTGCCTGAGAGATATACCATCTCCCTTTCTCCTTCCTCTCTTTTTACTCCCATCCTCATATCCCTTCATCCCCCCCTGCAATTCACCACATTCCCAGGCATTTCTGTGTTTTCTCCAGCAGATCCATCTTAGCAGAGAAGGCCAGAGATGAATCCATTAAGTTGCATAATTTACCCGCAAAGCAAAAGTCTTAAAAAAGGGCCTCTGCCATTGTGTGTGTTTCAATGGAGGGGAAGTGCTTTTGTGTAAACCTCACCCTACCAGACTGTAGGCTTTTAAGGTCTGGCCACTGGCCTTGGTGGACTCAAAAGGCTAAAAAGCTAGTCAGGAATCAGCTGGCATCTGCCCCAAGATGACTTTTACAGATATTGAATGAAAAATAACAAACAATCACAAATTAAAATGTATTAAAGCTCCTTAACTATCTCATGAGTATGCTAGTAAGTGTTAGTAAGTGAGTATAATATTTGTTGTTGAGTGTATTAATATATTAGAAGAGCAAAGGGCTGTCATGTCTGTCTAACAGAAGTAAGTGCACTGACATCATCAGAAACACACTGTGGCTGGCATTTATAATGTCATAACAGTCTCATTTTGTGTGTATGAAAATGCACAATGTCTGTATGTCCATTTATGTGTGTGTTGTGTTTGTGTAATATTAAGTTACATGAATGTAAACGCTTTAAGCCTCAAGGTGAATTTTAAACTCAAGGTGAAACAACCAAGTGAGAGCTGACTGTTTTTCAAAGAGTCTACAGTAGCGCTGGGAATTATGGCTCTTTGAAAGGATCTTATGTATCACAGATGACAAGATTTATCTGAAAAATAATCAGATGGAGTTGAAGAAAAATTAGATTTTCTTACGGTGAGAGTGCATGAGAGTAGAGGTTTGTATGGTAATTGTTCATGTAAGGCTGTAGGGTGGAAGAGGGGTAAAGAGAGAGTTTAATTTATTTTGTTTCTAAAATAAGCATGCAAACAAATGTCATTCTCATGAAGGCGGAAAAGTCAGTGGGTCACCAAAGTCAATAGAGATGATAATAAAGAAAGCATGTACAAAATGTTATGCCATTACTGACAGTAGATGATGAGATCTTTGATGTTTCAGTCAGACCTAAAATGGTGAAACAACCAACCCAGAGGTTTACTTATTGACCAGACCCAGAGCTACGCCGCTAGCATGGCTGAGAATGCAAAGGAGGCACTGATAAAGTTTTAAAAAGTTGAATAAAATGTCAATTCTTCAGTAAGTTTGGTGAGCAAAGCCAGACAGCGCAATGATCATGAGCAATACATTAAAATATATGATGTAATTTTGAGTTTTCCAGCTGTTTTCAATGGTGCTGAGAATTAAAAGACCAAATCAAATCCAAAACAAGATTTCCATAGACTTAAAAGAAAGTCGGACTTCATCATGCATGGTAATCTATTCAAAGCAGGTTTTTTTTTTTTAAGTAGCTGATAAAAGTGGCTGTTGGCTAAAGTGAGAATTTGTTTTGATATCTTTTGGATATGGCAACAGTGGTGCAGAATAAAAATCATATGAGTGCGAAAATCTGTTGGCCCTCGAAATGACGGGCTAAAGCTTCTTATTCTTAGTCTGTGCTTTAGCCTCTGAGTTTACCCGTCAATAACATTGTGGCCTTAAGCAATATTCAGACTGGTTAATGCCGATTGGACTGTGGAAGGGTAAAGGAATGTGAAAATGAATTTACAATAACAGCATAAGCTGTAAATTGTAGATTACTGAGTCTATTACATTCCACATTCTTTGTAAATTGTGAGGATAATAAATTGACTTCCATTCATTTCCTGAAGGCTAACCACAGCCCGAACGGTAATTGCTACCTACCTGCTCACCACAACTTATCATTACATTTATATGGAAAGTTTTCTAAAAAGTATCCAAATTGATGCAACAGAGATATTGTAATTTTCATTCCATGCACTCATCTTTCATGTTAAAACCTGGTTTGTTACTCACGATGCACCTCAGTCTGGCTTTGTGTGAGTTATGCTAGCAGCAGGTGATGTAGCTTCCAGCTTCCAGCTGCTAGCTTAAAGCAGAGGCTAAGAGTGCCACACCCCGCATTTATACAACAGTTTTTTTTTACACATTCAGTATAATCCCTACAGTCTGATATGTATTACTGCAGTACCATTAACCTTGTCTTAAGATCTCTTCAGATTCGAGTCCTCACAATGTGACAGAATTAAGAGGCTTTTGTCTACATTAGTACCATGTGAAACATAGACACACCACATCAAATTAGCTACCTCTGCTTCTAGTTTAATAAGACCTGTCATATAAAGTTCTTCACAGAGGACAAGTTGGATAAAAGAAAAATGTTTGCATGAAAATTTCCATCCCGACATGGACATTAAATAAACCACCAGTTTCCATTATATAACTGTAGGTCCAAAACTGAGTTATTTATGTTGCACTTGAGGCTATTTTCTGAAAACAACAGATTTTTCTTTCATATGTTGAAATAATGATACTTTAACACTCTGACTTTCTTTGGCTGAAACTATAAACAAGGTTATGATTCTGGTCACATTTCGCACGCTGCAAACAAATTACTGAAATTGAGGTTTCTGATTCAAGAGCATATCCTTTTTTGTTTTGTTTTGTTGTTTTATTTGTGACTAAACCAAGTGCTTGCTGCCACTTATTCTGGCATTGTTTTATATGCACACACTTCCTCTGTGCCTTCAACGCTGTGCATCCTGCATGAAGGTTTAACAGTGCAAAGCTCTCACTCATCACCTTTTATGCTTACGCTGACAGGCCCGCCCTGTCCACTGGCAGACCTATTTCATTGGCAGTGTTTTATAATTAAGGCCACTCTTGTTCTCGAGACGTACATCAAACACTCCATCTTCGTTTTCCTCCTCCTCCTCCTCCTCCTCCCCTCCCTCACTCTTCCATCTCGCCTCTCTTCAAGCGACATAATATGCCTGCTCATTGTTGTACAGTGTGCAGTTTGGTGGATGATGGGGCATAATGACATACACTCTCTTGGCACTAAACACAAATGCAATCATAGGTGAAGAGCTACCATTACTGTTTATTTGAAATGAAATTTGTCACTTTTTGTATCAGCAAACATGCAAATCACCCCCTCAAGCTCAATAAATTTACTTATCAAAACTTTGTCTAAGGGTGAATTTTGAGGCTTATTTAGCTTCTCCTGATAAAGGTTCTGATAGTTACATATTCTGTGAACGCAGGGCTTCACCCTCTGCAACCTCTCTCTCTGAAGTATCATTGCTGCTTGTCTCTCTGGGCCTCTTCTCTCCATCTGTTGCCTCATGTCTCTCACTATGTGCTCTTTTGCGAAAACATTTTCTCCACCCCATCAACCAACAACCCCCCTCAAAAGCCCCCTCAATCCCTCTCCTTCCTGCTTTTTTGCCTCACAGAAGCTCTGCAAGCTCTGGTCAACACTTTTTCAGACATTAACTGAGGCATCAGTTTCATCTTGACCCTTTTCCCCCACTGTCACAATGTGTCACACACACTTCCTTGCAGGTTTGCATGCTTTGACTTTTCCCTCTACAGAAAAATCTGTTGTGCTCACACGTTTCTATACAACCATTTTTCATTCTTTGTGTTTGATGAAGTCTGTGGGAATAACTCCTCTTTCTTGCTTCCTCTCATCATTCTCTTCCTCCTCTAGGTGGCTTTATTCATTCAGCCAGCAGCTATGTTTTTGGCCGAGGCTGTCTCCCCCTCCCTGCCTCCCTGCATGTGTTATAACCTGGGCTCTCCTATAATCTTATCTATCTTTCCTTCATCCAAATATTCCTATGTGGACAATGCAGTTAGTCATTTTTCAAAGTTTACATTACTTTTTAGAGTCCTTTGCTAACTTGTTTGCACAACTTTTGCAATCTGCCAAACATAATTGAGTGGTTAAAAGTGCTGCAAGAGCTCTTTTTTATAACATTATTTCATTCACATTACTGGAAAAAGTGATATGATGAGGATATTTTTCTGAACCCGTAATATCTTAGAATTGTTTTGACCTGTTAAAATTGTGGCTTAATAATCAGTTTGACCCCAGAGAATGTAAAGTCATATCTAATATCCAAGAAAAATTGCCTTTTAACACCACTGAAGGAATAGAAAAAATAAACAAAGAACAGAACTTTAACTTTAAAACTTTAAACTTACAAAATGTGCCATTTTCATTTCCTCAGAACAGCTTAAACATGCAAATTCTTTTCAAACAATGGCAACCTTCTCTCATTTTACCGACTTTCTTCAGGTAATGCTTTGGTATATCATAAATTCCAAATTTGTTTTTGACCTTATACAAAATTTAAGCTGTTTTAGTATCAGCCTCTAATTTAATAAAAAAGTGGACTTTTTTTTTTCATAAGTTCTTTAGTGAGAAAATCCTAGAGCTCTCTTTAAAAATAAAAAGGTATAATGGTTTGTTGTAGCTCATTCTTTTCCACAGTATGTAATGTATGAGTGAGCAATACATTGCAAAATAAATCTTAATTTGAAATCATTCATTTCATACAGTACTACACCTGATTTTAACATTTTTAATCGTGGTTGTGTGTCAGAGTTAGGGTTGACTGTTGCAGCCTATCAAGGACAAACAAAATATATTCTCATTAAAGGAAAACTCCACTTTTTTTTTCACACTGACCTCATTTTTTATAACACTGTGATGTCTGTCAGATATACCTGTACCTGCTGAGGTGATCCATCCAGAGCATTGATTATAATTCTTACAACATGTTTATATGGGTAGTATATAGTAGTAATAGTAGTAGTAGATAACTGAAGGGCAAAGTTATTAGAAATATGTTCATGCTGAAGAGAAAAGTAGAGAAATGTCTTTTTATTTTCATATTACCTGGATAATTTATGTCAACTGACACAGCTACAGCTTAAAGACAAGTACTGGGATATTCTACTTTGCCAAAATATGGAGGGAGAAACCTTAAAAGTATCAAGAAAGCTCTCAAGTTAAATATTAATGTGTGGTAGTTTGATCTTTAGTGATAATGATAAACACAGTCAGAAAATAACTGAACAGTCAGTATCAATGAGGACAGTTAAATATAAGTTTCTCTGCATACCCAGTATATAAATTAAGTTTCTTACTAAGGAGGCCAAATAGATTTATTTATCTATCTGACATTTGGAGTTTTTACTGCAGAAGCATATCAAGAGTTGTTGCAATCTTAAATGCTAAACAGCAGATTCACAGGTTAAAGCCTTCCCAGTGTCGCTGCATATAGGCAGGATAGATAAATGTAGCCAAACAAATGGAAAAGTTAAAGTGTACAAAGGTAAAATGAAACTGACAGCACTGGAGTCTAAAGATTAAAATTCTAAGGCTGCAGGACTGTTTCAGCAGGATGCAAATGAAAGCAAAGAGAAGAGCCAACAGGCGCAGTCAGTGCTCAGACATGATGGGATACTGTAGGGCAGGTGCAACATGGGCCACAGGGCCATTGGGGAAAAAGAAATGGTTATGGAACAAATATAAGAGGAGGCAGCGAGGCTTATCAGGGACTCTCTTAGGCAAGGCAGGGTCACTGGCTGAGCTGTGAGGACATGAAGAAACTCAGCTGGATGGAGCTGTAGAGAATGATACATCTGTATGAAACCAAATCTGCCATCGTTTCAGTACTTATGTATTAGAACGGAGTTTTAAAGCACTTAAATCAATGTGTTCATGGTCAGTTTCCATTTTTAAATTAGCTCAGATGTCTTAGATCCTTTTGTTCTTTCCCATTGAGAGGTATCAAAACATCCTGAATCCTTTGCCAAAACCTATCATACACGGCAGCAAACTTCCTGCTGACATCACTGAGAACTATCCAGTACACCACAGATTCAATGACTCGTGTCATTGCAGCTATAGCCTATATGGTCAATAAAATCAGATTGGCCCTTAGCTTATAAGTGTATTATTATCAGAAAGTGCAATTTATGGCATCATCAGATAATCCTTCCATGGCAGATGAGCATAATGTTCATTTAAATTTGTGTCCGCAAAACAAAACCTGAATTTCAAAGTTGTCAGGAAAACATTATTTTGCAGAATGTGTTGACTTTAGCAGCAGTGGATTGCAGCCTGGCAGGCGTTACAGAATTGTAATGCTGGATATCTTGCAGTGGGTGTGTATTACTGCAGGGCAATGTTTATATGCATAACCACTACAGTGAGAGATACAACTGTCCATATGGAAGAGGTTATATAAATTGACATTTTTTTTTTAAAAGCATTTAGGCAATCAGCCATTTGAGGTGCATTCAATGAGGCATGCGATTGTGAGCATTCATGTTTGTGTTTGCAGAGAACACCGTTAGCTAGATATCATCTTTGCAAACAGTAGAAAATGGAGGGGTTGTGTTTGTCAAATAAAATCAGTGCAGAGTCTCATAAATGTTTATTTATATGAGCATTTATATGATATAAAGTGCCTGGTGCATTTCCAAATACAAACCTGGATAAAATGTCACCACTTCCCAATGTCATTTTGGGATGATACAAAAAAAAATGTAAGAAAGGGTAAAAAAAAACCAACAAAAACCTTGTGATTTTATGGATAGGAGTTTGTGTCTTTTCCTTGGTCAACAGTGGCCTCCTTGATTTGCCAAACAAACAAACAAACAAAAAAGTCTACAAAGTATGTTTATTTCTTAAATGTTGAAGTATTTTTTGAATGTATTTGGCTGTGATGTTACCAGCGCAGGTTACCTGCATATACAAAGATTTAAAAAAAAAAATCAATGTTAACCTCCAATAAAATGTCACATTCCTATTTGCTCTAAAGCTTCTTAAGATGTCCAAAGATGTCATACAAATCGATGTTCTCAAGTGTGATTTTCAAATAGCGTAACGTCTGTTTGAGGGTATATTTAGGCCCTTACTCTAGCCAGCATTATAATTTTATCCATGACCCCAACCACTGATTTAAGCATCATTGTGACCTCAAAACAAGCAGGTGCTAGAATAAAACTTTAATATATTCTCACGCAGGAGGAGACTCCCACTGCAGACAATAAACATGTAAACAAACCTGTGTCTTATTAATGGACTTATGCACAATTCACGAGAGGCACTGACGCTAAAAGACTTTTGTTTTCTCTGCACCACCAAACTTTATTATATTGAGACACAATAAAAATGGAGGAGCGTCTGTGGTGAACAACAAACAATATCTATAACCAGCTCATCAGCCAGAAATCATCAAACACCAAAAGCTTCAGATTTATGATTTGGACATTACATGGCTGTCATAACAGCCCCGTTCCACCGCCACAGCTGAGGCTTCATTCACTGCGGTAATGAGATAAAGTGCTCTGTAACAACTCAGTCAGTCAGACTTGGGAGCCACATGGGTAATGAAGAGGCAGAATGAGATGAACACATTTATTTGGCAGAGATGAGAAAAGCCTAATAGAAATAAAATATGAACCGTGTGGGTTTGAACTTTAGATTGGTGGAATTTTAATAACATTTTCTTGTTTTCAGATCTGAGGAAAAAGTACATCAAACCACTAGGTGCTTAAAACATGTTGTCTTTGCTCTCGTCAGAAGATACTATTCTTTGTTTACCTTTGATGTTTTTTTTTAAATTTTATTTTAAATTGCTCCTTTGAAAAATGTAATCAGTAAAGAAAAGGTGGCAAAACCTTCTCATACAAAAGAAAATTAGAAGTAGAAGTTTCACATAATTTTATTTAGGATTTCATATCTCTTTTTATGGTCCTCTAGCAGGTATTTAAGGACTGCGGGACTGTTTTTTTTAAACAAGGGGTAAATATTCCCAATTGACAATATGACAATTAAAAAAGACACAACGGACGCTGGATCACAGAGTTAAATACCAGAGTGAACACAAAGGATTAAAAAGGGATTAAAAAATTTCCAAACATGAGCTGCTTGGATAGGGAATCGGTTTGTTTAAACAAATCAGATTCCAAACAATTTGTGATACAATAAATACTTAAAACAACTTATATAAATATTTTTTTATCAACTCAATACATATTCTTGCATTAATACAATGGACACAGAGTCACAGTATTATTCTTTGTTTTTTTTTTCCTATTTTCCTCTCGTTGTTTTGTAACAGCAGTACACTTTTACGTTTACCCCTGTAACTAGGCATGACACTGCTGCAGTATGTTGTTACTGCAAAAAAAAAGTAAAAAAAAAAACTATACTGTGCCGTTAATAGGACTGGAGAATGAACAGTCTGCTCATAATTGATAAGACTTTGGAGGATCAAATTAAATAGAATTTAAAATAGAGCTCAAGGCACCAAAGTGATTGCAGAGAGCTATTCGGACGCCTGCGGCCTCTTTATGTTCGCACTTTTATCCAGTGTCAACAGGTGATAAGTGACGGTTGTTTCTTGCCTCTCACAGAGTTAAATCACCTGCGGTCACAGATTCACATCAGGAGCACTTTTTTCCTTCTCACATGCAATCACCATAGACTGAAAGTAGGCCTATTTTCTTTGCAAAATGTCAGAGCGCATTACAATCAAGGTCTCCCACACAAGGATGACAATAATTGCACATCATCATCACATTTATTGAAGTGACAGGAATCTGCTCCACAGGTACAGCGTGTACAGGTGTGTTAACTGTTGTTATTTTTGCAGAAAGTTTGAAGGCCACGAAATGTCACTGCGCTCTTTTCACACTGAGTTTTTTAAAAGAAACAGCTGAGAATTTGATGACGAAATCCAAAATGATTCGCCAAATTTAACATCATAAAGTACCTGAAGAGTCCAGTGATGTTAAGAAAGAGGACTTGGACTCTGTTGAAAGCTTTGCACGTGAGGTTCAGCAGCAGGCAAACCAGCAGCTGTGTGAAATGATGGGAGGTAAAGTGTCAGGTGAGATGATCCAGTTCAAAAATTACCACAATAAGAATTTCTGAACACAAGAAAAGCTGTTTGTATCCTCACTGTACTTCAAAAAATGTTCATTAACAATTTACATACATATGATAATATGTATAAATATAATATGTCTTTATATTTTTACGCAACCAGGCAAAATATTCCAATGTGCAGCAGAAAGGATATCAGTTTATGTTTAAATTCATGAATTAGTCAACTGGTGCAAAGCTAAGCTGCTGCTAGCGATAGCTTCAAAATACAGACAAAGTGGTATTTTTTTCTCATCTAACTCTTGGCAATAAAGCATATTTCCCAAATGTCAAACTATTCCTTTAAATAACCTAAAGAGGTGCTGTGAAAAAAAGTCCAACCAACACTTAGCTGTTGCCATCAGACCACTTTCACAACCCACACTCCAATGTAAAAGCAATGTAGTGCCTCTTTAGCAAACATCACTCTGGAAATTAAAAGAAAAGCAAACCATGTTCAATGTGCACATGCTTTTAAACTACAGTCTGTTCTGTTTCAAATATCGAAATGACTGTTCACATAAAAAGCAGAGCTAAAAAAATGAGATTTTTTTAACAAGTCCACCACTTCACTTGCTTTCACTGTTTAGTTTAGCCTTTCTAGTTCAAGGTGTGTTAATCAATTAAATCACTCGCAGTTGTATTTAATGATAACAAAAACCTGCAGATATCTGACCAGCCAAGGATTATTGTTAAAAATGTGTCCTTCTGTGAAGAAAACCTTTCTTATTACGATATCTCTCTGTGAGGGTGTTCATTGGTTTATTTATTTAGCCAGTGTTATTTTGCAAATGCTCAATAGTTTTCGCTTTTTCTTTGGCCAGATTCTGGAAAATTAAAATTGGATCTGGTAAACATCTTGGAAGATGGTCCAAATACAAGTGAACTTGACCAGATTTGGTTGGGAGCACATTTATGGCCCCACCTGCTGCCCCCATGTTTGAATAAAACACAGCAAAAGTGCCCCAGGGATATTGAACACATGTTAAAGGGCCCTACACCGAAGCTGTGCAAAGTAGGTGCTCCCTCAGGATGCCTTTACGGCGCAGAAAATGTAATTCAGTGCCATATACTCTACATGCTAGTAAATGGTTTGGAACAGTTCCACCATAAATGCATCATGATGTCAGTGTATTTCTTTATACAGCTGGTGCCCTTTTTTTGTCCCTCCACCCCCGCCATCAGATAGTCTGAGCCCCTGACTGATCACCAATTTTAAAGGCAGTTAGTTAGCTTACCAAGAATTCTTACTTGTTTTTATTTTGTCTTGACTTTTTGACGACTTGCATTGGAGTCTTTCCACAGTTTGTTATCTTAATACTCCACCAGTGAGATGTTAACTGATGCATTTCATTTGCTTTCCTCCAACATATCTGATCTTCAATAGCACTCAGACATTTAAAGTGTTCATAGTTTTTGTAGCACATCTTTCATATTAAAAAGCCTCTGAACATAATCCATGGAGCGAGTCTGTTTTTTATCCCAACATAATTGGGAAAACAATTTAGCACTTGCCTACATAAACATAATTTCCAGGAGACACGGTTGCAGTGAAACATTTGATTGGATAATAAACAGAAATACAGCTGAAAGGAGACAAATTAAATTTGGTATTTCTAACGGACAAAGAGAAACAAATCAAGCAGTTAAAACACATTTGGTTAATAAATATGAGAATCACTCTGATTTTGAGTGTTGACATGAAAAGTGTGCTGCAGCTGTGTTTAGTTTATCTTCCAACAGACGTCTTTTGAGGAAAATTTTCAAATACTCACTTATGAAAAAACATTTTCCACAACAAGAGATTTCTAACTGCTGTGTGATTGCTGTCCATAATGCGAAGAACACTCTTTCAAATCTGCCATATAGCTGCTCTGATTTTCCTCCTCTGTTGTCATCACTCAGCTCCAAATTATACTGTATGTTGGTAAAATCTATCCTCCTTACTTGGCTTTTATCTGATGCAGAGGGGCTACTTGATTGGATGAGATCATTACATGGCAATTCACTGTTGATCTGTCTGTCTGTCTGTCTATAAATACCTGTTCTGGTAATACTTTATCCACACACTCTTATTCCACACCCTAAAGCTTCATAATTTGTGCTTTTGTAACATCTGAAGTCTTGTTTGTGTTTACTCAGTGTCATACACTTCTTGAAAACTCAAAAATGGCACACAATATAAGAAACTAGAGAGAAACTTTGTGGCTGATCTGATTAGACTGCGGAGTTTCTTGCTGCACAAATTATCATATTAATAAGAAAACCTAATTTTCCTTAGTGCTCTAAGATTCTGAGTTCATGCCTGAGTTCATATTAATAAAGTCTATGCAATTTGTGACAAGTACTGTATGTTGACATAGGATTAACGGCAAGTGAATGCACTGATTTACTTAATTAATAAGCACATTAACATAGCAGCTTATCTTTTATATATGACGAGGACGGTGCTGGGATGGTACGCAGCTCGAGAGCCTCCTGGGGCGGCGCAGTGGCTCAGTTGTGATTACTGTCACCTCACAGAGAGAAGATCCCGAGTATGAACCCAAAGGGAGCTGTACTGCGAGTGCAGCTGTTCTCTACTGTGTTCGCTCCTTTCTACTCACACACCAGATTAAAAAACTGTGCAGTCAGTTGTAGGCTACTGCTGGTCAATGTCAAATACATGAACTATAGTTTTTCAATTTATTTATTTTCCAATACATTTCCTCATTCCAGGCGGCTCTTGGTTTTCTATTAATTACAGAGCTCAAAATTTTAATTGGCACACACTCGTGAAACCACATTAATTTCCTCATTGTAATAATTTAACTTAGCAGTCAGAATAATAACTTTCCCAGCAGTGATGGACAGATTTATCACTGTGCTCAAAAATGCTGAAATTCCCTCGGTGCCTCAACACAGAGTCACCACAAAGTCTGTGTGGTGAAAACTTCACTTCATGGTTTATTGAAGAAGGAAAGCTGACTGTCCCATTCCTGAAAGCATCATCTATAAGAAAAACTGTCAAACACTGCAGTGGTGCTGAATAAGTTGAAAAGAAATGTTGAGGAAAAGCAAATCTTAGGTGGAGTCGTGGAATAGAGAAAAAACATATTGTAAAAGTGTGCTGTGGTTAAAAAACATTGGGAACTGCTGGAGCCACGCTGTGAGCATAAAAAATCAATTAGCAAACTCTTGAGATGTGTTTGAGTTCAGCAAACTATAACAATGAGCATCATGTGAAAAATCATTAGGCTTTTTTCAAAGAACATGTCATATAATAATGGCTGAGTTTGATTTAGCTGCTTTAGTTTCAGGCTCCTGGTGTTGTGCGTGCTGCTCACTGTGCTAAAAAGAGCAGTTTCATCACTGATGTTATTAGCAACATCTGTGCTTTTCCACCATGAAAAATCAAAATATCTATGGAAAAAGTTTTTTTTGTCAGTGTCATACATAGCTGAGGTGCAGATTGATTGTAAAGACTGTACTGTGTTACATCATTACAACATGACTTCAAAAATTCACTGTATGTTCACTGTGATGGAATTCACAAATTATTTTAATTGATGGTAATGAATGAAAAACAATGAGCCTAGAATTATTGGTGTTAATGGCGTTATCCTGGTATTCAAAAAACAAGTAGTAGCATTACATTAGTATGTTAACATTTCACATAGCATAAGCAAAATTTGTCATTTCTGTTTCTCTGGTCTCTCTTTGTCACAGTAGGAGGCAGTAATGCACCTTAACTTTAGTTGCCTCTGCTTAAAAAACAGAAAATATTGTTTTGTGTAATTGATGGTTTCAAATATTTATGGTTGCAGACTTTCTGTCTCCTAATTTAAGTGATTTAAGTAATTTAAGTCTCTAATTCATTCACCGAAAAGAAGAGACAAAAAAAACACAGTTAATTACACTGAAGGTGAATTTGGCTGATAGCATTATCATTTAAAAACTTTCTTAATGTTATGATATCATTATTGATAAATCTTGAGGCCAGGATAATCATGTAGTGAAAATGTGATTCTGAGATGGCTTTAACTGGAACTTTAGAAAAAAATTCTTTCTTACAGCAAAAATCAAACCATTTTTTGTAAAAATGTTGTAAACATATGTAGGATTAATAAGAAACAGGCTAAGATAAAATTCTAACATTACATTTCAAGAAAAGCTTTGGCCTTCAGAACTTTGGAGTTTGGTGGCTTTGGCGGTGCTTCAAAATACTTATGATGGTTAAAAATGCAGCAGATATTTTTGCCTCAGGGGGATTAATAAAGCATAGCTTAACTTTTTAGACAGTTGGCTGAATTTGGACATAAAAAGCAAAGGGCCAGAGCCCTCATGCTGTACTTTTTATAATTAAAGCACAGGCCTATGCCAGTTTCTATTACAGCCTCTTTTTTTTTCTCACAGAATCAGTCCACTGTAGCTTGTTCCTGCCACAGTGGTGTCATTTTGGATGTAGAAGCCCAAAGACCCTTTAATCGCTTCCATCAGTCAGACGTTAAATTACAGGCCCAAACACGAGAGTCCTGGCTCAGTGTGTCCAGTGTGGCTGCGAGAAAACCAGCGACTTATTATTTATTTACAGTTTCTAAACCATTCAGTTTTTAATTAAAGCAATTAAAGTCCAAGTGGTAATGGAGCTGTATATTTTAGCGCGTCTTAAAAAATTCAACTTAGGTGATTAACTCACCACTCTGCACTGAAAATTAAACTTGTCAGGAACATGCCCAATCCCACCATGATGG
>JAPZDZ010000006.1:10244033-10293787 GCA_029783805.1 Acanthurus tennentii | reverse complement strand
TCAACTTAGGTGATTAACTCACCACTCTGCACTGAAAATTAAACTTGTCAGGAACATGCCCAATCCCACCATGATGGGTCAGTCTTTTCCTGGAAGACTCATGAAAAGAAGAAGAAAACATTCAAATATTAGAAGTTCATTTTTTGGTCATGCAAAGGCACTGTTTTCCATTAGACGTGGAAATTCCCAATGTGACTTTTATTCTTCTTTTAACAAATCGGCACACTGTTCTGCTATGTCACAAAATTACACAGATATTACATGTTACAGTCAGAATTATTTGGCGTGTTTGATAAGTCTTTAAAAGAAGGTAAGCATGTGAAACATAGTACTGTACATGGTGTCTCAACTGGATTTTTAAGATACAATCTAAAAACTAGTCTGAGGAATATTCACATTTTAGAGAATTTTGATTCATGGATGGAGCATAAGCTTTTTTTTTTTACTTTGAAACAGTTTAACTCATCAAAAATACAAGCCACGTTTGATGTAAATGTTTACTTTACATAGTTTACAAATATAAACAAACCTGCTGAAATGTGAAAATACATGTAAACTCACATTCAGTCTTTAAGGCCAGAGCGCACTGGATGCAGTCATTGACACTTGTCACCGGATGCTGGATTCATTTGATGTTTTATGAATAAAGCAGCATCATTGGCACTGCACCCTGTGTTGCTAGGATGGCTAATGCTTCTTTAGCATTTTTATTTATCAACATGTCCCTCTGCGGCCCGGTTCTGGTTCTTATGTTCGGACACCGGCTGTTTTTTTCAGCCAGACGCTCTTTTTCAAAGATTTTGCCCATATATGTTATTTTTTTGGTACCTTTTAAGCCTGCAGTCACACTTCAGAGCTTTGTTAACTGGCTTTTTCCTCTCCCAATTTCTTAGCTTCATGTTGCCAAACTTTTGACAAGAAAGTGGTCAAAACCCTGCATGATGTCATTTTGCCCCGAGGTGGGCAAGAGTCACTGCAGGTCTGCAAACCTCACATTCAATAAACTCCAACTTTGACTTCTGAAAATCCAGCCCCAAGTTTAAAGAAGTGGCAGACCTGCGTTTCGATCGAGCATAGCTCTCACGCTTCCAGTGCGTTTCTGCCTTTACACTGTGTCCTTATTATTCAGCCTTAATGTCAATAAATCTTTATGCCAAGAAGTCCAGTAGAGAGGGCTGACACAGCGGCCACACTGCCTCCTCAAGTTATATTCCCAACATCTAAGAACATTTTTGTTTCTGTTGCTTTTTGGTGAAATATCTCTGGAAATTTTCAATTTTGATGTATTTGATAGAAATAAGCTCAGCAGACTGCTGACTGTAGTGACTCACCATCGTATAGCTGCAATTATTACACTGCAAACGATCATTTTTCTTAATGAAATAAATGTATAACTACAATATTGCAAAGCTTGCAGGGGTTATGTCTTGCAAACCATCTATTTACCAAAACTTTGCTATACTTCTTTACCTTCATCCCTGCAGCTGCGTAATTTTGGAAGAAAATGAGCCAATAAGCGAAGAAAATCATTAACATCAGCAAAAGCTATTTGAGGCAGAGAGAATGGCTCAATGTGCTGCTTAGTGATCAGAGCAGCCAGCAGGCTTTACAAACTCCTGTGTCCGTCTCTATCTCCGCATCTCGCTCTCACAACATCTAAAGCACATGATGGGGAAAGAGCACTAACACACCTCCTAAGGATAAAAAAAGTGAGAGGGTATGACAGCAGTAAATTGGCTGTTTCCTCCCCTGAGCCTTACTCCAGACTTCCCTTGCATGCTGAGCAATTTGAATTGGGCTATAATTGCTCATGTTGCTTTTCTCTGCTCCTCATTTCTACAATAGAATTTGATCTCATTACTTTTGCCCGTGGTTGAATCCTCAGCCACTCACGCTGGCAGGAATAATACCAAGTGGCGTGTTAACAAAAGAAGCCGAGCAGAGCGACTGTTGCTGTCCGCTTTATGGTGCACAAAGTGAGAAGAACCAAAGGTTGAAAAGGCCTTTAGATCTCTCATACATAATGTGACAACACATTGGTTTGTGTCTTATCGCTTCCTAAATGAGGCAATTTCAAAAAGTGCTTCTCTTTTTTTTCCAGTGGTACAAAGCAGTTTAAGTGTGGTGCAGTTTCTTATTAGCTTGTTGTAAAGTGGATTATCTTACTCAACCATAGTATGAAGGAGGGGGAGGAAGAGCCGAAGGGGCAACAGAGAAACGGATGTGACATGAGTCATGAAATAGAAATCAAAAGACGTGCTTCGGCCTGGTTGCAGTGGAGTAGACTGGTTATGGTTTTTCGAGTGTGTATAGTGGATGTGGCCTTGGGCAATGTGCTTCTTGTTGAAAGAGGGGATGTACTTTGAGTGTGAAGCAGGCTCTAGATAGAGTATTTGCCCAGACAGCATTTCTAAATTCACCCATGCACTCATATATCTGCTCACGTTGTTCGCTTCGTTTCACAGTGGAGGACCCGAGCAAAGACGCGGCAGATACTGCAGGACTACTGATATCTTTTAACTCCTGAGGAGGCAGTGATAGCAGAAACTGAATCATAAAATACAGTCAGGGCATTTTTAAAAATTGAAAAAAAGAGAAAGCAATGGAGGATTTCTTCCTCGTGACTGTCCTTTGTAGTTCTTTCTGATTGCTTTGATGGATTTGAAAGTGGTTGTGAGAGTAAAATATGAGCAGGAGATGAAATGATGGCTTCAGTAGCTCCAACACTCCCAGTCCAGGATGAGCGTAGGCAGCAGCAGTAATGGCAGCAAGGGAGCTGCTCGGCTAGCCGCTCCCCGTTTACTCCCCTGAGCCTCTGATTCAATGTTAGAGTCCTTCTCGGAATATGGAGGGATGACGTTGAATTCCTCGCTTTCCTCCTCCTCCCGCTCCTCCTCCTCACTGTCCTCCATCTGTAAAAGCAGGGAAACAGTGACTATTACAATTAAAAGAAGTGGTGGAGGCAGTTCAGGAGGCAAACTTAAAGAGAGAGTCCACAACATTCAATGCAGAACTTAAAACTACACATGAAAACATTCTAAAGCTGCAGCCAAACATGGTAAATGTCCTGCAACAAAACGAAATCTCTTATTTTCACACTGACAGAGGGGAGTTGATTTAGCTCAGCCTTACCAGTAGAGTTGTTCAGTTGCAGTATTTAAAAGTAAGGGATCAAATATGACTGGGATTAAGATAACAAAAAACTAACAATGATCAGCCCAGATTACATTTGGAAATTGAGATTTTTGTCAAATTGTAAAGGATTACTGAATTACTTGCTTGATTGCATCTTTTCACAAAAGTGTTGCCAGTTTTGTGAATGGTAACTTAACTAACATTTGTTTTTGTTTTGTAATGATGATTTATGGATAATGGAGCCATTACTTCTTTTTATTGACATGGGAGATGGAAGATGAATAATTTAAGTGTTTCAAAACAAGTCAATCCAATTCATAAGCAGCAGCGGCAAAATAAAACAAAACAGAACAGAAAGCATCCCTCAGGTTGTAAAATACACACAGCACACCCGTACTGTGTTATTTGATTTTTCCAGCTGCAAATGCTGAATATGCAAAAGACAATTTATCTGCCAAGAAAATGTTTTGAAATGTTTAAAGAGAAAAACAGGATAATCGCGGAACTCTTTTGACTGAGTTTATTTTTTTCTTTAACACAGTCTAATTTTGAGGGTATCTAATAGTATTTATACCAGATTACATTTCATGGCATGTATTTTGTATCAGTAGTTGACGAGCTGTCAAACTAATGTGTCCTAACTCTGTTCAGTTGTTGCTTTTATTTTGTTATTTATTTTATTGTACTTGGGGTGGATCTAGGTTGGAATTTACTTAAATCTCTACATCTTGATATGAACCTTGAACTCTGCTATACTTTCCCGTTTTGCTGAGAATCTTTGTTTCACCCAAACCAAACAGCCTCCTGAGGCATGAAACTGTTTATAACTGTGATAAACTAGTTATATGAGTGCAAGTGGAGCAAAATGATGCTTTTACTTACATTTCTTTTACATTATCACACAGCAGGTCTGATTTGGGGAGTATCCATAAAAAAGCAATCATCATTGTGGCTAAGAAAACAATAACCATATAATAACCATAACAATATAACGTATTGGCAGAAATCCCAGATCTCGATCAACGGTGAAATGTATTTGATAATTACTTGGCTCCGAACCAATCTGTCCACCACGATGAGTGTGTATGAGGTCTGCTGCTGACAGAAATACAAATACAGACTCAACATAAAGACATTTCCACTGTGCATCAAACAAGAGTGGCCTTTGCCATCTCATTTGTGTCTCTGTGCACAGGCACTTTGAAACGGAGGGCCACTCAGCATGAAGTCACATTTACAGCCAGGAGGGCAAAGCAGTGGGAGGGAGACTGGACTGTATATAAACAGGTAAACACACTCGCTGCTCTCCACTCTCTGCTGCCTGTGGCTGTAAATGGATTTTTACCTCCATGTTTTTTGGACAAACATTTTCAGATTAAAAAATAATAATCATGAGAACAAGCTAAAGGGTCGAGACAAGCTAACCTCTCTCTAATGTAAAATATTAATCAAAATTAAATTAAATGACTACAATTACTAGTTTTAATCAATCACTTCCCACTGAAATGTGTCCATTAAAACATATAATAAAAATAAAATATTAGCATTATAAACCCCAGTCACGTAGTCTATATAACATTTCATTTGCTAATTTAGCCAATAGTTGTCCATCCGCCATAAAAATTGTGCACATTACCTTGCTAGCAGAAGTGCTAATTAGATCACACCTGTGTTTGACTTCCAGGTCTTAGACGTCTCCTTATAATCTCCACAGTGAATCATGTTTTCCAGCTCACTGCAGTGACGCTGAAGTGTATTTTGGGTGTGTTAGCACACTGTGACACCACTGTTGGGTATGCTTACAGATGCAATGTTGCAATGCAATACAACTGCAATGTTTTTTTTATAAATTTTCATAATTAGAATTTACACAACATAAACTTATAAGGTGTTTCCCTCTTTCTCTGGTGTTTGCACTTCCAATTATGAGTATATCATATCATAATTATTCATAATTCAAGAAACTTTTACTGTTGAAGAGTTTTATAGCCCACTTACAGTTAATCCACTGAGCCTTTAGCTCAGATCTTTCCTTGATTCTGAGTTTTATCTTTAAAACTTTGTTCAAAATGGTCTTGAAATTTCATTAAAACTTGGGGGGATAACTTGTTGTTCCTCCTTCCCGTTCCTGCTGTAGCACATAATCCATTTTTCATTCTTCTTTCTCAAATTTTAATGGACACTTGAGATTTTTTCAAATCAAATTTAAAGCTTAATAACATCAAAAAAAAAAACTGGCTTCATACAGGAGACATCTACTTTGTTGCTGGCATTAGAATGAATCTCTTCAGTGCTACATAATAATAAGGGATAATAAAGAAAATCAAATACATCGTCTTTAAATAAAGGCATTTAAGGATAACCAATATGTAGCCTCCAGTGGCAGAGTTTTTCTGTTGTACGGTTTTATGGGATAGACGCAAGAGTATATGAAGAATGAGGATGATTATATTAATGAGAAAATGATGTAAGTGAGCAGATGGGTGTTTATAAATGAATATGAACAATAAAGGTTGAGTCTGAAGCTGCAGACAGCTTAATCCTCCGCCACAATAAGAGGTAGGGGTGGAGAATGGAGCTCCTGGGCCCACCTCACTGCTGCGTCCCCCTGGTGATGGTGTTACCTGGCGTTACCTCCTGATACACAGTCAACCTCCTCTCCAACTCATCTTGTAACAAGTATCTGACATTAGCATATGAATACACACTGAAAAAGTAAGGAGCACTTACACTGTTGAATTCAGGGAGAGTGTTAACACTGACGTGGACCCTCTCCTGGTAGATGTGTGGGGAGGGCTGAGAAACTGGCACAGGGGTGTTTTCCACAGGAGGAGGTGCGGAGACTCCCATGGAGCTGATGGCATTGCCTGAAACAGAATCAGCAGGAGCCATCGTCATTAGGTTTACATCGTTATTCATCTCTGAAGCTTCGCCAAAAAAAGTGACTTTCATAAGCTTAGTGGGAGCCACCAACTCTGTAAATAATGTGTGTGACTGGGAAAATACATTTAAATATATGAGCTGGAAACTCATTTACTGCCCCTGAAATTTGTAGAAAATCATTTAATCATGTGGATGTTCTGGACTTTCCAAATGCTCTTATTCTGATGATTAAAAAATGATTTTTGTGGGTTTTTGATACACAAAAAATGTATTTACTGTTATAAAGGGTGAGATAAAGCAAATAAATACCAAATAAGTAGTTACTCAAAGCAAAATAAATTTTATAGTAGCACATTTGTTTTTTTGAATGACAAACAGAAAAAAAAGGAATAATGACATCTCTCTGTCAATTATTTTGTCTACACTTATTCATTTATTTAATTTAAAACTACTTGATTGACTTTCACCCGTATTCTTAATCTTGCAGTTTTACAAAGTACATAAATACTGTTGTTACTTTTATACATAAAGGGTGCTCCCTCAGGGGATTTCTTCACCCAACCCCCCTGCTGGTTTGACTCCACAGGACTTGAAATCACATTTACAGTTGGCAGCAAACCAAACAAGGGAAAATGTCTCTTGCCATTTATTTATTCAACATTATAATTCAGTGGTTTGCCCTCTCGGTCTTTTTATAACCTAGCTCATCTGAATTCTGTATGACACTCATTATAGATCGCTTATTTAGAAGATTGGTGTAGTTTATGCTTGGATCTGACAGCTGAAAGGTAACATTTCCTCTGTCATTATCTTTACAGGGGAAGAATTTACAGTTAATGAGGATGAGTTGCTTTTCATCACAACAAACAGCATCTGAAGTTGGAAAAAGTTTCGAATTGAGTTGTGAGAATAATCACATTTTCATGCCTCTGCTCTAAACTCTTGAACTTGAACCTGTTCAAACACCCCAAAGTGTAATAACCTCTGTTACATATGCCGGAGAACTTAAAAAAACCTTAAAGTGTAAAACATGTAATTTTTTTTTCAATTTACCCATTCAGAGCCAAGAGATCACTGATTATCCCCTGAAGCTATTTCAAAGCAGCTGAGTGCATTTTATAAAAATTTAAATATTTAAAATTTTATGATTTATAATGTTTAATTCAGTCACTTACCCACTAACAAATCCACTCACTCATACATTCATTTGGGCCTTACAGTTTTCTGTTATAAGGGTTTTCCTCTTAGGTTTTCCAAACTGGTCCAAAAAGACAAATGTTAACAGGATAAACTATTAAACTTACTTTTAGTTTCATCTGCGGTTTGACAATAACTAACTCCATTACTTTATTAAATGCTACACTAGGGCAGTTTCAAATTCAGACCAAAAATTGAAGATGAAAAACCTCACAAGGATGACAGTTAGTATCATAATTTTTTGCTGTATTAAAACAACCAGGAAAGCATTTTAGTGTGAAACAGACTTATGTGTCTCTATTGTCGTACACAGCTTCTAACCTGCAGGCAGCACAAATTAAATTCAGGAAACTCCAAAACAGTTATTACTATTATTATGTTATTACTCTCTGTGGACATGCAACCCTGAAGGTAAATATTACTGCACGTCATAACCTCATGATGTTTTTTACTCACGCAGACAAATGTTGTTGCTGAACATGTGCAGGATGCGCTGACAGCCCTGCCATTCGTTCCCACTGCCGTCACACGTGCACCATTGGGACACTTCTGTGCTGCTGTTGCTCACATAGTTGGGAGTCATGATAGTGCCTGGTAATAGAAACCAGACAAAACTCATATTAAAGGTTCAACTTTATTCTAAGAAGTATTTCCCTTTGGGCAGAAGATATTCATTCAAGTACACACTTCCATATGAGTTAGAGAATTAGTCCACTGTGGATCCAGTGCCATCAGTGTTTTCAGCTCTTGATGTTGATAATTGCAGGTAAACAAAATTATTTTTTGAAAAAAACAGCATAAAATGAGTAAAATACTACCTGGATCATTTTGTAGAGCTGCAGGAAATTCAATTTTTAAATCAAGATTTAAAAGTGAAACTGACTTGATCATAAGAGCAACAGCTTTTGATAGCCGACTTTTCGGAAACCCCACAGAGTTGCTTTGTGCAACAGAATAATAATGATATAAGCCAGATATCACTGTTGGATGCCATCTAATGATTTCCAATAACAAGTCCATTGAGCAGCTGTCTGCTTCTTTTCTGAAAAATTCAATCTTTCAGCCTGTTCTACCTTTTTTAATTTCCACTCTTCTGTCTCACCTATGAGTCCAGCGTAGGCCTTCAGGCACATGGCTCTGCTCTCTCTTATACAGCCAGAGGCAGACAGAGGGGACGGCTGGCAGTTGTGTTGGAAATCAGCGAGCCTCGATCTGAAACGTACACACACACACACAGAAATACACAAACACAGAGAACTGTTTTTCATGTATCAGCGCAGAGAAATCAAATGCTCTCTTTCTCTTATTGGGACTCGGTGTTGAGTTAAAACAACGGCAACACAAACGACAACAGAGTGCAAGATCTGAAATACAAAACAAAGACAACAGATAGCTGTGCACTCAGTTGTAAAACCATATGTTGCATAAAAGCCATATGTTGTTTTAGTAGAACTCAATTAAATTTCTGTCAGCCCACCAACAGCACCCACATCTGTGTGGAAACCTGATCAAACAGCTCTCTTATCTGGTATGAAAAACACTGAAAAGTCAAATAGCTGTAGTGCATCGCGCATTTGTTGTCACGCATTCAGCAGCTTGTCAAAGTGTTGTTTTCCTGGTGTAGATAATAAACCTAAGCTAATCTCTGAGTTTAGAAATGATAGATTTTTATAGGAGATGCCTAAAATTACAATTATTCTATTAAATGTACACACACACAGTATAAAACAGGCTGGATTTATAGCTGAAGCACCTTGTGAATAACCCAAAGCAAATCTATAATGCTGTGTCTGTTGAGCTAAAACTAAGGACACCAAAAGAATGCGATAAGCTTTCCAGAGGAAACACATGTCGGCCACGCGTGTGGGACAATAGAGCCTGGAGTCAGCTGTGGCTAACACTCCTCTCTACTATTGTTTTAATACCACGGAGGGGGGACTTAACACGACCTTCTCAGTTTCAAATAACTCTTGAGCATTTTTCTCTTATCATTTATGACCCCTAACATTTACACACAGACTGGACTAATTAATGTAAGCAAGTCCTCTGCATTTTAGGAACAATATGCAGAGAGAGTGCAGACTAAAATTAGCCTCACAGAAGCCATTGTAATCACACTGATTAGGCGGGGGGGGGGGTGCAGACCACGAAGTCTGGACCAACTAAAAGCAAACTGCTCTGAGAGACCAAACCCTCATTTTTGTCTGGAAAAGATGAGTTCTTCTCGAGCTGTTGATCATTCAAAGAACTGGCACCTTCTCGTTGTTTCCCTTCCATTAGTAAAGAAAGGAGAAATTAAAAAAAAATTAAGACTTTAAGACTTTGATCTTTAAACTCTATGTTCTTGGATTTTATTACCATTATCACCATGGATTTTGGACTGTTGATTTGATAACAACAACTACTAAAAACATCATTCTGAGCTTTAGGAGATGGTGACAGGCAAATTTCACGATTTTCTAGGCAAACAATTGAAAAATAATGAGCATATTAGGCAATGATGAAAATAAACATCATGTGCAGCTTTTCATGAGATGGAAACAAAACAGAGACCGGCTTGTCCAACAAGTGGTTGGTCAACACTGTGCCATTAATACTGCCATATTTTGTATTTTTTCATTCAACTGGGACATACTAACCAAATGTTTCTTTGTAGTTAGCACTGTGTCTTATGGCAAACCTTGATTCTTTTGCATTAGAGATATGTAATTTTGCATTGTTACATTGCATTGTTCTGTGCTGACAACCTTGTCTCACCCATCAGCCTTTCTTACCTACACAGCTCATCTTTGGAGCAGTAGTTCTGCAGGCTGAGGCAGTTGGGCTTGCCCACTCTTTCCTCCCCTCTGCCATTCTCCTCATACGAACATGACGGGACGATGGTTTTTCTCCGGCGCTCCCCGCACAGAGTGTCAGAGCAGGGACAGAAGAGCAGAGCGAAGCTGTACTCCTCTGGCACGCGCTCCAGGAAGCGCCGCAGGGCTTTGTGGCATTTCTGTCGGTTACAGCTGTTGTCAGAGACTGTCGCTCGCTTGGTGCAGGCCACAACATACTCGGACCGCAGGGAGCCACATTTCTCGTACAAACCACAGTCCTGTGCTGCCTTCAGACACTGGTTTTGACCGTCCACAGAGAGAGAGGACGCTAGAGGTCGTCAAAAAGAAATAATATTAATATTTATCAGGAAATGAAGAGTAGGAATCACAGATATTTAGGTTTTAAACTTTTGGATATCTGTGATAGGAGCATTACCTGCCATGATGGAGGCCATGCGTGACATCTCAATGTTTCTCACCAGATTTACCTGCAGTTCCTCATATGGAGACACTTCATACTCATCATATGCTAAAAACAACAGGAAAAAATTCTGTCACATGAAATGTAAAGCTGAGAATCCATGTTTTTACTGAAACACACCCACACACACACACACACACACACACACACGGACACCACGCCTAAACCCACCTGCAAATCTCACAGTCCAGTACACCCTGAGGCAGTGCTCCTCCCTACGAGAGCCACGCTGACACTTGCAAACTTGAAGTGGGCGGTAATGCTGCAGAGAATTCTGGGCCTCCAGGCACTCCAGGCGTGCATCTGGGCCAAGGGGCGACACGGCCTCCTCGGCCGCGCAGTACTCCAGCAGTCGATAGAGCACCATGCAGGACTGCTCCTGGATGCAGCCCTGCTCCGCCACCAGACAGTTTAAGGATGCAGATACTGGCACGCTACCTGGAGGAGAGGTTGATAGTGTCAACATTGCCACCAATATATGCACTGTTGTATTGCGGGTTTATGGTCTGGTATAAGTTCTTAAGCTAAATAGGCTGTAATTAAGACAACAGAGCGAGGTGAGTGCACTCCACAGACCCTCCGCTGCACTAAAGGATACTGTTATATACATTTAGGCAGATTAAAATGAAAGCACACAAGTGTAATAGAGGAGCAATGTGGGCGAGAGCTCAATGTTCCTCATAGAAACACATTGGTCTCTTGGATAATTTAACAACACTATAGAGTTATGTTATGGCCTAATTATGCCATAATTATGTCTTCATCTTCTCACTGGGATGCCTTGTTGAATTTGCTCCTAATGTCTTTATGTACCTTTGCATTTTTTTTTATTGCACCATATTTTTCAGCACAGTGTCTGAGTGTTTGTACTGATGAGTTACACGCCCATCCAAGCGTTGAGAAATGCTCCAGCTGACACAAACCGTACACTCTGTGTGTGGAGTCAGGTACTGAAATAAGCTTTGGCTTTTTGTCTTATTGCAAGCCACAATGCTGCTGAATCAATAACAAAAAAAATGCTTTAATATATTTACAGAAATTTATCTGTCTATGATGCCGCCCTGTCAGGTTTCAAACCAGGCCGCAAGGCCATGACGTATCCTCCTTCCTGCACTTCTTTCCTTTTTGCATTCTGCTGTATAAGATGAGGAGTTGGCAATATTTTGTTTCGTCTGTTCAAGTGCTTCTTCGACTCGTAGGCATCCAAGATTTGAGGGTCAGCTGCCAACAGCACTGCATTCAAATTTTAGTCAGAAAATAAAACCCCGAAGACGACCAAAGCAGGATGTTGTGAACAGAGAATTTGTTAGTTTCCTGCATCAAAAAGGATGCTGTTCAGCAGCCAGCTCTCAGTTCTTGGATGCTTCTTGGATCCTCCTGCAAGTACTTAAACCAACAACGTGGGGGCATTTCAAAAATAGTCCCTTCCCTTGTGACAATTACACCATTTTGGCTGAAAAATTAAAAGCTACACAATGTTTATCCTGAGTGGTTATCTTCCTAAGGCAAGGTTTCATTTATCTTACTCTTGCCATAAAAGTGAAAATAGAAACAAACAGCTGCATAAAGTACATTTGTCAATCTTAAAACCTGTGATTCGCTATTGAAAATTATAAGCAGCAATGTAATATATAGGATAAATTGTGCTAAAAGATGTAAAACTATGGTTTAATGCTTGAACACTTTCCATGTGAAACGCACTCATAGACGTCTGGCACAAAATTACAGCTGTTGTCATTGTAAAAGGACACCAGAACAGCTGGAGGTAAAACCTTTTGCAGCAGGGTCCCTTCCACTCAGAACAAACTTCTTTACAATGTCAGACGCTTCTCGTGTAACGCTAGAGACAAAAACCAATTTATTCTGCACAGTTTATCATTTTTCTCACCAAACCAATATGCTTTAGCTTTCAATTTTGCTTTCAGACAGAGACTCAGCCTGGGTATCACACTGAGACAGTGGCTCATATCAAATGTCCACTATGAGGATGTTTTCCTCCCTGAAGTTCCTCCACACAAACACTTTTCATCCGACAAATGAATCAGCACACATTCCACCTACAAAATATGCTGCTTGAAGATATTGTGGAATTACATCATGCTGAGTACATATTTAAAAGGATTCGTCCTATTAATTTAAACAAGGGTCATCAAGTACAAATGTGCTGCAAAACCACAACCACATTTCCTCTAAATTAAGTTCATTTTTCAGCCAATAAAACAGTCATGTTGGCTCATAGTCATTAAGCATTAAGAGTGTTTTGATTGGCAGTTTTCTGTCTAAAATGACTGAAAGTGAAAAAACTACAAATCATTTCATAATAATGACTGTTGCTTTGTGGAAAAAAAAACACAATTGAGGAAGGCCAGAGGCAAATGAGAGCAGAAAAAAGGCCTCTTCATAAAATCGCATTCTGATGGAGCATTTCAGGAAATTAATTTTCTCAAATGTGACACATAATTGTCCTCACAAATTACATTTTTTACACACTGACTCCAGAGAAAGAAAACAGCTTGGGTAGGCAATATGCACACTTTTTCCGCTTTATCTCATTAATTTGCTATATCCTGTCACTTTTTTTTTTAACTGCAGAAAAGGAGCAGACTGGCAGACATTTAAAAAATGTGTCGTACAACAAGATATAAGTGGAGCAAACGTTCCCGTTTGAACTTAATGCATGTCAGTAAACAAATATCTGTGCTTATTTCACCCTCACACTACTAATGCTATATATAAAATATATACATCAAACAAGCTCGTACGCATACACACAGACACACACGCGCTCACACGCACACACACATCATTGTGTTGCATCAGTCACACACTTCGATTAAGCTCCTGCTGACTGGCGGCACAAAGCACGGCTGCAATCCAATTCTGCTGCTGCATGTTTTGCAATCTCAGGCGCCACATGAGGTCCACGTCTCACTTTGGCATGAGACATATCATAAACAGAGGCTCCGCTTCATCGCAGCTGCAGGAAACCTGCCAAGGCTACTGCAGTGAATCCACAGGGAGAGGTGGGAAAGAAACACTAACACACACGGCAATGAGTCATACTCACAGTCACAGCTCCCCCAAGGTATGTAAGGGTGATGATTACCTGTCTATCTGTGTATCATGATACCTTGATTTTTATATTAGAGTATTAAATTCCGCTGTGTTTAGCTGCAATTTAAACAGACTTTGTGCAATCTCCTGTTTGGGCAGCGAACAGTATATTCATTATTCTTTCTCAGTGTTTGCTCCCTCAGGCTCACCACTGATAAAGAGAGACTATCAGCAATTTTAGTTTCCGTACACACACACACACGCACACACGCACACATAACTGATAAGAAAAACCTATATAAAGTACAGAGCAGCTCTGTTAAATCTTGTCCATTAGACAGGTCGCAATTTTTAAAACGTAATTATTATTTAACTTGGTGATAAAGAAGAAACTGAATCACATTAATCTGTTTGAGATGCAACACATTGCAAAAGTAAAAGTCGGAGTTAAGAGAATTGTTTTTCTGAGTTCGCAGTGTGTGTTTAAAGAAAGGAGAAAAAGGAGAGAAAAGCAAAAAGGAGATGAATTACTGTGACATGTGGGCCATAATACACCATATTGATTTCTCACTGAGGTGATTAATAGAATTTGGGATGCAAAGCTGATGAAGGTTGACGCCATAAACGGCAAACCACACACCACAAAGCACATTCATGAGGAGAGAACCAGTCTGGTGAGTGTTTCCTCCGGCCTTTCAAACGTGTGGGATGAGTAGCAGAGTATCCAATTTGACTTGAGTGCAAACCGAGGCGGGACAGTGTGCCTCTGATATGAAAAGTGTTGGGGGATTGTGACAGAAGGAAGTCGCAGGCTCACCCAGGCAACTGGATGGAGCAGCAGTGAGACTGGAGAAACTCCTTTGACTTTCTACAGCCTGCACTCACTCACCTCATGTGCAGTCAAACAAAACAGTTCCTGAATGGACTGAACTTAAATTAGTGTGTTTACATACATATTAATGTTCCACTTAAAGGACAAATTTGTAGAAATGATGAGGGACAGCATATCACCACAGTAACCCCTAACTGCTGCTCATTACACTCTTGCTTACATGTGCTTAAAAAGTTACCCAGACTGTGTGTTAAGTCAAACTAATTGACCTTTCAAGGCCACACAATGGAAAACAAGGAGCTAATAAATGGGAGGCGGAGAATAGAGCAGATGTTCTTGAGTCCAAATAATTATGTTCCTGCCAAAATGCCTGTTTTTATTTTACTTTAAGCTATTACATTAATATATTCATTACAGTTTGGACAGAGCAGATAAAAAATAACCAGACAGGCCACATGGTTTGTTGCACAGAACAGTCTGAGAAGTCGTCCTTGGACAGTGTTTGGGGAAGAGCAGGCACTTAAATAAAGGAAAAACAGCTCAGGTGATTGAATGAAACATCCGTCTATCATGAGCTAACTTCAACCAATCATATCAAGGACCGTATAACATCCTATGAGAGTGCTTCCAGCAGAGCCAATGAGTGAACTGTCAAAGCCACTGGAGAGAAAAATGAAACACAACATGAACATGAAAAAACTTTTGATCAAAAAAAGCCTTCAGTGCTGCTTTTGACTCGCGTTTTTGATGAAGAAATACCCTCCAGTCCTGTTATAACTGATGCAGCATTTAATGTTGTTTTCAAACAAACTCTTGCTCATTGTCACATCGAAACCTTAGCTGCCCTCAGTTCCTCGTAGGATGCTGATTAGTCTGAACCACTGTGGTTCAGACACAAACACACAACATGAAACCTCCCAAGATGGATTTGTGGAATAAAATGATCTCATGAGCTCTCAAACCCAGCAGTCTGAATACTGGAAAGGTCTTTTTTAAATTGAGTGACTAGCAGAATTGGTTCAAGCAAAAAAAAAAAAAAAAAGCTAAATTATAAAGTATCAAACCCATTCTCATTTTTATTTTCACATAATAAAGTTTCATTAAAACCACTGGACCATCTTCTGCCATTATCAGGGTCCCTGCCTGCACCGATTCACTGTTTGTAAAAATTTTTCAGTTTCTGACTGTTCAAACACTCCCGGTTTGAGTGAATCCGAACATGTTTTGGAATACATTTAATTTGTTGGCCTCTTCTGTATTTGTCTTCCAGTGGATGGAGACGTTTCCTCAGGAAGGACACAGCTGGTTAATCAGCACTGCTTAAAGCTCGGGGTGGGATGTTATTGACATTCATTTCTGCTGAGCTCTAAATTCTCCATTTCCAGCTTGTCGTCTTCTAACATTCAACTTTCCATTAACATTAAACATATGCTTGAAAGTTTGCACATATTCTCTCTATTATGAGAAAAATTAAAGGCACTGCCCTGGGCAACCTCAGTCAAGCAGCTCTTTTTACAGAAAACAGGATAGGTTCTGTTTAATTCATAAAAATACGCTTATTTTCTTCCTGAGATACGAGTGACTGTGCTGTTCTTTGCTTTCATTTCAAGGTAGATGACTGCTCTTTTTGTTACTCATTGTGGTTTTCAGAGTCCAAAAACCTCAGCTGTGAAACAATTTTTTGCAAGGTTTATTAATCTAACCTTGCTTCATCTTGTCATAAAAACTTGTATTAAACCTGAATGTTTCTCATTGTTCTAGGTGTTATAAGCCCATCTTTTTTTTTCCTCTGATACTGTTGTCTTTGGCAACTCTTTCCCACTTGAACCCTCCATGATGCTACACCTGCCTGATTTCACTATTCTCTTCAAGCTCCTTGCCACCAGTAATGTCCAAATAATACAAAGTCTCTTTATGCTGCATGTTTCCATTCCAAATCTTTGTATGAGTGACTCCAGCAGCTTCTTTCACACGGTCACATCAGGACCACTTAGGGCAGCAGTAAACATAGTGTGCAGTCTCAATAGATGCAGCATGATAACAATGCATCCTTTGTAGAAATAACACTTTAAAGAACAACTTGATTTCTTTTTTTGACTCATTAACAATACCCTCTCTTCAAAGAAAGCTGCAATTTCATTTAATCATAGCACACCAACTGAGATTCTTTACAAAGAGTAAAAAAACGTAAAAGTTTCACAATTCTTGATCCCAAATTTGCCCAAAACTGCTTTGCATGCACGACCAAATTGCACCTTTGCTTGCTCCTCAATTAGTGCAAACTAACAAGACTGACTCTGTGAGACTGGTGTGTGGAGAAGTGCAGCACAGGTGCACTTGATTTAATCAGCTCTAATGCGCTCAGTCCACAGGGACGACTTCGGTGCTGGAGCAATGTGCCGTTCTATGCAGCCAACTACAGCATGCACACTTACAATGAAGAGTAAGTAACTCAAACTGTGTCCATTCTCAGCATACATTAGAGATAGGAACAGTTCAACGAAAAGGGAATAATATTTGAGCATAGAAGTAATGAGAGCTTCTTCCAAAAGCCGAGTCCAGGCACCCAAAGGTGACAACTGAGCTAGCGTGCACAGGAATCATCATATTTTATTCTGAATAAACAGCTGCCCAGTGTATCCAGTACACGGATAAGGTCTCGTTTAATGAGCTGTGTGACTGGATTGTGCAGCCACATCACGCAGGCAGCATCCCTCCACCAGGTACTCCACGTCCAAATACATACTTGCATCAGATGCCGCATCAGCCAGTCAGGTTATGTGCAGGTGTGAATATTTCAGGTTTCAGCCTTCTACAGCCCGCCGCAATCTGATATCATGAAGGTCAAATAATTTCTTGGCCAGACAGCAACACACAGATCCACTGTTACCATCAGGCACGCTGTTTTTTGATGGCATCAAGTGTTGCAAGCGGCAATCCCAGAACAAATTAAGTGAAACATGGCAATGGCACTTAAATGATACAGCTTTTTCTGTTGGAGGTGTCAGGTGTTACTCAGAAACCTAGATTCTGATGTTGAAGTCGTCCATGATGTCAGCATTTTAATTAAAACTCTTCCCCTCAATTGCAACATCAAATACATGACATAATTGCACATTCAGAAACTGTATTTTATGTTTTTTTTATCAAAGTGATGTCCTGCGGGCAGTTTGCCAATTTAATCTCTGTGTGCTGTCGGCCTAAACGAAAATGAATTACAGGCACCGAGTACTTAAAGACAATACCTCAGCCGAAAGAGAGTACAAAGACCAGTCCACAGCACAGTGGGAGAGACGGGGAGAGCAAGGATTGGATAAACTTGTGTGCATGAGGTGAGGACAGTCAAACTCTGGCACGGTGTGTATATATCAAATAGTCAAACCCTGGATGGAAACAGCTCATGACAAGCACACGCATATCAGCCCACCTAAGACCTGTGTGACTTTACACAGCCTTAAATGAACTATAATAAATGTGTGATGAGCGCGTTATGGCTCAATCACGTCCACTAAATGAGGTACTGAAATAGCAACACTCAATCACCAGTTGCAGTCTGTACTGGGACTTCAGCCATAATGCACAGAGGTCCTGCAGCGAAGGGTTCAAAGTCAGGTTTTGTGTTATTCAACAATAGCCGACTCTCCATTGATTTGTCTGGCAAAGGAGCTGTGCAAAGGAATCTCATGCATTATTTGTGAGATGTCTTGCCATTACACTGTTATGAAATTGGAATGCAACAACACATGTAGACAGCAAACATAACTCATGGAGAGAAACTGATATGAGTTCAAATATACGACACACCAGGTATGGAACAGCATGTTATTAGTTATAAAGTGTGTTTTAAAGTCAAAGTTTCTTTGTGTGGGACTTTTGTTTGTAGTCTTCACAGACATGTGCAATGCTCCATTTTCATTTCGGATGTTTCAGTCTCATGAAGCATTAACGATGGCCCTGGTTAGCCCTGAGCTCTGTGGAGCGTCAGTGGTGACAGACATTTTGGGACGGCTGTTGTCTGCCTCTAAAGTAGCCCCTAACATTGTTAGGTCAGAGGGCTGTACGAGACCAGAGGTTTTTCAAAGTAAAAGCAACACTGTATGAACAGGAACACAGTTCAGATAAGCTGTTTATAAAACATCAACAGACATAGACAAGGAATATCCACAAAGCTAACAGTTAAATGTAAGATTAAGCTGAAAAACTGCAGCTTCACAACAGATTTTTCCAAAACCAGATTAAAGTTTTGGGAGTTCTACAAAGATCTGCATTCCTTCAATGATGTCAACTAATAAAAACTGAATTCCAGTAATTTATTTTGCAATTTGTTTAATGGAAGAATTCACCATTATGAGAGTCTGTCTAATTTGCATCTGAAATGACTCACATGTCTATTAGATAGCAATGGAAAAATAACTGCTTCTCTTGGTGTGATTCCACCTAAGTGCCTGGCAGGTGGGCTTCACACACCGGATGATATACTGGGCGCCTGACAGGATTGACATTCACAAGAAAACAGTCATCATATTAAGATACTAATCTCCAATTGGCAGCCTCACCTGATATTTTCTGAATTTTACTGGATGCATCAAAGCCCCCACTGATAAAACAGTTACAGTATTTGCAGGTATTTCTACATTTAAGACCACAGCTGGGTGTTGGGCAGCTGTGTTTCATATGAAGACTTTGTTAACAGTAGATCAAGATACAAGCTCTGTAGACAACCACATTCAAATAATGACAAAGAATTTCTGCTTTGAGCATTAAAGAGCCCTTATGATGCAGTATCAATAACCACAGATCAACAAGCTTTAGGTTCGACAGGGAGAGACCTTATGCAACCACAGTCATGTTAATAACTTTGATAATAATAACTCATTTAAAGGAGGAGATTGTGTGTGTGTGTGTGTGTGTGTGTGTGTGTTATGTGGTAGCAGAGAAATCCAATTTAATCTACCATAACTTCAAATATCAGACAGATCTTTCACCTTCTTCTGAACATCTGAACATCTGCAAAGTCAAAGGCTTATAAAGCAGCAACAAGACAAACTGGTCTAATATGTTTCTGCAGTGAAGTTCTGAGTTTTTACCTTCATCTTTTAGCCTATAAGCTCCTAATGCACAACTTATGAGAAATCTTAATGATTTAAACGATGTGGAGGTCAAAAGGCTTTAATGCAAAGGAGAACATCATTTGGCAAAGCGATTATTTCCATGATCTGCGACATACCAATCAATGAACAGCTCTTTCTGGAAAGCTTCCAAGCCAGAAATAACAGACCTGAACTCATGATGTCATCCAGATGTAAAGTCTAGGGTCCCTGCTCTGTTTAATTGGAAACTGGACACACGTCCTCTCTGACATTTTGAGGGTCATCTCAAAAGTTTTACTCAACCGGAAATAGTGTTTTCATCGATTAAACTAATCTAAAGCCCAAACTAAAACACAGTCTCTCCGGCTTTGGCCATTTTTTCTTGTTAAAATAGTGAACCAACTGTCCTCTGCCACTTGTAAAAAGTTGCCACTTAACAATTCACTTATTATCAGAGTGTTTGGAATCTGAAGATGAACGTGATTTATTTAAAGAAATGTAAATTGAAATCCAGTTTTCTTGTGTGCGTCGTTATCATCTACAACTGTTTGTGATAATCAAACATTTGCATGCATAAAAACTGTAACACATGCTTGGTTCTTGTTCAAGTTCTGACTATTTGAAAAACAAGATACCTCTCAAAAGGAAAAAAAACATACTGGGGGCCCCCCATGACCTTATTAAACAGAATAAATCAATGATTCGATCTCTGTGTTTAAACCGGAGATAACCAGCTGTAAGAAACGAGGAATGTGCTGCTTACCATGCGAGAAGACATTGAGCAGAAGTCCAATGATCATCATCCTGTCCGGTGACATTGGAGAGTTTGGGGTCTGAGAAACTCGCTGCAGCTCAGTGACCCGTCTCCTGCCACATCCAGCCTCCTCCACTGCTGCTGCTGCTGCTGCTGCTGCGCCCGCACGGACTGAGGCAGATCGGATGGGTTAGCGCGCAAAGTTGGCAAAACTGAACCGTGCACACAACAGGAGCGATTCAAATTCTCGCGATTTTTGTTGTCCCATTTATTTTTCTGAACCCAGTTACACTGATGTGTTCCGGACGCATTCAGTAGACTTCCAAAACCTCTTCTTTTTTTCGGGAAAAGTTTTATTTTTGCTCAGCTGATCGCCTGTCCGTTGCAGTCAGTAAGTCAGACTACGCCTCCAAGTGCGAGTTGTGTCGCATTCGGACTTGCGCGTGGTTGCGTCGCAGCTCCACAGTTGTCCAGACGGAGTTGAGATCTGGGCGCAGAGACTGCATGGCGCATCTCTCCTGCAGCCGCAGCGTGATTGGCCCCTGAAAAGCCTGAATAGCCTATGCCCATGGGGGGTTAAAATCTTTCCTGTGGGAGAACAACTGTTGTAGCAAAGTACAGCCGTCATCATGATGAAAAACGCAAGGTGTGAATTGTAGATTGCATTGAAAAGCCAATATGTTTGGCAAGTGGAATTATCACTCACTAATCCACTTAATTAACTGATTATGCTGTTTTATTGTGTTTTAATGGTTTACAAAGCTGTTCAAAGCAAATAGCCAATGACTGAACATTAATGGCTTTGACCTTGCTGCCCGAGTTATAATAATGGATTTTTGTACCTACAGTGTTCAGTATAAATTTGCTCTTAAGATGAAGGAACATATTGTTCTGTTTCCATTTGGACTTGCCTGTTTGAACCGAGTTTTAAAGTCAGACATATTGGTTTGTTTTTTTTCCCTTTTACCTCCCTTTATGTGTCCACTGAGCTGCGCTTAATCCTAAAATTAAATATGTTCCCTTCTCTGGAGGCCGTCCGCAGCCCCACACCCCTTTTCCATTCATATCTGCTTACAGCAGAACAGGGAGTGTGAAATCTTTACTTGTTCCACTGCTGCAGCTGACCTGCGGTTAGAGAGGGTTAGTCCACAAGGCAGGACATGCAGTGAGAAATACTGAATGATGTATACAGATGCTGCAAAGTAAAGAATTCCACTCCCTCACAGAATAAAAAACACAAAACTATACAACACTCTTGATATAAACACAGAAATTGGCATTTTTTGCTTTTGCCTTCTGAAAGAAAATAGAAGTCTCAAAGCCTCCTGGAAGTTCTTGGTTGAAAAACAAATCTCGACTGCAGTTTGGTTCTACCTGTTTGAAAAGGTCACTAACTTTTATCAAAGCATAAGTGCTTAATTGAAATATTCCTCTGGAGTTCATGAAATCAACAATTTACAGTACAAAAATGCACTGCATAATAACTGATAGTAATAAATAATAAATATGATTAGGTAAACCCACTGCTGCCTCTCATTTCAGGAGAACAGGGAAATTTTAAATTGCAAAGTGTATGCCACTGACCTGTTGTCCTCTCTGTAATTAAAAGACAGCAGAGGGATTAGTGGATTAATTTACACATCCTGTTCAACTGGATGCTCGAGTGGCAGCAAAAAATAAAAGAGGACAGTGGCTGTTATTAAAATGCATATATAATCGAACAAAAACAACAAAGCAATGAGTGTAACAAGGCAGCAGGATGGCAGCAAGGAGACCTCGTAGACCGGCTGCACTTAGACCAGTTTGTTATTGCTTAAGTTGCTTCTAATCAATCCAAATATTACAGAATGACTAAGTGAGTGAATGAGTGTGTAAGTGAGTGGTCTTTTACATCTTGTTTCCCATTGTTTTTAAATGTAAGTCAGGTCTAAAGTCACTTATCTTGGTCCTCTCCTTCTCCAGTGTCAGAAGCTTGTCCGTTAGGACTCCTCACAGGAGGCATCACAGCAGCTCCTCCCTTTGGTCAAGCCTGTGCAGTACAAAACACCTGCACAGGATCCAAAACCTCCAATATTTTGGGGCCACACTAAACATGGTTTGGTAAAAAAAAATCTGTAAGTGAGGCCTTGCAGACAACTATGCTCAACAGCTGGCATCATTCTAATGAGAAACATTTTTTGCTTACTCTTCTGTTGTTAGATGAGTCTTAAAATAAAACAAAAAGGAGTCTCATACAAGGTCACAGGAACATTACACCCATTGGAATATACTGTTATATATTATATATATATACTGTTAGAACAACATTAAGAGCTAGAACACAACAGGGAGATAACAATATGACACATCAGCCTTCTGGATCACGAAAATAATGGCACTTATCCGTACTCTTTTCATTCAATATAGATATACAAGTAGTGCCTAGAAATGCATACAGAATGTAACCTTTTGTCCTTACAAGGGTAAAATTTGTGCCATGAAACTCCCATGCATGACAGGAATGCACTGCCAACAAACCGTAAACTTACTCCAATTGAGTGTATAAGTCCAGACAGACAGACGGACGGACGGACACTATAGATAGATAGATAGATAGATAGATAGATAGATAGATAGATAGATAGATGTAATATCATTCTCTTTTAAACATCATGATTTCGCACATTTTTAAAAAGTCAGTGTTTTTTTTTTAATTGCTTAATTAAGTTGATTTGATTATCTGCATGTTGAATATCAGTCTACTTCACCCCAACCCAGCTAAGAAAACACATGAAGTCTCTTGGCGCCCTCTAGTGTACATCTTTGTTTAAGCACAGATTGGATGAATGAAATTTGAATTATTATAATTTCGATCCCATATGCAGAACTTGTCGCCACCAAAAATACGCAGCGACGAAAAAATGGCTGTTGCCCAAAATATCACATGTTGCGTTGCAACAGGTGGGCGCATCAACTTGGTTGCGCCATCACAGCAGGTGAGGACACGTGACAGTACGTTGCTCAAGAACATTTCTTAAGCATTTGACATAAGAGACATCCGGGTCTGCCAACAGCTCAGATAAAATGTTACTTAAAAACAAGCTGCAAAAACAGTTTACATGCATATAGTTATTTACTTCTATATTAGATTACATAAAACATGCAATTTCAGGGTAATGCAAAAGTAACCATACACTTTTATCTTATATTCATGGCTGTCACGTTAGCTGAGAGCTTGCAATTATGTTGCTGGTTACTGTGGTGGACACGAAGTCCTTGAGGGCTCCTGGTTCTGACCCTCTGACTTTCCTCAAGTATGATGCACAGCACAAGGCTGTGACCGCCAAGCCGCTGTCTCAATTGGTCCATGAACGCAGGAAACCAAATAAGAACAAGTCCACACAACAACTCATTTGGTTTTCTGTCTAAATTTAGTAACTTCGCATATAGGCCTGTTTGACAATGTCAGGATTTACCATGGATTTGCTCGCTTAGGGTATAGAAAGTTATGCAAAGTGACGACATCATTGCCTAGACAGTTTGATTGGCGGGGAGCCGCATGACGTTGACGGATTGACCAATGATCTAAAGCAAAAGTTCCCGTGTTGTATCGCGATCTATTGTGTTACATAAATCCTCAACGCGGCTACACAATCGGCCATTTCGTCGGTGCAGGCCATCAGCTGTAGAGGGCGGTGGGTTATATCCTCAGTACTGGTTATTTGAAAGGCACATCAAGAACATCGAAACATGAGTGAGACAGCTATTTCATTCGCCAAGGATTTCTTGGCTGGCGGTATCTCTGCTGCCATCTCCAAAACAGCCGTCGCCCCGATCGAGAGAGTGAAGCTTCTCCTTCAGGTAAAACGCAGCCTCCCGGAAGGCTTACTACGTTAGCCGGCTAGCTTGTGTGATCTTGCTAGCTGCCATTGGACAAACTTAGGCACTTCTGTTCACCGGTTGCCATCAGTTATTCACAGACTCAGAGTTTTACATTGTTCAGTAGCATGTATTTATATAGAATAAGTGAAAGTATTACGAGTGATGTGCTGAAAGATATAAGGTCATCAGGGTAAAGGAAATGACCTACACGAGCTTGGTGGCTAACGTTAGCTTCCCACGTTAACCTTAGCCGGCGTAGCTAACAAAGGACAAACGCTTGTAGTGATACTGGAACATTGTGTACAAATAGACTGAAACACTTGTAATTTACTTTCAACTTCACTATTTCATAGGCAGTTTAGAAAGATATTACTATTATATTTTACCTTTAATTGACAGTGAAATCTGTGCGGCTGCTAATGTACCTTTACATGTTAGCTAACGTGAATCGAGATAGCCGTATAAAGGCCCCAGGGGCAGTCATTCATAGCCGGGTCAGCAAGTTTTACATCCTTTTCTGTGAAACCTGCTCCACGACATTGCCTTTTAAATACCATAATGCTTCCATTTTTTGCTCTGACCCCTGTCTATCTTATGTACCCCTGTCCAGATTATGGAGTTAATGGCGGAGGATGTGGCCCTACTTTAATTAACAAATGTTATATCATGATGGAGGCCATTATTGTGTGATTGCTTTTAAACACAGATAGCTCTGATAAATTGCACTTGCATGTAATATTTTCAGTAACCTGTATAGGTGTAACATGTACCAAGGTCACAACAAGGAGACCTTGTGATTGACATATGCTCTACTGTTAATTAGCTTTCATTTTCTTAAACTGGCCCTGACCTCTTGTTTCTTTTTTGTTACTTCAGGTCCAGCATGCCAGCAAGCAGATCACCGCAGATAAGCAGTACAAGGGTATCATGGACTGTGTTGTCCGTATCCCCAAGGAGCAGGGATTCCTTTCCTTCTGGAGAGGTAACCTTGCCAATGTCATCAGATATTTCCCTACCCAGGCCCTCAACTTTGCCTTCAAGGACAAGTACAAGAAGATCTTCCTTGATGGCGTTGACAAGCGCACCCAGTTCTGGAGGTACTTCGCCGGTAACCTGGCCTCTGGTGGTGCTGCTGGTGCCACTTCTCTGTGTTTCGTGTACCCCCTCGATTTTGCCCGTACCCGTCTGGCTGCTGATGTCGGAAAGGCTGGAGCTGAGAGAGAGTTCAACGGTCTTGGAGACTGCCTGGTAAAGATCTTCAGGTCTGATGGCCTGAGAGGCCTGTACCAGGGCTTCAATGTGTCTGTGCAGGGCATTATCATCTACAGGGCTGCATACTTCGGAATCTATGACACAGCTAAGGGTATGTTGTTTCTACTCTGTCACGCACTCAAAACTCTAAAGAGGTTAGTCTGCATCTGCTAGATTTATAATGCCCCCTCCCCTCTGTGTTTACAGGTATGCTTCCAGACCCCAAGAACACCCACATATTGGTGAGCTGGATGATTGCACAGACTGTCACAGCTGTTGCTGGCCTGACATCATACCCCTTTGACACTGTCCGTAGACGTATGATGATGCAGTCTGGACGTAAAGGAGGTAAGTTGATTTTTATTGATGAAGCCTTTGTGGTTCAGCCCACAAAACGCTGAAACAGTGTTGCTATTGATGCTCTATTGATGCTTGAATACTCATATGATAGATTAAATCCACATTAGACTTGGAACAGAGGTAATTCTCTAACACTTTGTGTGTATCCTTTCTGCCCACATGATCTAATTTTGACTTTCTTTTCCTCTCCTTCCTCAGCTGATATCATGTACAGCGGGACCATTGACTGCTGGCGTAAGATCGCACGCGATGAGGGTGGCAAGGCTTTCTTCAAGGGAGCCTGGTCCAATGTGCTCAGAGGCATGGGTGGCGCCTTCGTGCTGGTGTTGTACGATGAGCTGAAGAAAGTCATCTAATTGTTCATATGTCACGTCACTGTCCAATTCGGCTAAATGTAATAACTTTCCATTTCTATGGACTCAGCATTCTGCCTTATTTATGGGAACAAACTATAGTGTCTCACCCCTAGCTGTGGGCGAAGGCTGTACGTTGTGCATCTTTATGATTTTAAACGTTCCACACCCTCTTTACCAATGTCATTCCTGTTAAAAAAAAATCTGATACCTCCTCCTGTCATTCACTAGGTTTGTATGGTCCCAACTTGAATAAATTTATTCTGGGGAACAAACTTAACCATTGATGTCAACTCTCTCCTCTACTGTCAGTGCATGAGATGAGCACTCACTGGATAATGAAATGCACGGAGTGGATTACACTCAACTGCTATATTTACTCACGCTTATCTCTTCCTGAGCCTTCCTTGTTTGACCGTTGTCACCGGTAGGATTGTAGAGTAGAACACCTTAGTATTGGCTCCTTTGAAAATGGCTTAACAGGTTACTGACAAAGTCAACAGCAAACAATGAATTTTATGTTTGTAAATTTTGTGTATGAAAGTCATTAACCATGTTAAGGCTTCAATCCTTCGTAGGAAACATTTCACAAGAAATCTTAATGACCTTCAAGAATGCAGGCTGTCACTCCGTCACAAACAGCAGAGGCATGAAAACCGGTTTATGAGATGAATTCACAGCATTTTTGTACATTTTAACATGAAGGAACATTGTAAAAGAATTGTGCATCATGTTGCTCAGAAATCAGAATAAAAAATTCCCTAAAATCTTAACCACTTAAGAGGAGAAGTGATATTTTTAAGACTGAAATGTGCTGCACAAAGTACAATACAATAAATAGTGCTCTGTACTGTTTATTTCTCCGACTAGCTACCTCAGCAGTCTTCATAAAAGATGCAACATGGAGTATGAAACTTGTCATTACAGCGCATGAATGAACTTGGCTTTGTGTCCTGCTCAGACCTCAAACATGTCTGAACAAATACAATTTCGAGGTAAAAGATTTGAGTGAGCAACGAAGGTTTGGCTTCATAAATTCTTTCCTCACTAGTCATATAAACAACCTGTGATTTTACAATCCAGGCTTACTACACTTGAGTAGATTTGTTGTGGGGTCATTTAAAAACCAAAGCCCCTCTTAGCAGACATTATCTGATGTCGTGTAGATAAATAGGCTCTGTGTCACAGCAGATTTCCCTCACTTGTGAGCAAACACAGTGGGTTACTACAGGCTCTATCCACCACCTGTAGTCAGGTAAAAAAAAAACGAATTTCTTCTCCAAAGTCAGGTGAAGGGCAAGACGCAAACAGTGGGATTTTTACGAGGTGATCCTCCACACAGGTGCGGAAGTTGCAAGGTACATTCCTCCATGGTTTTAATCCTCTGCTTGGCCTAAGATACCGGAGACTGACAGCAGGGGGCGCCTGCGGCAAAGAAGTGTGAAAGTCCCGCGCTCCTGTCTGCGCGTGCCCGAGTCTCACCATGAGGAGTGTCTGAAGCTGAATCTGATTTATTTCCTTATGAGGAAATTGTGACAAAGTGTTGGGTGCCAAGTCTGCGAAGGTGGAGGCAGTTCCATCTTAAATACCTGTGCAGCAAGACGCCACACTGTACACTTTAACACTCTTAATTTTCTGTCTTTACAAAAGTGTTCATTCCAGTTTAGACATGTTGACACATTAGCTGTTGTGTATTATATGGATCTGCATTGTAAATTATAATTCTACTGTTTTAGCCCATCCCTTCACAAAATATAGCACAATATAATGCAATATATCAATTCTACGAAATAAAGAACATTTATGTGCATTTATAAATAAGCAAATATTTGGTCATGATTTATATAATTTTGTCACGTGCCTTAAATGAATTTAATGATTTTTACATCACACACGTTGCTCAAAGAGCTTACATACATCTTGCCAGGGGAGTCCTAGTTCATGGCCAGGTACAAAAGGCTGCAATAAAAATGTAATGAGAAATATGTCAGCTATATTTTTTAAAAATCACCAATCATTTAGTTAATTAGGCTGCTGCTGTATTTTTCATTTGTGTCAGCTCTGTGTTTCTGGCCAATATATTAAGTAGAAAGCTGAGAAAAATGTAATGGTCCAGAGTAAAATAAATAATCAGAAAACAAAAAGCCAAGGCAGTGTGAAGCGACCATCTTTTTTCCTCAGACAAGCTCATTCTGAATTCATCAACACTTCTAATTTATTCCACCAAATAAATCTTTCAGACCAATATTTCAAGACAGAATAAATCCAGAATTTTAATACAATTCAGAGCATCTTCTTTATCTCCTTCCTGTCCCCTTTTTGCTCTCTGGTGTGTTTACCAGATTACAGCCTAAGCATAAGAAACCACAGAGTGTGTGGCATTTAATATCAAAAATCTAATTAAAAATAGACTGTGGTGAGTCCTCAGCCTTGCTGACATTGGAGAATATTAATTTATTCTTAATTGCAAGGCACTGATGAAGGTGGTTATTATCAAGAGTCAGTTTGCCTTGGATCACTATTTGCATAATGAATTTTACTGAAGTGCATTCGTATTTTATCTCATTCTGTGTAGACGGTGATCATGATTTTTTATTTGTAGGAGTAACAGTTCAACACTCGTCGGTTGGTTAATCTTGCAGCACGGTCTCAATCTCAGTATCAATAAAAGCTAATATTGACAGTGTTCTGGTAGATCCGACACGGCTCACATGCAGCAGGCTTATCAGTGTGAAAATAAATCATGCATGCTTTTATAACTGCGTGTAGCTCTGCACAGCAGCTCAGGGGTTAACACAGACACCTCACATCAGGACTAACCCAGGCTTCAGTTCCTGGAAAATCTCTCCTGAGCAGAGTTTACATGTTGGCTGCATCAGCTTCCTCCCACAGTCCAAACACTTGGGAGTGAAGTGGACTACACTCCTGAATAGCCTGTACAGTAGGTGTGAAGGGAGGTGTGACTGTGATTGTTTATTAATCACTGTTAGATTTGTAATGGACTGGCAGCTTGTCTGGGGTGTTCCCTGTCTTCCGCCCAGTGCATTCTGGGATACAATCCAGCCTGTTGTTTAAGATCTCATCACGTCCAACTGTATTTGGAATCAACACAGGCTAATATTATTTATGGGCTTCATTTCAGCTAATACAGCTCATTTATTTGATTATATTTACTCCAAGAATACCATCTGTCTATCTATCCATCCATCCATCCATCCATCTATCTATCTGTTTTTATGCATTAATTCAAAGTAAGTTTTTAGTTTTTGGCAGTGCATTAGTGTGAAAGGTCATGCATGGAATCTTTATCGCACAAACTTTACCCTTTTAAAGACAAAAAGTGACCTTTTTATGTATATTTCTTGCCAGTATATTGATGAGGAAACCCACGAAAGCAGGGAAAAATAAAACAGCAACAAGACTTTCTGTGAAGTACAGGAAAGTACTAGTTTTTATTCCTTCATAATCAAACTTCACAAACAGCTTGAACTTGTACAATACCTCAGAGAGTGAAAATTACAAAAAAAGTGCTGGTAACATTTACAAAAATCATCCTTACTTAGCAACAATCAGTTTATTCTTCCACACTTTTTTTAGTCTTTTGTATTAAGGCTTAATACTTCTGTATAAAGTATATGCAAGATAAGTCTTCACAGTTTTTCGAAAAAAGTCACAATATTATGTAACATAATGAAGCTTTTACGGCTATTTTCTTTATAATAACAAATACACATCACTGGTAAATATATGTGAAATACAGGGCTTATTGTAAAATGGCAAGTAATGATACTGTTTGCTGAGATAAATTGATTCCACACACTGTTATAGGAAAGTTTTGACATACCATTGCTATAACTGAAGGAGGAGGATAAAAGAAAATGATAAGCATAAACACTTGGGAGATCGCCTCCAAACTTTGGCATGTCCCATGAAACAATTTTCACAAAATATGAGATTTATTTTTGAAATCATACATATGGAAGAATAGCTAAACTGGCATAAAGTGAAAACATGCTGTGTAGTAAGGTGCTAAATCAGAGATATTACATAGCCAGCCTTTTTTTTCCCCACATGGGCTGACATGAATAAGGTGCATTTGTAAGACTCAAAGCATGTAGGCCTTTCTTAGATGTCAACAAAATATGTAATAAATACAAGTTTTTCAAAAAACAACCTAAATTAATTTGACCAATAGTCTTGAGGCGACCTCGTATACTCATGCATTCCCATGGATTCAGAGAAATGAATATCTCTACTGCAGTTGTGTAACTCTCTAACTGTGGCATGTGAAAGTAAAAGCTGTATTGTATTCATGGCATGTGTTATTTGCTTTTTTTTTCCTATTTTTCTTTTTATTTTATCTTTTTTTTCGAACTGTTGAAATTGTGACAAACTTGATGAGTAAGGAGATGAAGGAGGAATTGAAAAACTGAATGCGAAACTAAGCCAAGATATATTCACAAGATCCTCTAAGCTGCACTGGTTTACAGGTCAACAGATGAGAGCTCTAGCCCTAGACTTACCAATTTCACCCTCATGCATACTGTACGGTTAAAGTGACGCAACAAGCTTGCTTAAATAGTCTACATCACAAAAGCAATTTGGTTTTAGTGCAAACACAATTGGCTGGCTTCAGCTTCTCAATAATAACAAGCTCACCAAGGAGATTACAAGAAGGCACATACTTATGCTTCCTCTAACACGCAACATATTTAGACAAACCGCAACATCTTTCAACAACACCACAAAGCGGTGAAAACAGGAAAGCTACTACATCCAGATAAAATGGTGAAGTTTTGCCTTTTGTGAATTATTGAAAAATTTACACTTATCCATCAACAAAATAACGACGTTTAGGTCAATAGTTACTGCTGCTGTGAATGACCTTGTTGAAAAAGGATGAAGTATGATACATTTTGGTGGACACAGATTCTCTACATATGTGGCCAATGATGCTGTGTTTGTATGACAAAAAAAGGTGCATTTTGATTTTTTTTTTTTTTAATTTTATTATTAGTTCACTTTAAAGCATTTTTTTTTATGATGTCCCAGCAAGAAGCATTCAAAGTGACCAAATATGCAGAGAAGACGAGTGTTTTTTAAGGGAGAAGGTGTGCACGACAGTGGGCAGCCGGGGTTTATCTTTTGGTATTTGTGTTCATCTTTAATAATGTTGTCGGCAGTGTGATGAAGACAATCGACACTTTGACTCATGGGAAATGATTCCATCCCTCATACATCCCGTCTCTCACTTCAGGTCTGTAAGAGCTGCTTGATTTGTCCAAAACAATCACAGGAGGAAACAACAGTTTTAATGCCCCTCAAATCTGGACACTAATACTCGGGTTACTGCTGAATAAAAAAATAAACAAAACAACCTGCTACAAACAACAACATGTGGATGCCATGTGCATTTAAAAAAGGTGACCAATTCTGTACCTTTGAATACAAAAAAAAAATATGAAAACGTGTCAAATATCACCATTTACTCAGCATTGCCACTGTGGGCAACGACTGCCACATACTATGGTTTGAAAATGTGTTCAGTGAATTATATTGCTTTTTGATAGAAGAAGACCAAAATAAGTCTAGTGCAAATCTCTTTTCTGGTTTGAGAAGTGGTGGTTGGTGTAATGAGACTCAACTGTCATATCTGCTCTACCATAGCAAGAACACACCAGGTGATTTTGATAACTGGATAGCTGTCAAGTGGTATCCCTTTACAATTTTTCTGAATATTTATGAGAGCACTCTTTTTTTCACAAAAGAAAAAAAAAATATAAACCTGTCACCAGTCGATGCCATGCAAGAATTTGGAAGGAAAAAAGTATTTTCTATCATTCTAACCCATCACCCAATTAACCAGCACAAAGGAGATGTCTTTAACTTCTTTAATCTACCTTAACTCCTAATTTTAGCGAGAGGATGGCGGCCATGTTAGTCACCCTCCCCTGAACAGCTGGAGGATGTGCTTTGTCTGTCAGCTCACATCTGTGCTAACGGGTGTCGTCTGTGCAGTTATGTCTGTCAAATACATCTCTCAACTTGGAAATGTTGGAAAACTCACTCCAGTCCAGTGTTTGACAAATCATATTATAAAAACGTCCTTGCACATACATTTTAAAAAAAGAAAAAAAGAGAAAAAAAAGAAAGAAACTTTATCCCCTATTTCAAAACAGCAGTCAATACATTTCAAACAAGCTTGTTTCATAACAATAATAATAATAAAATACAAACCAACTTGGAGCATAAATTATCAAAAAAAAACTGAAAACACATTACTGCAGCATATATTTCAGGGTTGCTTAGTTGTGATGTTAACTACCTTTACTACAACAGCTCCACTTCTGCCAAGTTCATTACTATATAGGAGAAATATTTTTTAGGGAAAATAATAAAATATCAAGCCAACGTAGGGCAAGAAGAGCCTAACAAAATATACACATATTTATAAGCACATCTTATAGTTCAACTCATGTGCATGTTTACAAAAGCATCTACATACAAGATATGGCAGCAAAAAGCCTGAAAGCCGCATTAGAAACAAAAAAAATAACATACCTAAGCTGCTTTTGATAAGGACATGTGTCATTTCTGATTTGTACTGTCAAATATTTGAGAAATTCTGTCTTCACCTCATGTACAAAACATCACCCGAATTACAGCAACTCAATTTGCTATTTTTGAACACACACGATGAAAAATATACAGCAGATTCAGCTAGAATGAGACCTTACAGTATTAAAATATTGTCAAATTTTTGCCAAATAGTTTACACTCTGCTTTCAGATGATGTGTGTGATAGTTACAAAAATATATATCGTCTTGTAGCCACTTTCATAAATATTTGGACTACACTGTGATCTTTAAATTCATGTTAGAGTTTGGTTTGATTTCATTTTGATTATGTAGTGATGGCTGAGCAATGTTTTTTTTTTTCAGTGAACATGAACGACTGTAATATCTGCTTAGAGATCATGAGTTGTGTGTCATTATTCTCTTTTTCTTTTTTTTTGGCTTCATAAACAACCTACAAATATGTGCAAACTTAACATCTTGGTCCATCTCAAGTATAAATGGCTAATGTCACAATGTCTGATTAGTATTTTAGGGTGAGCCTTAAATATTAGACGGTGCCAATATTTGAAGAAAACTGCTAGAACAAAACTATTCAAATGTAATTCAGTGTGAAGGTGAACAGGTCTATACTGATTTGCTAAATGTGTGTATAGAAGACATGACCAATGGTTATTGAGTATTATGTTTTGTCAGAGGAACGATGCAACATTTACAATCTTTAACATGCGATAGTTTACATCACAGCTACTGTGTCAGATTCATTTTTTAACATTTTGTTGCATTTCTTATAAAAAAAATCTATTTTGGTCTACAATAGGCAAATGAACACAACCACAAAACTATAAACAACTGATCAAGTGACAAACATAGATGCATTTTCACAAGCACCCTGCAATGAGAAGAAAAACAAAGAAAACATTTAAAAAAACAAAACAAAACTGTAGCTATCGAGCCCAAATCGAGGAACCCCACACACATAGAAAAGAAACGTTATTTTCTCCATAAAACTTAAATCATCTTAACCCTTCTTTGGTTTTTGGAAAACAAACATTGTCTAGTACAGTTTTTTCCCCCCTACTTGATTCCTAATGATTAGCATGGCCCCATTTTTACAAATTACCACCAGCAGCCCCTTTAGGAGCGTTACAGTGCTAAAATGTGTAATCTAAGTCTGCGTGTCCCTTGTGGCAGACTACGTGCTGGCTGAGACAGTGAAGAAGAGCTTCTCTTTTTGCTGTGTTTTGTTTTATTTTACAACTCTGCACTATAAAAAAGGAGTGAGATCTATGCAGAGAAACAGAGTGATAGTATGGTGAATGTTGCCTCTAGAACTACACAAGCATAAGCTTAGCTCAAAACGCTTATGAGGGTCATGATCTCATGGCATAAATCTGATTTAACTGCAAGATGAGATTTTAAAACAATGATTTTTTTTTTTTAAGGGGAAAAATACATTTGGTGGCTACCACATAATAAAACATCCAACAGATCTGTAAAACAATTAAACTCTGGAAATCCTCCTTAATGTTAGGTTAGTTAAGTGTGGAAAACGAATGCCAGACTAGGAGTTGGAATGCTCTGGACTTGAATAGGAATGCATGTTTTTAGTTACGCTGCTGCACACTTTAAAAACCGCTCCTCTCATCGAGCTGGACTAATTCGAAAAGACTTCAGCGGCTGAGAACACAAAGAGGCTCAGTGTTTTGTCTTCAGAGGCTAAATCAAGCCCAAGTCTTCTCACCACTGCGATAAAAAAAGATACAGAGGGCCCGTTATCGAGGGACACTGAAAATAAAGTTGTGCTCCGTCAAAAACAACATACCCCCCTACAGGAAAAAAGCTGTGTAGACAAGACTGCATGCTTCATTTGGACTGATGGTATTCACCTGATGAGGATGATTTATTAAAAACCTCATCAGGGTAGTGTAATAACTGCATGTTCGGACAAAGTAATAATATAATCTTGATGTTCTTATAGCTTAGTTGTAGCTGTGAAAACTGAACAGCCGTGTGTAAAGCTCAAAATCAAAAACAGAATCTGAAAGTTTGCCTGTAAAAATCTGAACAGATGCTATATGTATGTGTCATAGTGTGATGGTTGGATGACAGGGACTAGCTATATCACATTGCCTATATTATTAATGCTTTATTTTAACATTAAATGTATAATGTATATGAAACTAAGCCTTCAACATGTGCATTTGTTAATCATAGCTGTTTTCTCCTATTTATTTGAAAACTATGTATTATGGAGGATTAAAAGATTCAAAATAAAGGCAATCACTTGCTTTTGGTATGACGCATGTTTTGTTGTGATATATTATGTTCATGCTGTATGTTTTACTGAAATTCCTACTTAAAAAGATTCTGTTATTTTTCATTTATCTACTCGGCCCTCACATCTAATTTAACAATGGTGGCATAATTAAAAAAGTGTCTTTTTTTCTCCTAAATTTGGCACAGTAACTAGGCTGGAGAAGGTTAGAGAGAAATCTGTGGTAATTAGTCCACAGGGGACAGAATAATAAGCCATCCCAAAACCTTTTATCTTGCAGCCACTCAGCCCTGAAACTTGATTTATGGTTTTCATTCTACTATATTTTTCATTTTAGGTTTGTTTTCACGTTGTTAAAACCAGTCACTTGAAGACTTTTGAATGTTGTTTGTCTCTGAGTTTGCCATTGCCAAAACTTTCAATTTGTCGTCTCATTTTGCCTCCAAGTAGCAGTTATAAATATCCCCCTGTGAGTCTCATGTTTAATGACCAGTTTCTTTTTTCACGTCGCTCGTTGCTTGCCCTTTAAAATTCAAGCTGTACGTAAACAACAAGGCTGTCAGATAAGATAAAACTTTAATGATCGTTATGGGGAAATTGGGCATTGGCTTGCACGTGGAAAGGCCTGCCGTCAAGGTCAAAGCACACATGGTGTACTTTGAAAACAAACTATACTAGCAGCTGCCAGTTCCTACGGCCTGCAAACAATTGTGAATTCATTTACAGTGAGTAAAAGTGCAGGTAAAGGTTGCCATTACTTATAGGTTATTGCAACAAAGTTACAATATAGAAGTATTTCACTTGGATTTTCGTTCATTGTGGCAGGCAGCTGTTAACTTCACCTCTCTAGTTAATGTGTGGCTCCCCCTGCTGTTCACAAAGTGCCACTGCCCTTTCCCTCTCAAACATACAGTACATAATATGGCTTGTTTGCAAATGGCAAAAAAAAAATTAAATATAAAAAAAAGGCATATGTAAAATGAAAGAGAGAAACGTGAAGAAAAGCAGGCCATTTAATTTTAAGTCTTCATTATTCATTTTTTAAGCACCATTTTGAATTTAGTTTGAACAACAAAGCGTCAAAATAGGATTGCATTTTATATCTTTGAATCCTCCAAACTGTATAAATGTAGGATAAAAAATAAAACTTGCAGATGTAGTCTTTACTGTATATGTATAGAACATTTCAGGTATTTAAAGGGTTCTCTTCGGATGCTTTCACAACCATCAGGTCTTAGCAGTATTAGTATAAATAGTATATTTTTAATAGACCATTGTGTATATACTGTATCTGTGCAATGTAGGAGAGAAAAACTATGAATATTCTGTATAGTTGCTGTATGTACTGATAGGCACTTGATAGGCATATTCCCTATATCCCACAAAGTACTGTATACTCTAGCTGCAATTATGTCTTTATCAAACTATCTGAAAATGTATTCTTTATCTGTGTGGAGATGGTGATACTTAAATATATATAGTATATTTGTAAGAGTTATTTATCTCACTCTATGTGTACTGTAGAAGGCCAGAAAATGCAGTTATGTATTATCTGAAAGGTTTCATGTGTTTTCTGTATTCTACTCTCTTAACTTTGTGACTTTATTCAAGCTTAAATAAAAAGATCTGACTTAAAATGTGTGGAGGCAGACTGAGGGACAAACAGGAAGACAGACGCATGCTTGTCAGAATAAAACCAACCTGTTCCTAACTCAACACGACCCTCACCATTTACTATCGTCCATTTCCTTGTTTTCATCTCAATGCAAAGCATATAAGCATATATATTACACTGTGAAATATGAATCAAAAAACTGACTATCCTTATTCCAGTTGCGTGAAGCTATGTATGTATAAACAACACCACTATGATCACCATTAAAAAAAATAAAGCAGGAGGAAGCCTCAAATAAAGAAATAAAAGGATGAATTAAACATACTGCAAGAAGGACAGCAATGTACTGTAGACCCTGTGTCTCTACACTAAGATAAACAAAACATGAACAGTAATATATCTGAAACACAATACAAACAGCTGCAGGCTCAAGGCTATTATCTACTTTTCAATATGTTTTGTTCTGGAAAATATGCGAACACTTTGCAAACATAAAGCCTAGACTTGTTTTTTTTATATTTTTTTTCAAACTAACAACTAGAAGAAGCACAATTGAGATAAGGACTTATTTTCTGGAAAATGTTGCAACTTTTCAACAATTTTCAACCAACTGTTTGCAACACTGAGAAAAGAGAATCAAGCACCACCACGAGTATCTGAAGCAGTATAAGGAGTATATAACTATGGACAGTGAAGAGCATGTGATGCTGATGCAGGGGTAGGGGGACGAGGGCGAGAGAGGGGGGCTTGGGTATGCTATAGCACGTTATGACACACTGGAGAGAAGGTTGTTCCCCTTCCAAGCCTGGTCTGCTATCAAACACCTTATGATACAAGAAGTCTACTGACAATGGGATGAGTTATTAGCCCTCATCCAGATAACGTTGAGATTGGCTACTTTTGTTATTCCAAAAAAAAAAAGAAAAAAAAAGGATAAAGAAACAATTGATACTGTAAATCTGAAATCAAATATTTCAAAAACCAACATCAAGCTACTTAACCTACTATTTAGACCAATGATACCACAAAGCTGGTTGTACTCATCTAGCTACAGTCAATAGTGCATTTGATATATGTGTTTACACAAAATATGTAAAATTTAGGTGCCATGAAGGAATGCTAGATTACTGAATACATACATTACACTGAAACAATTCAATTAAATGTGTCTGCCTTTGCTTTCGGAGAAGTCATGATGTTCATTTGGCAGTGTTAAACTTGGTACTGAACAGACAACAAACACCAACATCATGAGCTGTGTGCCAAACATGTGGCAGTACTGTTGGAAAGAGATCTCGGCAGTTGCTTACATATTCTATTTAGTGCATTGTCTGTTAAGGCATGAGATTACCCTCCACGTGCTGTGTAGAGACAAATATAGCACTAGCATGCAGCAATATTGCCATCCTGGCAACAACAGCTACAAACAGGAACCATACAATTTAGGCTTATATGCACACCATATGAGACAGGCCCAATCAAATGTTAAATAATGTGCTACTTTTACTGCGGACTAGCCTCACGCTCTTTCAGTGTGTTTCTCACGTGTGGGTCAATATTTTCTTTTTTTAGCTGAGGAGAAACCAGGATACAGAATCTCTCCAGGTCTCACATGTTCGTCACTTGACTCCACAGGAAATCTAGTAGCAATTATATGGAGTTTAGCATCAAAAGGCCCGACATAACTCCTCCAAACGGGTATGATGAAGTCAACGGTGCTTGACCTCACCTTTAATCAAACTGCAGAACAAACGTTACAGGTGCCACAGTAGCCAAAAAAGGGTTTGGAGAGCTGCTTCTCAAGAGTACCTGCGTTGCATATTGCTAAGGAAGCCCTACAGTTCAGATATTCCACTTATCAACAGTTTGATTAGGCTATATACCACACACAGACACTCACAGACGTATAAACACTAAGGAGGGGACACAACTGTGCACGACTAACAGACAGATATCAAAGAAGCTGCATTCCATCACCTCCCAACACCTTTAAACCCACAGAAAGTTGTTCTAGGACACACATATCATTTATGTTACACACACTATAAATGTATTATTATTATTTATATATCAATATTTATTATTATTATCTCCGCCAACGGAGTTGGACGGGAGTTGTGTTTATTATTACTGTTGCTGTTTCACTGTTAATGTTGTTTGGCTTGGATGTACTTGAAGAAAAAATTCTGTCTGTTTGTAAAGAAATGCAATTGAATAACTGTTATAGGGAGCTGACTCCATAAAAGAATGAATTCAAAGGTTAAAACATAGATGAGCACACGTAATGGTACATATTTAAATAAAAAATAAATGCTTGCATTAACACGGCACGAGTATATACTGTAGGTAACTGCAAGCAATAACAAAAAGCCAAGAACCGCTGAATTACTTAATGAATAAATTGAAACAAAGCTATTCTATTACATGTGAACTCTACAACCGAATGTTAGATTTAAAAAAAAAAAAAATTCTCTTTTCTAAAACTATAATATCTCTGTTAACAGTAGTGCACTTATTGGTTTAAGCAGTGCAACATATATGCAAGAAAATAATGCAGTCCACTTATCAAGATTTAAAAAAATGTTTTTTTTCCTTTGAAATTGAATAAAAGAAAATCATAGAAGTTCATTTAAGGAAACTGATTAAATATTAAGCACAGGCATTTTAAGAAAATGTGCAAAGTAGCACTTTGTTTTTCTGAATCTACAGCAGGTCTTTTTAAGACCGCTGTATGCAGTTATTCTTTTAACATTACAACTACGAAAGTGTTTGCTCAAATAAATGAGCAAATCCTTCAGTTTGCAGTTGCAGGCAGTTGCACGTGTGTGTGTGTGTTTGTGTGCGTGTGTGTCCTATTTTGAGTAAAAAGCAATTACAAAACAATTCAAATATCAGAAATGAGCTGTAAGTGATGTGATGCATGGATGACAACTTGCGCACACTAGCTTGCAAATCTATTCTGTACATGCTGTGTCTAGGTTTTTAGAAAAATCAGGAATGTATACTATATTTCTAGAAAGTCCATCTGCAACTTGTGGTATATCATGAAACAGTGTAGCTTCAATGGAGCTACTTGTCTTGCTTTTAGACTGTATATCCTTTCAAAATGTCGCATGCCATTTGAGCCTGTAGTGAGAGCCAATGCATAAAGACTAATGCATTTAGCTCCCACTTGCTGAAATAGCTTTGCAGTAGTATTGAAGTGGTTGCACAGGGGTTCTAGGATGAGGATGGCATTTATTTCCAATTCAAATTTGATTCAAATGAATTCCCTCCCTCTTTAATTCTGTTCCAATTGACATGAAGTCCAAACCTCCCCCAATATTACAATTCGACCATCAAATTAAAACCATGTGGGCTACTCAATAACAACAATAGTTAAAGTGACAAAATCTTTTTTTTTTAATCTACATCCCATAACAGTCAGGTGCAAGTTGAGGAGCAGCAATTATGAAGGACAGAGTTTAGTCGCATATGCCAGCCTGCCATAAATGTGAATGTGAAAGGCTAAAAAAAACCATCAGCAAAAGAATCTTTCTTTTTTTCTTGTGTTTTTTTTTAATGGAAGAGGTCTACTAGCCTTAACAGTCTTTTAAGATATTAGTGGCAGTGTATGCAAATGAGTTAAACTCCAAACTTCAGAAAAAAAGAAACATATTTTTGCTCAAATACTGTCCCATCAACACACCCTAATTTAGTAAACGTAATCTGAACCATCAAAAATGCATGGACAACAGTTACAAAACATATGAGAAATATTTGTTCCTGTCACCACCAACAGGAAGTTACATTTCAGTAAAATAAAAATTGGTACCTTGACAACAGCTGCATTATAATCCCTTAATACCATAGGAATAAATAAAACCCACTGTCAAATTAACTACTCTCCTTTTTTTATTTTACATAAGAAGGCAATCTTGTGACCATCAGTATTTTTAGAGGGAATATGTAGCCCAACCCCAGATGACTTTTTCTTATTGTTGTTGTAAATTATACCACAGTAAGCTTGGACATCTATAGTTTCCAAACTGGTCAGTATGGGTTCACAACTGCCATGATTTGTGTTTCATGGCAATGTACACACACACAAAACCACACACACACACACACACACACACACACACACACACACACACACAGGAACAAACACACACGCACACAGGGACAAACAGACGGACACATGCAAATACTCAGCCGCTCAAACATTTATGCACATGTATATTCATTCAGCAGACAAATCTACTCTAAAGGTGTGTTTGTGTGTATGTATTTCTTTCGTAGGCCTTTCGGTAGTGTTCAACACATAAATCAGTATTTTAGGAAAGCATACATTTAGAGGCCTGTAGTTAGGATCCATCCAGTAGATCAATATCAAACTACTAAGCCTTAAGGCCACCATCTTTTTTTTCTTTTAGTATAACAGAAAAAAAAAAAAAATCTTTTTTTTTTTGGGAAACTTAATGTGCCAGTGTCTATACTCATTACTCTTCATACCTCAAAACAAGAAAAGGAAAATCTAGTGCCATTTTATTTGTCATTCTTTTTGAAAGAAGTTTATCTATTAGTACTTATCCATCGGAGACATGCATTCGCATGTGGTCATTGAAGTGCTCCATTTGGTCGAACTTGGCAGGGCAGACGGAGCACACGTAGGTGGTCCCTTCTTGGCAGCTCGCTTCCGCGGCTACACCCACTCCTGTTCCAACCCCAGCCCCTACTCCAGCACCACCGCTCACTGGCATGGCGAGGGCCACCACTCCAGCTCCAGGCTCAGGGACAGCCATTGGGATGGGGATGGAGACTGGGCCCGGGTTACCTGCGCTCCCCGACAGGCCTGTGATGGCATTGCCTGTGCTGTGCAGGGCCATGTGCCTCTCCAGCAGGGTCTTGTGTGAGAACTTCTTCTTGCAGATGTAGCACTCATAGGACTTCTCTCCACGGTGCAGCCGCATGTGGACATTGAGAGAGCTCTTCTGGGTGAAACGCTTGTTGCAGATGCTGCACTGGTAGGCCCGCACCCCTGTGTGTGTCACCATGTGTTTGATTAAGTAATCCTTCAGGGAGAACGAGCGCCAGCAGATGCTGCACTGATGAGGCTTCTCACCTGGATGTACGTGCAAGACAAAAGTATTAGGGGAAAAAAAGAAGAGACACATTTTGAGAATTGGGTTTGCAAAAGAACTTGTGCAGCAATGTTGGCTGCCTGAAGCCAGCAGTGTTACTTTTCCAGTACAGGAACACACCCCAGGCTAGAATAATTCAAACCTGCTTTGGCATTGTTAAGATGCTGATTTTACTATGTGCTATACACTCCAACTCTGTGAGAAATTGTACCTCCCTATAATGCAACAGTTATTATAAACTCTACAAATGATTTTTTTTTTTTTAGGAAAATTTAAAATTGCCGTTAAGACTTTACAGACACAGAAAGGTGGAGTTATGAGGAAAAGTGTGACAAACACTCTTTCGTGTTAATTTTAGTACAATCAAAAACCTAATAATTTTTTTAATCCACTGAGTAGTTTTTAGGTTTAAGATATTAACTCATTTTGCATAATTGCCTCTGCTGTCATTAGAGGCTGTAAAATATTCACAAATTAATAATTACGTAAAACCAACACCTGACTGACACGACTGCAAAAGGACAAGTGTATCATGCAAGTTAAAATCCACTGTATCCACTGTTTGCTGAGTGAATTAATGTGCAGCTACATGCTTTGATTACATTAAGCCAATAATTTCTACTTTTATTTTATTACATTTTTTTTCTTAGATGACCTGAAGAGGTCAGCAGCATGTAGCTCATACAAAAGGAGAATATTTCCTGTCTTGCTCTCTTCAGGACAACGCATTTTTAGAACAGTGACTCACATAATTGAAAAACGATTCCTTTTATCTGACTAAATTTTGAGTGCAGCCAGTAACATATTACGTCTTCTGCATATGTGTATCATGAAATAGCACTGGTGTGTCCCCAGTATTTTAGCTTTTTCTGTGTGTGTTGCACAAATTCATATTTTAACATTCTTTTGCAAAGACGGTTGGAATTGGGGGGTTTTCTCTCCCTCAACTTGCATCAGGGTGTAAAATACCACATCTGCCAAAATACCTTTTTTATACTGGAATAAAGAAAAAATTATGCTCCGTATTAAGTGTGTGCCAATCTCTTTAGCACAGCAGTGCGAAATAATGCTAAATCACATTGACACCCTGTTGTTTTTGAATAATATTTTTTACAGCACTGGGTAAATATAATCCGTCATTAGCTGCCATGGGACGCTCTGATGGTGTTCATGGGACTGATTGATCAGTAACTTTCCTTCTCGATATGTCATCATTCTGCTCTGCACAGTCGTGTGAGTGAAAAATGGCTTAAACAGCACTCACTGGTGGGTCTGGTCGAGCAATGGATTATTATGATTTGAATGAATAATAATAGCTATATGAGTGGTCAGTTTTTATAACATCGTATAATTCTGTCATTCTGTGATAATAATTAATGTGGTTTATGAACACTACTGCAGTCAGTGCTAGAAATGAACAGACATTTTGGTCCATTCCAGTATAAAAGCACAGCTAATATCCCAACACTATATGCCAAACATTTATGTGTTTTTTTTACAGATATTAATTGGTAATTATAATATATTATTATGGACTAGGGAAAAAGATAAAGACATGCACTGAATAAAATTGAATTCACTTAAACCAAAAAAGGGTTGTTTATTTTTTTAATATCTATGACTAAACCCATTGTTTTCTGAGGTTTAACCTGAACCCAACCACAACCCTAACCTCATTTACTCATCTCTGTGACACCTAACCATAACTAATCTAATCATGGTGGGCAAGGCAGTGGAAAACCCTTTTCTGAGGAGAAAGGGACTTAAACACACATGTCTTTAATTATTTGTTCCTTATTTTAGTGCAAACACACCACCTCAAGCCCTGGGTAAACATGTATATAAAATGTTCCATGGACACTGTTACTGAAACAATTGTACTGCTTAAAATGTATTACTCTGTCTTAGATTGTTTTTGCATTATGATGAAGAAATATTTTAAATAGATGGGTAGATATTAAAAACTTATTTAGAAGAAGATCTTTTGATTTTTAAGCCTGTCACCAACTAACCAAAAGCCTTTTTAAATTGATTCTGCAAATCAAGGAAAAGATCCACTACCTACATAAACTATGGATAATATCATCATTTCACTGAGCTTACCAGCCTTAAAAAAATTCTTTTTGACTTACCAGTATGGACAAACATGTGTTTGACGTAATTCTGTTTTGCAGTAAAGGTTTTACTGCAGAGAGTGCATTCATAGGGCTTCTTTTCCCCCGGACCAACTCCTCCTGTAGCCTGTTGCTGCTGAGCTGGCGCTGGCTGTACCGACATGGGGTTCGGGAACGATGGCATTGTGGGGGGCGGCACTGCCACAAACTGGGGTTGCTGCTGGCCAGGAAGGTAAAGGAAAGGCTTGTTGTCTCTAGCCGGCTGTGTAGGAAAGAGTGTGGGCAGGAAGGTGCTTCCAGCAGTGCCCATCACTTGGGAATTGCTGGTCACGGTGAGCGGCATCCTCAGATTGCTGGTGTGTGATTCTGCCTGGCGCATGTAGTGCGGGGCACTTGGCAGGGACTGGGACATGACTGAGTTTGGCAGGGACTGTATCATGCTACTTTCGCTAGTGCTGTGGGATGGGTCCCCGTCCTCTGTCTCTTGCACTTGCTCCGGGGACGAATCATTGACCTCTATATGCACTGGACCTCCTTCACCTTGCTGCCCGTCCCCGCCCATGTCTCGTCCAAAGCCCAGGTACGGCTGCTGCTCCACAGCATCTGGCTCAGTGCTGATGGAGGAGCTCACCCCTGAGTCAAAACTTTCAACCTTGGATTCACTCTCTACACCCTCAGTATGGTCAGTGTCTTCTTGGCAGTCCCCCAAATTATCGTAGCAGCTGAACTCATCTTCGGCCTCCTGCTTTATGTGCATCCCTCCTGTTTGTATGCGTACCGGTCGGGGTTGCTTGCGGCAGTGGGTGGACTCTGCTGTGGAGATGAAGCGATCCACCTGCTGTGATCTCTCCTGGATGCGGTTCATCCAGGTCGGATCTTGAGATTGGTTGTCCTTCTGAGTACTGAGAGCCGAATCGTAGTTTGACGTCAGAGGGTTAATGTACAGGGGGCGCTCGCGGGTGCCGTTCTGCAGGGAGAGGCCAGGGTAGGGGTACAGTGATGTGTATGCACGATCCATGCTTTGCTGTGATGTTGCTTGCATATAACCTGACTCTGCGTCGCTGCTGGGCCCAGAGGTGCCGGACTCTGGTGTGCCACGGGGTGTTTCCTGACCAGAGTCTCCTGGCATAACAGGGAACCCCCCCGGCCCAGCCAGGCCAACATTCTGGGACACGATGCGGGTACACTCATCAATGACGGTCTTGATCTGTAGGATGCTGGCAGCAGTAAGGATCTGCAAGGCCTCTGACTGAGATACCCGCAGAATCCCACTGTACATAAAGTCTATCAGCTTTTGGATGGACTGCACCGAGACCACCGAAGGGATCTCAATGTCGCTGTAGCCCAAGAGCAGCTTGTCCTGAAAGAAGGGGCTTCCAGCAGCCAGCACGCACCGGTGAGCTCGCAGCATACTTCCATGGATCCGAACAGTCACGTCACAGAAGTGCCCACGGTTGCGCTGCTCATTGAGGGTCTCGAGTACAGAATTGCTGAAGTTGTGAAGATTGATGTTATGAATGCGCTCGGTCATCCCCTTGCAACTGATGTCACCTGCAAGCAGGATGCAGCACATGTGGTTTAGAAACTCCGACACACTCCATGGTGACATTTTTTCAAATGAATTGAACACACAGATAAGCCTAAAATGAAGAATATCTGAATAAAATGCTTCTTCTCTTTTTTCAAAGTTTATTTTCTGATTAAATTGTTGGTGTGCAGTATTACAGATAAAGTAGGATTAATTAAATAGTGTAAAAGAATAATTAAATGAACATTATGTAATAGAACAGTGCGAGCAAAAAATATATCACAAAAAGAAGCTCTCTTACATGTGGATAAATTGTCTTTTGCCTTATGTTAGAAAACACAACCATGACACAGAACTGCAGTCAATTAAATATTTATTTATATTTAATAATATTTATTATATTTACATGATGTTATTTTGTTGTTTTATTATAAACATGAACAGCAGTGTTGACTGAAGGATTTCTAAAGCAAGAATGCAGAGATGGCAATTTTAATTTCTTTTTTCTTCAGTCCAGTCTTATAAGAATAGGATGAGAATCAAAAAATTTCATCATCTGAGCTAAATTTGTCTCTTGAATCTTGGCGTAAAGATTCCTCATTGCCATGGTGAAAGACAATTAAGATGGTTCCCATCTAATTGTTTTAAGTTCCCCTCTGACAGTGTGTATTCTGAAATTCCTCCAACAACCATTAGATGGTGCACTGGGCTTAGAGGACGACAGGCCTCTTTTGTTAGCCATGTGTTCACTTTGATGGCGCTTCCTAACTATCCTTGGAATACACTAGATGTGACCCGGCAGATGAGTGTGTAAGATAACTTAAGATGCCTTTCTTCCCACTCAGGCGTTAAAACAAATGGAAATCTACATGTAAATTAGATTGTAAGCATAAGAAATATGAAAATTATGGGTTTCATTATTGCTGTATAATTAATTTCTTTTCCATATAAATATACTGAAGTATAATTTGAGTAAAGCACTCGATCTTATTTAAATCGTTATTAAACGCAAAGATAATTAATTAATACCATGTCTATCAATGAATAACTAATTTTTATCTAAAAAATCTTCAGTGATCAAATGTTAGAATCAACACATAACTTAAGTTGTGTGTATATGTAAAAACTTGATTATATAGACATATGCTTAATGATGGAATATATAAACTGAATATAAATGCAGTGAACAGCAGTTCTAACATCAAAAGCATATTTGACAGTGACTAATTTGTTACTTCAAATGAAGTGGAATTTAGCTCAAATTTACAGTAGAAGCAGTGCAATAGTGGTGGCACAAAGTGTGAACACTTATTTCCAGCTAAGTTATTTCTAACTTACACGTAAAGGGGACAAAAAAATTTTAAAAAATCGAAGCGGTGCCGAACTCACAGTTAGATGACGTTTTGTTCCGAAGATGCTTGTGAGGCTGGTGATGAAGTGCGGGTCAAGCTTCAGTTTGCTGGTGGAGATGGCTGATCAGAGGCCGGGTGCTAGGCAAGGCTGTCAGTCCTCTCTGTCCAAATCATGTGCTGCTCTGCCACAGTGTTTGGAGGGAGAGAGAAAAGACAAAGACAAATCTTAATGCCACATGCTGCCTCGTCGATATTGCCACTCCCTTAATGAACCCGGAGCCACTGTAACACAAATATCTACGATCGACACGCTGCAACAGATGTGTCAAGAGTTTTCAAAGGAAGACGAACTGACGCTCCTGTGTGCACATGACCACCAATTACATATCAAGGTTGAAAATAATGTTGGTATTAGAGCCAGTTCTTTGAGCCGATGGGCAAAAAAAAAAAACCACACCCTTCCAAAGATGACAAGCTAAATTGCTCATACAGATAAAATAATTTGGAGCAGGTCACACTTATCAAAAAGTCTATGTGAGTGTATGTAAGCATGTGTGTGTGCGTGCATGTGTGTGTGTGTGTATGAATATGTGTGTGTGTGTGTGTGTGTATGTGTGTTCTTTTGCATTTAAAAAAAAATCTGCAAATTAAACAAAACAATATCCAACACAGACTTGGAGCAAACATTAGAGGTTGTAATAATAGAGAAGAGTCAAATATTAGACACACAAGGCCTTCATTGAAAAAACACAAGAAAGGCATTCAACAACATTAAGCATGTGATGAGCTGGTTTGGTGACGCTGAGAAAGCCTTACACAATTGCTCTTGCACACATGCGCACACACACACACACGCACTAGTACACACAGGAAGAAACTCTAAACTGGAAAGAAAATTATGCAAAACTGACCACATTAAAGTCACATACTCACAGTATCATTTAAGGTCAAGTAGACTTGAAAGATTTTACAATTTCTCTCCTGCTAGTCCCACACTGGTCAAAGTGCCTTCACACATTTCATCCAATAAAGCTTTAAAAGTATCTGGAAATGACTTTATGCGTTGGGTTGTGAAAATGTATCATTAATTGGAGTTTGGATCATAAATACAAGTGTGATCTGACACTTTTTTTTTTTTTTAGATATAATTTTAAAAAAAAAAAAGCATTCAGTGGCTGTCACACTGGCAATAAAACGAACGTCAAGTGCTTAAAATGCCAGTAACTACAGCGTGTTGCTGATTGAACAGAACAAGGCCAGGATCTGACCAGACCTGCACATTTATGTTGACACATATTATGTTTTTATAGATCTCAAGGACTTTCAAAGAACATGCTTTGTGCTTGAGTCTCTGAGGTAAGAATCTATGGATGAAAACTGGTTTTTAAGCGAGTGACCTCTGTATTTTTTCCACGGAAGGATCATCTGCTAAGCCAAAGCAACAGACACTTATTGGATCAGAAATACGCTTCCAAAAGAGTAAACTGGATAATGATTTTCTCCAAAGTTAAGTGTGAAGAAGATTATGCGGGAGAAGGGGTTAAAGTGTAAAAACTGAAATAGCTTTTCGTCCACAGGCCCCACTTTGAGAAGTGCTACGGGCAGAAAGACGTGTGCTTGTTTTCTTGAGAAGTCCCTCAACTAACAAATTCAATGATCGGATATAGACAAGTAAAAGCGTGTTAAGGGTGTTGAGCAGCAGAGGGTGATCATTCGATACTGTGACGGATCATTCTTTGGCAATAAAACACACATGCGCTGGTTTGTTCTCTGTGTTGCTCAGGATAGAAAATTTTTACAGTGAAATCCTAAACCTCCAAATCTTAAATTAAACTTCTCTTTTTTTCTTATTTTTTTTCCCTCTAAGGTTAGCTGCAAACCTAACTCAAACAGTAACCTACAATGCCCCCAAATGACCCCTGTTCTATTACCTCACTTAAAAACAATATCTAATCAAAACCATTAACCCTACTGTGGGTGTAACCCCTGCAGTCACCTACGGCTGGCACTAGGAACATTCAGAATTGACTTAGTCAAAGTGAAAACCAATAACAATGTCATATTTCAAAGCCTTCTCTATAATATATTGCACACACACGTGTGCCAAATTGCTTTAATCCATTACAGTGGCAAATATTTGACCTTTTTTTTCCAGCAGGGGTTAGCCTGAGATGTAACTGTATTCTGATGCCAAGGGCCTTTTTTTTTTTTTTTTTTTTTTGTGGGTACTGTTAAGACAATGCAAATACATATACGTTCCCACCCTGGATCCTCTCTCTATCCAGACATGTAAATCCACCTGCCTAAGGGGGTAAAGTGAGGTGAATGCTGGCAACAAAGGAGCAGGCCAAGGGAAGCAGGCTTCAGTTGCCCAGACTGCCACTCACAACAGTGATTCCATTTTAGCCGTGACACAGTGGGTGAGCAGCAGCCAGTGCCTACCTGCAGTGAATTCTAATCAGCCCAGGGGTCTGTCTCCCTCCCTCCCTCCTGTACCCTGCCTTGGACTAAAGGGGCTGATGATCCTTCAAAATTAATTAGATCCTTGTAGGAGGCGGCCATTTTCTTTCACTTCCTAACACTCCACCAAAAAACAAATTTTTGAACCAAACTAAATTCGGGGCGTGTATTTTTCTCTTCTACTACTGATCCCTTTCTCGTCTCTACCTGTTTCCTGTTTCATCACGCTGAAACTCTCGCAGTCTTTTTCTTCCATCTGTCTGTCTCTCTGTCTGTCTGTGCAGCCTGCCCCCCCCTACCCCTACCCCACCCCACCACCACCACCACCACCACCCCCGGTCTAACACACACTTCTCTTCTCTTCCTCCCTCCCTACGAAACCTTCCCCAACACCCTCCGCCCCTCTCTCTGGCTGCCTCCATGCTCCCAGCTCTGTGTCTGCCTCTGTGGAGTTTGCTGTCAATAAATCCCCAGAGGTCAGTTTGTCTGCTGGAAATCAGACACAATGCTTCAGACCGCCAATGCAATGCATGCTCTGCTGCTGCCGCCACAACAAAGACAGAGGAGGGGAGGAGGGTGGGGGGGAGAGGGGGGCAAATTTTTTTTTTTTTTTTTTTTTTTTAAAAAAAATTGAGAAAGGG